>JAJHZJ010000437.1:0-410000 GCA_023548195.1 Bettongia penicillata ogilbyi
AGAAACGTTGAAGGGCAACCCTGAGCATGGTACATGGGATAACTCCTGTTAAATTTGAAAAGTTTTCCCCAACCTACAACGACCATCCAACTCTATATCATAGACTAGAAATACACATTCTTCATTTTTCTCCCAGTTTGGAGTAATAAGTCAAAACCCTTAAAAGACTATAGACCTCCTTTGGGAAAGTCTGTAAGCTCTGCGGCTTGATACAGCCAATATGTTGCCCACAAAGAGAAGCAAAATCTGGAAGATCTCACTATCACTACCTTCACCATGAAAAGAATTCATTTTCTTTACTTGAATTCTGCATTGAACATTGTCCTTGAGGGTGGTAAGTACATAGGTACTATATAGATCATTATTTTCATTTTACAAATGAAGAAACAATTGAAGTTCAGAATACTTGGATTACTTACCAAAAGATTATATAGCTGCTAAGTGTCAGAGGTCGACTCACCTCAGACCTTCCTGTCTTTCAATTCAAAACTCTATTGGTCATTGCCTACTGCCTCTCTATGTTCACAATACCACTTCATAAGGTTTCTTGAGCAGAAACTGCTTAGTAAACTCGAAAGCATTACAAGATCATGAATTAGTATTACTAGATGAGTTGGATGTGGTAGAAATTATTTCATGGACTAGTAGAAAGGCCTGAGGTGAGAGACATCTGCATAGATCTCCTATAAACAAATCTCAATAGGCAGATAGAACATTTAAAAAGATCTACTGTTTTTCTTTTCTAAAGTCACATTCTATCTTTTCTGTGTAAATCCTGCTTCCTCAGATCTGTGAGGTGAGAGCTGATAGGTTGTTGGGAGTAATAAATTCCCAAAAGAAGGCCTTCACCTTCATCACACAGGATAATGAATTTGAAGGAGTACTAGGAATGGAGGTGGAATTATAGGATAAGAGATTCAGGGCAGCAAGGGTCCTTAAGAGTTATATAGTCTAACTTCTTCATTTCACAGAAACTAAGGTCCAACTTATTCCAGGTCACATAGCTAATATGACATCAAACAAAAATTCAAACCAAGCTTTGGTTATCAAATCTTTGAACTCTACCATGGTTGAAACCTCAGTTTTGCTCTAGTTACTTAAAACAGTGCTCTGCATAAAAAAATGATTTTGTATTCATTTCATTCATTCAAATAAATTAATCCAATTTCATGAGTTTATCATATAAGCTAATATAGGTAAAGTACAACTGGAAAGTTGTAGAAATGTAGTCTGTATTTATATTATTTTCAGAAATTGGTTCAAATGTGAATCACATGGTACCCTGTGAATATTTTTGACTGAAGAAGTCCTTCCATATTACCCTAATTGTACATCTTCCTGCCTTATTAATTTTCATGAAATTTTAGATTTACAGTTTAGTAAATTGAGGCAATAATGCATTTTGTGAAAAAAAAATCCTCTCAAAACTTCCGATATTACTACTTTATCAAGCTAACTAGCTAGCTGATCTCCAATCACTGATTAATGCCTGTAATTATTTTGTATTTGCTCTTTATGTATCTTTATATTTTGTACTGACTTATTCATGTACTTAGCAATTAAGTTACAAACTCTTTCCTTAGGTATTCAAGGCCTTCCCCAAGCTGATTTTAAATTATGTTTCAACTCTTATTTCATATTACTGACATCCATGAACTCTGTCCTTAGCTAAAATTTTCTACTCTGTGCCAAGAGAATGCATCCTTGTGCTTTCCTGCCTCTGTGGTTTTGCTTATATTATTTCCTTCACATGAAATTTCCTTCATTTCTTTCTTTACCCATGAATTCCTACCGATCTCTTAAAATTCAGATGAGATAGCACTCCTAAAAGATTTTTGTGTGTTCATCCTTCACTACTGAAAGAAGACCATGCCATTAGGGCAGCTATGACATGACTTGCACTTGACTTTGTTTTGAGTGAGGGAGGGTTGTACAAGGTCATGAGCCTCACTTCTCCTCTAGAGCCATCTGGATCCAGTGACCAGATATTCATCAGGAATGAACTGGAGATGACCTAGGATGCACTGGGAGACCTTGGTCCCTTTACGCCAAGGTCTTTGCACATACTCCCTTAAGGTGAGGCATTGCCCATTCATTTAATAGGACTGTTTAAGAAGTAGCCAGGGCATGGCCCCTTTAATGAGGCAAAGAAAAAGAAAGTCATCAGGCTGGGAGTGAAACAGCAGTAGTTATTATTGATCATCACCCTTAAGCCAGGGGGGGTCCAGAAGACAAGTCCTTAGGCAGGGGTCTAGTGCTGTCTGAGCTTCAGAATGCAGTAGATTTTGGGAAGGGAAGGGAAAGAAGGGGAAGGGAAGGGAAGGGAAGGGAAGGGAAGGGAAGGGAAGGGAAGGGAAGGGAAGGAAGGGAAGGGAAGGGAAGGGAAGGGAAGGGAAGGGAAGGGAAGGCAGGAAAGGAATCTAGGCAGTAAAACCCCAAGTCAACTGGTCATCATCTGGCCATCCAAATTTACCTTTCTTTACTTCTAGAAGATTTGTGGTCTATAGAGTACCTATATACTTGCCACCCTCAAGGACAATGTTCAACGCAAAATTCAAATAAAGAATATGAATTACCTATACATGGTGAGGTCTTCCAGGATGTTACTTCTCTTTGTGGGCAACATGTTGACTGTATCAAGCCCCAGAAGCTCGCAGTTTCCCAAAGGAGGTCCTATAGTCATTTAAGGGTTTTGACTCATTGCCCAAACTGGGAGAAAAATGGATGAAGAATGCATATTTCTAGTCTATGATGCAGAGTTGGATGGCTGCTATATGGTCAGGAAAACTATAGAGATTTAACAGGTGATATCCCATGTACCATGATCAGGGCTGCCTTTCTATATTTCTCTAGAACACATGGGAGCTTCAGGGCCTGGTTCCAGCCGTTTGGTATCCCAGTGCTGTAGGACTTGCTATTTTGGTATGATGTGGAAGCTACTGCATGGTCTCTTCATTCTCTCTACTTCATTATAGTGTAGGGATGATAAGGGTGGTGTGAGGTCGAAAATCAGTTTGAAAGTTTTTACTAAGTCTCTAAATTTCTTCTATGACTCTTCTATGTGTGATTGATAGAACACTATGTCTCCAGAGTGCCCATGAGGGAGGGTGAGAGAAAGGGAGGCAATCTTGTCCCCTACCTCTCTCCATGTATTGCAATTAGGCAAAGTGACATTTGATCCCCAAGTTGGGTTTCCAATTCTCAGTAGGTATTCTAATACAAGTCTAGCCTTGGAGGTGACCTTTATAGTTTAAGAGATCCAAAGTTGGAGCTGGTTGGTGGAAGAGGAAGCTTTTTCATTGAAAAGGGTTACCACTGAGAAGAGGTTTGGAACAAATCTGGTTAGTTTAACAGCAAATATTTACAGGGAGATATCAGTCATTCAACAATTTTTATTAAAAACAAACTTGATAAATTCTAGGCACCATATAAAGAAAGGTAAAAACACTATCTATGCCTTCAAGGAATTCACATTCTAATGGGGGAGAGATCATGCAAATGATTATGTGCGTGTGAAATGTTCACAGAATAAATGGAAAATAATGTCAGAAGAAAAGTTTAAGCAGCATGGTCACCAGGAAAGCTTCCAACAGAGGATGAGATTTCAGCTTGGTCTTTCTTTCCCAAGCCCTTTAATATGCCATTATTTTTTTAATAGCTTGAGACGTAAACAACATTAAAAAATCATCTTTTATAAGACTGAAATTTCTGCATAGTGCTTCCTTATGTAAGAAACCAAAATTCTTGAAATGCCTATATTATTTTATATTATGAGCAGCACCATTATCCATGGTTGAATTAATAAGGCAACAAAACAGGCACAATGATGGTTAAAATATTATACTCCATTTGGGTAATTGATAAAAATCACCTGATAGAATAACTCTGCTACTTTCAGGTAAACATATATGTCCAAAATGTTCCTTATGCTTTACATCAAATATGAAATTATGAAAGAGATAAAAAATATCCTTACAAAGAAACTTCCATTTCTGAAAGCGCATAACTTTCCATTTCCCCAAAGGTTTTATGCAAGTGTGCATGTTCTACACAATTTGTGTTTTTCTTAAAGAGGATAGGTTGGTAATAGCGAAGGGTCACATTTGATTCACTTGAATATAATAGATTTTGACATTACCAAAATCGACTGAGGTTTCATAAAATATAAAATCCTTTAGGGAGATAACATGAACCAAAGTACTATGGGTAGATGCCTAAAAAAATTCAGAATACCATTCATGATCATGATTTTTTAACAAAGATAGTTTAGCTTTCTGATGGCCACATGTAACTAGCATTAAAATTGTATTTTCCTCCAAAATGCAATTATAATTTGCTAAAAATCATTTTTCTTTCCTTCCATGAACAAATAAACAAGAAATAAGAAAAATATTCCCGTATTAGTTCCCTACAAAATTTCTCACCACAGGGGGCCAGTTTTAAGTTATATACCTTTTTGGATCAGGAAATAGTAAGTATTATTTTTACTGGGCCTTGATATCACAAGAATATGGATAATCCTTTACTTTCCTGTAACTAAGTATGTCTGATTCTTTCCTTCTTCCTTTCACTTATGGATGCTGTATTGCCATGGCAATATTCACAGCACTGGTGGGTTACTATGAATATGCCAGCTTAGTTGTCACTTGCAAAGTATAATCTATTCTCTATGTAGAAGGCAGAAGAAAAACATTTTTTCAGATACCAGAAATCCAAATCCCAGAACCAGAAAGCAAACTCTGTCAAGGTAACTAAGAAGTCAATACACATTGTCACCACAGGAGGCAAAGTCATTCAAGTCTCCCCACCCCCCTGTGAGGGCATTCCCACAAACAAACACTCATGAGCCTAGCTGTGTCTGCCTGCCCTTGTCCTTCCCATCTCTGACTAGCCTGACCTCCTTCCTCCTAGCTCTACTCCATCCTTCCTGTTTACACACATGCAGCAAGTGCCTCCCACCACATGGGACTTAGGCTTCTATGTGATTTAAGCAGGTCACATGGGCCTGTTAATGAATGGGAAAGATCTTCCCATTTAAATCACCATTACAGATGCTTGAATGGCTTGTAATATAGGGTTGCTGTTTTTTTTTTTCTTTCCAGATTTCTGATTTTATGAGTGTAGGGAACGTCTATTACAGAAACTCCACCACTATAGTTGAGGAATTTTTTTGCAAGACCTCAGATGGTAGGGGGATTCACATTATCCTAAGATAACACACTACTCTACTTTTAGATAGCCAATTGTCAGAAAATTTTCTTCAGAAATTATTTTTTAAACTAAAAAGAAAAGCTCATCAGGGTAATAGGCCAAGAAAAGCATTTTGGGATATGCAATATTTGTGACTTGTAAGACAAACACGTATGGAAAACGTAGCATAACTAAGTGGTTTTTGATGATGAGGAAAATAATCGTAGAGCTGAAAAGAACTGAGATTGCTTAATACAAATCTCTCATTTTACAGGGGGTCTGTGATAGATGTCTATCCTATATCAATCTCAGCTGTTAATGGCAGAACAGAGCTAGAACACAAGTTTTTTGATTGCTCTTTCTAATGACTCAGAATTGCAGGGTACATATCCAGGGTTTGTAAGTTTAAGTAAAATAATTTTCAAGCGTGGTTTTTTTTTGTAGTTGTTGCTGTTTATAGCTGTTTTCCTATACACCAAAAACACTTCCTAAGTGTATTCATGATTATCTTTATGAGTAGGAAGTATTTCACATCCATTGACTTCAGTCTGGTAAATTAAAATAAAATTACCAGTTTTTCTAATACATCACAAAATTTACTAGGATAAACCAAATCCACCCATTATGGAGGGCAGAATTCTTTTTATTGCCTTAGCCTTTGTTTTTCAAAATGAGCACTGGATATTTTAAAATGTAGTAGGGTCATGTTATGCGTGTATTACAGCTGCATATTTTAGTAACAAAAGAAATTAGTGCTATTTAGATAATTCATAGTGAATTTATAAAATAAAAAATAATTATCAAAAATACACTTCTAAGATAAATAAAAATCCAAGCAAATCTACCTACACAAAGTTAGAATAAACTCTGGTATATTTCAGTGTAATACACACGCTCATAACTAGCAAATTTGCCCCTCTGCCTCCCACCCCCCATTGCTGCTCATCTTCTGAGATAGGAAGTATTTAATTTTTTTTTAAGATTTCATTATGTTGACATGTTTCTCATTCCACATCATCGTCTGTACACTCACAATTTTTTGGCTAATTGCTGGCCGCTTAGTCAGAAGCATTTGGAGAACTGGTGATGGAAGTGTTGGCTGTAAAACTTGCAACAGATGCTGTGGTTGCCCACAAACAGCAATGGCATTTACCAAGTGGTCAACACCCTTTCCGTATTCCACCTTGGGTTAGTAAATCCACACCAAGCTGTATTTCTTCAAGGAAGGACCTTCTGAACTGCTTCTACAATTTTAAGGTCGGGTAATTTGGAAAGCCCAGCTCTCTTTAGCAAGCTTCTTTTCCTTCTTTGCTCTCAGTCTCTTCTTGAAGTTGGGGTCTTGCAGTCAAAGTAAGTACAATAGCCGATGAGTAGGGCTCCCCACCTCCAAAACACACACACCAGCAGTGATTGCACCAGTCAGGACACCCATTTTTCTAGCTGCTGCTCATGATGGAGTTAGCAGCAGCAGGCCTGTTCCATGCTGACCCCAAAACCAGGAGAGAGGGGAGCCAGCCTCAGCTCAGTCTAAGTATGTTTGTCCAGGAGAGCAGTCAGAGAATCACCGGAATATAGATTTCGTTAGCATTGAACCTGTCTTTCTTAATAACTCCAAGTTAGGTGACCTGCTCCTCGTATTATGCTGTCTCTCAAGCCGTCTTTCAGACTACTTTATGATCTGAGAAGGTCCTCATAATACGGTCGCACAGTTATAGCTTAAGTTACTGAATTCTGTTTTGAGTGGTTGTGTTAATGTGTCTTTTACTTTTATTGTTTCATGGTTAGGAATAAATTACCTAATCCAATAGATGATTCATTCTGTACATTAAGTATTTCTTTTTTGGGAGATGTGGTCTAGATGTTAGCCATAAGGTTAAATGAACCAAAGAGTGCAATAGGAAGTAGTCTACCTCCTCTAATTAGAAGCCAAGTTCCCCCAAGACTTAACCTGGTACAAAGTGCATGACAAGGTATAGAATAAAGAGTGGGAATGATTCTCCAACTACTTTGGGCCCAGCAGAGGATGATCCAGGTTAGATTTGGTCCTCAATTCATATATATGGGGTAGACACTGGTGACTGATGAACTAGATCCAAAAATGAATAGGAGAAAAAGAGCAGGTAGAATTGCATTTAGGAAATTAAACAGTATTTTAAATGACCCTAGATTTTTCCTGAAACAAAGGGTTACCTTTTTAACTTCAATATTCTGGTGGCGAAACTATGTGGCTGTAAGTCATATAATGCAACAGTCTGAAAATAATTAAAGCTAAATGTCACCCAAATGGAAATTGAGAGATTCGCAGTGGTTATAATAGATGACCAACCAAGAATTTCATAGAAGTGACATAAATCAGAGAAATGTGTGACAGGAAAATTAGGTGAGATAAATGATATAAAGCTCACATGTTCCACTGGTACCAAGCAGAATATCAAGAAATCTAGAAGAAGTCTTCTAGAATGTTGGCTAGATCACCTGAGGATGATTTATGGGATGCCATGGGCAACCATGTCACATGAGATGAAAGGGAATGGATGAGTTGAGATCTGTGTTATTCCAGGAAGTATAAACATGGAAGAAATTTTAGGTACTTGAAAATATAAAAGGAAGTACCCCACAGGGGCATCACTTAGCACAAATGGGAATAATGTCTTTAAAAGCACTTAGCAATATTTCAAATGCTATATAACTGAGCTATTATCATAATACTCCTTTTGCAGGTAAAAAAACTGAGACTCCAAGAGGTCAAAATGAAATTTTCTTGCTTCAAAACCAGGGTTTGTCCACTACACTCCACTGGATTGTTTATTAGGACCTCCCTTTTCCTCCTCCTCCTCTTTCTTCTATATATACATATATATGTATATATGTACACATATATACACGTATACATATGTATACACATATACATATATATCAACAAAAACATGTGGAATTTGTGGGTCACTAATTAACTCAACTTTTGTGGGGAATTATTTGCAAATCAAACTGCATACCCTTCATCACAGACAATTCAATCAAAGATTTTATTAAAGGTCATTTAGGAACTCACTTAATCTCCTTAGTTTCCTGTTCTGAGACCTCCAAAAGAGAGGATAGGCATTAGAATAGAATAAATATTAATGTTTAGGTTAAATTCAACCTGTTGATCATCTGAGATATTTTCGAAAGTTGTTTAGTTGAATTTTAATAAATGTTTATTGATTAAGGGCTTTAGAATATACTTTCATTTCTGAGGACAAAAGTCTCCTGTGATTCTTTTTTTAAGACAATTCTTATGTTTCATTAGACATAGGAATCTTTCATTATAAAAAAGGGTAGTGGGAGTATTGAAATTAAGAATTGTATAATTTCACAAATTAATTTGAATAAGAAAATAATAAAGGTATAATGAAGTATGGCTTGAGGCCTGTAAGAGTCTTGTAATCTATGTCTGTCCTCAAATTCACAGTCCACCAATCTTTTCTTTTCTACTTTACTTTGATACAGACTTTCATCACCTAGCAATAAACTTTACTGTTGCAATGGCCGCCAAATTGTCCTCCATGCCTCATCTCTCCTCTCCTCAATCCATCCTTCACACATTTCCCAAAGAATTATTCATAAAGTACGAGTAAGTCTGTTCATGCCATTGCCTTACTCAATAAACCCTGAACAATCACCTAATCCTTCTATGGTGTTACATCTCACATTTTCCCCTTTCTTGGCATGATATTTTTGACACCCAGATTGTCTAATCCTTCCTAAAATGTCATAGCTACAACTGAGCACAGTCTTTGAGATGTTATCTCACCACAGAATGAGAGATGGAGATGTTTGCTTACCTTCACTGTTCCCCTACATTACAAAACCCTAACTGTAATCTAACATAGAATCAGACTTCTTTTGGTGGTGCTGTGTCCTTGCTTTGGTCTCTTCTCTGTCCTCCTCCTTCTTCTTCTTTATGATGAACACTGAGAGATAATTTGAGAGACTCTTTAGAACATACTCCATCCATCCCCATGAATACTAAAGGTCTCCTGTATTCATTTACATTCAAGAAATGTTGCTCTTTTGAAGAATGGCTTGTCTGTATTCAATCTTGTAATGAAACATGAGGTCAGATTGGTTCTGATGTATCATATCTACATATACTGCCATTAATGAGATTGGTATTATATCCTTGATGTAATTATCACTTTGATAATATGGATATTACCTCCTAGGGAGACTGAGCACTGACTTTTATTGGATTAAGGGCGTTTTAAATCATTCAGTTATTCAGGAAACTTTTAACCCTTCCCTATGAATTTTATAATGAGTGGGAAAAGAGTCTTGACATATGATTCATTAGTATAGGCAATTTCCAGGGGGGAGAAACTTCCTCAATCAAGGAAGGTTGTCATCTTTGCTGCAACTTATTACCATAGAGAATATTCTAGACTCTATAGCACTGAGAGTCTTGCCCAGTGTCACACAGCCAGTATGTATTCAGAGGCCAGATTTAAATCCAAGTCATCCTGTCTCTAAGGCTAGCTGTCAATTCACTTATGACATGCTACTTTATATAATAAAGCCCTTTTAAAAAAAACTAAAAAGAAACACTTAACCACTTATTGTAAATAGATTACTATATTAGTCACTAAAGAAGATAAAGTATATTTTAGGTGACACAGTTCCTACTTTCTTGTTATTTGTAATTTAATAGAAAGGATAACTCAAAAACCCAGTTTACCACACTTCAGTGACAACTGATTTTTATCAATATGGTATTGATCCTATGATATCATCCCATGATAATAACTTGTTTTGATCCAGGAGAAGGTATTTGAGTACACATTGTAATACATTATCTATCAAACTTATGGAGAAAAGAATTTATGAATAATAAAGAGATAAAAAAACTGAGATATAAATGAATAATTTTGATTACATTGAATTGAAAAGATTTGTACATATAAAGGACAATGAAACCTATATTAGATGGAAAGCAAAAAATGTGAGGGGATGATTATAGACAACTACATAAATATTTTGTCAAATTGATAAGAATATGACTAGTTTTCCCAACTGATAAATGGCCAAAAGGTATAAACAGGCAGTTTCTTTGTAAATAAAGAAATCAAAATATGGAAAAGAAATAAGTTGCTATTTATTAGAGAAGTATAAATGAAAACAACCTTGGGATGTCATCTCGTATCTATCAGATTAGCTAAAATGATAAAAGAGGAAAGTGACAAATGGAGGGGATGTGGAAAAATGGAATATTAATACACTGTTTGTGGAACTGCGAAATGATTAAACCATTTTTGAGAATAATCTTGAATTTTGCCTAAAGACTATAAAACTGTGTAGACCCTTTGTTTCAAGAATACCAATATTAGATCTATTTACCAAAGTGATCAGGGAAAAAAGGAAAACCACCTGTATGTTTTAAAATGGTTATAGTAGCTTTCTTTGTGGTGGCAAAAAACGGTAAAGTGAGGGGATGTCCATCAGTTGGGGAATGGCTGAACAAGTTCCCAAATTCCAGAGGCTCCAGGTTAAAGAAAAAATATTTCAAGCAGTCAGAAGGAAACAATTCAAGTCTTGTGGAAATGCTGTCAGGATAATAAAAGACTTATCAGCTTCCACATTCAGGGATCAGTGGGCTTGGAATATAATAATCTGGAGGTCAGAGGAGCTAGGATTAAAAACCAACAATGACTTACCCAACAAAACTGAGTATAATACTTCAGGGGGGAAAATGGCCATTTCACCAGACAGAGGACTTTCAAACATTCTTGATGAAAAGACCAGAGGTGAATAGGAAATTTGACTTTCAAATACAAGACTCAAGAGAAGCATGAAAAGGTAAACAGGAAAGGAGAATCATAAGGGCCTTATTAAAACTGAACTGTTTATATTCTACATAGAAACATAATAATTGTAACTCATGAGCCCTTTCTCAGTATTAGGGTAGTTGGATGGAATATGTGTATATATGTGTGTGTGTATGTATGTATATGTGTGTATGCATAAGTATGTATATATGTACAGATACATATATGTGTGTCTTCATGTGTATTCACATGTATGTATACATATATATATATATATATATATATATATATATAAAGGAGGCACAAGATCAGTTGAATATGAAGGGATGATATCTAAAAAAGAAAATTAAGGGATGAGAGGGGAATGTACTGGGAGAAAGAGAAAGGGAGACGTAGAATAGATTAAATTGTCTCAAATAAAAAAGGCAAGAAAAAATTTTTACAATGCAAGGGAAAAGGGGGAAGGTGAGAAGGAATGAGTGAATCTGATTCTCATTGGATTTGGTTTAAGGACAGAATAACATACACACACAATTGCATATGGAAATCTATCTTACCCTACAGGAAAGTAGGGGGGAAGGGAATAAGAAGATCATAGAAGGGAGGGCAAATGGGAGGAAGGGGTAATCAGAAGCAAACACATTTGAGGTAGGATAGGAGAGTATAGAACAAATGAGTGTGGGATAGAATGGAGGGAAATATAGTCTTTCACCACATGACTATTATGGGAGTGTTTTGCATGACTGCACATGCACAACCTATATCAAATTGCTTGCCTTCTCAGTGACAGTGGGTGGAGAAAGGGAAGGGGAGAGAATGTGGAACTCAAAGTTTTTAAAACAAATGTTAAAAATTGTTTTTACATGCAACTGGGAAATATATATAGGCAATGGGGTATAGAAATCTATCGCACTCCACAGGAAAGTAGAAGGGAAGGGGATAAGAGAAGCGGGGAGGTGATAGAAGGGAGGGAAGATTGGAGGAAGGTGTAATAAGAATGCATGCTATTTTGGAGTAGGGGGAGAGATGGGGAGAAAATTTGGAACCCAAAATCTTGTGGAAGTGAATGTTAAAAACTAAAAATAAGATTAATTAATAAATGAAGAAATACCTTAAAATGAACAAACTAATGTGCATAAAATATAAACCTTGAAAAACAAAAATTGAGTCACCTTTAAAATAATAACAAAATTCACAAAATTTTTAAAAATAGAGGAAATTGATTTGCAAACAGTAGAAGTAAATTGGTAATTCACAACAATCAGACAAGAAATAGAAATGAATTTCTAGGAACTAGTATATATAACAGGAGCAAAATGTAAAAAATGAAGGAATTGGATTATTGACTAGCAAATATAAATGTCTGAGTAACAAAATAAATAAACATCTCAAACTAATTTCAGAAGGTAAAAAAAGTAAAGCCATAAGTGTATTAAAATACAATCCCCAGTCTAGATAGATTTTCAAGTGATTTCTATCACACTTTCAAAGAGCTATTAGTATCTACATAACAATAATTCTCCATTATTCAGAAAGAAGACACTTTACTGATGTCCCTTGCTATGACCAATTTGTCCTTGATACCTAAACAAGAGAGGGATTAAACGTGGGAAGAGAACTCTTGCCAATATCAGTGATGCATATTGATATAAAATTTCTAAATAAAATTCTAGCAAAGATGCTATCATGATATATTACAAAAATGATTATTTACAGTCAAGTTGGATTTATAGCAGAATGCCAAGATGATATTACATGGGAAAATTTCATAATTATTCTATAGTTTTAAACAAAAGCATAGTTATATCAATAGACATTCTTGGACAAAATATCGTGCATTTACAGATGAGCATATCTTTATAGTGCAATATATATATGTATATATGGAAAGTAGAAGAATGAAAAGGCTTTTCTTTATGTATATGACTAAAGTATGTATCTAAAATCAGGAGTATTATCTGAGAATTAGGAAGAACTTTCCCCCAAAAGATGGGTAAATCAGGGATTCTCCCTTATCATTTGGCTTAACTCTACAAAAGGAGCTATGACAAAAACACAAGAGAAAGAAATTAGAAGAATAAACATCAGCAAAGTTCAGCTACATAATTGCTGTTTATAGAAAATGATGGCTTATGTAGAAGTCTCCAGAGAATCAGTGAAGAAATTAATTGAAATGAGATTAATTGCTTCAGCAAAAATAAATCCACCAAAATAGCACAATTAACATGTATATGGTGTGTCTACATATCTAGACACACACACGCACACATACACACAGAGTTAGCTATAAACAAAAGCCAGGGAGGGATGACAAAAAGAAAATATATTCAAAATAACTACAAAAGCATACAATATCTGGGAGTTAACCTACCAAGACACATTGAGAACTCATAAAAGAAACTATCTTTTACTTTATCTTGCTTAAAACCAGGGCTCTAAATTACTTCCTCCCTCTTATGGTCTTCCCCTATTAAAATTTCAACTCCTTGAGGATAGGGATTGCTTTCTCATAAGTCAATTCTGCTATAAAGTGAAATATGCATTCCTAAATATCTCCTCACTAAGCAAAATTGCTCAATAAAAACTACAGTGCTTAAGGGAAAAATTGAATTGAGGGACAACACTCCAAAATTTCATCAGTGACACATAAAAAAGTAGGTACCTAATAAAACGTTATTGCTGTTTTAGATACATTAAATGGTTAAGAAACACATAAATACTACAATAAATAGTGGCAGCATTTAGCCTCGGGCTTCTGTTTCCTGTACTATGACCCAGAGGGGCTAGCAAAGTAGAAGATTCCAGGCAGCAAAAACTCCAGGATGTATCGTAACAAAAAGTGTGAGGCAAGTAAAAGGTGGGGGTGGAACATTTAGATCTCCCACTGTAGTTCCTACTACACTAAAGGATTCAAAACAAATATGGCACTCTATTTTGAAAAAGTTTTGTTTGGCTCATGCTGTCCTCGCTTTCCATCTAGAGTTCTGCTGAGTTTGAACTCCATGGAACAAGATACCCGACCCCCTCCCTCTCTCCCCAGGATAAGCTAATCATCTGAAACCTCATCGTCATAGTAACTCAGCCTTGGATGCTCAACCCCTTCCCAATGCCCTCAGCCTCCTCTCCTCTATGATTGGAGGACTGGAGATCCACATTCCTCCCAGAGTGTTCCTTTATAGGAAGTAGGACCTGGACTTTGCAGCTCACACTCCACTTTCCATTGACATCTGTTTTACTTGAACTCTAGAGAGTAAGATACCCCCTACTGTTCCCTTCTCAGCCAACTTGCCCACCCATCCCAGCTGCTTCTAGCATCCTTTTGTATGCTATCTTCCCCCATTAGATTGAAAGCTCCTTAAGGCTGGTGTCTTTTTTTTTCTGTATCTCCAATGCTTAGCACAGTGCCTGGCACATGGTAGGTGATTAATACTTACTGAACAGAATTGAATTGTGGAAGTGATCCAAGGAAAGTTTCCAACTTATGAGACATTGTGAAGCACTGAAGTATTCTACATTCTTCTTCCTCAGGAAATCTCTGTCAAGCAAATGCAAAATTGATGATATGCTCAAATAGTTTCCTAAAAATAGTTTCCTAATATATCAATTGTGTTGACACAAATTCACATTTTCAATTGACTTTCTTTGAGTTCTCAGTACTTAGTACTATGCCTACTACCATGTAGGCACTTAATATATGCTTTTTCATTCATTTATTTATTCCACTACAAAATATTTCATATAAAATAAATAATTGGAGTGATATTCATGTTCATGGTTGAGACCTGCTAATATAACAAAACTGACAAATGACTTTTCACAGTTTTAGTGCCTAATAATTACTTGATAGAAGTAAACAAAATTATAATAATTCTTTTAGAGGAATAAAAAAGTCTAGAATCTCATGGGAATTCATAAAAATAAAGCAAAAATGAGGCAAACATAGTATTTTTGTTAAGTTGTTTTTCAGTTGCACCTAACTTTTTGCAACCCTCTTTTGGGGTATTTTTTGGTAAAGATATTGAAAGACTTTGCCATTTCCTTCTCCAGATCATTTTATAGATGAAGAAGCTGAGGTAAAGAGGCTTAAATGGTTTGCTCAGGTCATGCAGGTAGTAAATGTCTGAAGATAGATCTGAACTCAGGAAGATGAGTCTTCCTGGATCCTAGCCTGGCCACTATTCCCTGTGCTCCTTAGTTGCCCAAAAAGAATTTCAGTGGTTATCTGGCTCTCCTTGATGCCATTTGGGTTTTTCTTGGCAAAGATAAAAAAGAAGTTTGCCATTTCTGTCACCAGCTCATGTTACAGATGAGGAAACTGAGGCAAATAGGACTAAATGGCTCATCGAGGGTCGCACAGCTAATAAGAGTCTGAGGCTGGATTTGAATTTAGATCCTCCTGCCTCTAAGTCCTGCACTCTATTTATTGTATCACCTAGCTGCCCCACATAGCATTAGCCAAATTCAAAATATGCTTACAAACAGTAATCATCAAAGCATTTTGGTACAAATTCAAACAACAGCAAAAGAAATTAGGGGTGGAGCCAAGGTGGAGGAGAAAAGGCAGGGAATCCCTGAACTTTCCCAAATTTCCCTCCAAACAACTTAAATTAACACCTCAAAACAAAATCTGAAGTGGCAGAACCCACGGAAAAAAAGGATAATTTTATAGCTCAAGATAGATCAAAAAATCAGCAAGAAAAGTCTATCACACCAGAGTGAGAGTGGAACACAGTCCAGAAATGGGCCATGCACCCAAAAGTCAGAAGCAATTTTGGAGTCATCTGAAATTGCAGTAGTAATCTCCTGAGTTTTCAGCTCAAAGATGGTAAGGGGATCAGATAACTGGTCAGAAGACTATAGATATATTTTTGATGGCACAGGGTTCAAGGTTTTTTTTTTATATTGCTCACATGCAGTTCCTGATTTCTATCTTGGGAGACATTCCCAGGACAAGGAAGAACAGTAATATACCAGAAATTGTAGTAAAGGGAGCAGAAACCTTGGTCATAGTTCCAAAGTGGAAAAAAAAAGGTGCTCACAGATTGGAGCACAGGCCAGGAGAGTATTAAGCACACCTCACCTTAGATCATACCACCTTGGAAGAACTTAAACTTATAGACCTCCAGAACTTGCTTTGAAAATAGCTATTCAAAAACCTGTGAGACTTGGCAAAGTGCTCCCTCTACCCTAGGAGCAGAGCCCAATTTTTAAAAAAGTTAAAAATCAAGAAATAGGCTGGAAAACTAAGAAAACCACAAAAAAAGAAACTGAACCATAGAAAGTTACTACAGAGACAGGGAAGAACAAAACACAAATTCAGAAGGCAACAAAATCAAAACTGCTACATACAAAGCTTCAAAAAAAATGTGAATTGGTCTCAGTCCCAAAAAAGAATTTCTGAGCTAAAAAAAAAAGCATTTTAAAATTCAAATAAGAGAGAGGTAGAAGAAAAATTGGCAAAAAAGAAAAAAGAAAAAGAAATGATAGTGAGACAAACAAGTCACGAGAAAAGTGTCAACAGCTTGGTAAGGAAGGCACAAAAATACTGAAGAATATAACACCTTAAAACACAGTCTAGGCTAAATGATAAAAAAAAATCCAATGAAGAGAAAAGTTCTTTAAAATTAAAAATTGACCAAATAGAAAAGATTTACAAAATTCACTGAAAATTTACCAAAAAAAAATGAGCTGCTTAAAAAATAGACTTGGTCAGAAGGAAAAGGAGGCACAAAAAAATTCACTGATGAAAATAAATTAAGTGCCTTAACACACATTTGAACTCAGGACATTGAGTTTTCCTGACTCCAGGCCCACCCACCACTCTATTCACTGTGCAATTTACTTGCCCTTTCAGCTTTTTGGTCATTCAGAAGGTTACATACAAGTCTGAATATTTTGATATATGTGCCAACTTTCTATCTTTGATCTCCTTGGGAGGTATATTTATCCAGTCTTGGAAGAGCTAAATTATAAACTGTTTAGTAACATTTTTTTACATAATTCTAAACTGTATTCAAAAATGGTTGGATCATTTCACAGCTCTAGTAATGGGGGAATTAATGTATTAGTCTTGCTTTATCTCCTTCCAATATTATTTTCATCTTTTATCATCTTTACCTAATCAGTCATGAGGTGAAACCTCAGAGTCGTTTTATTATTTTTAGTGATTTGAGACAAAATTATACATAAATATTGAGTTTTTCATTTTAAAAATTGTTCAAATCCTTTGAGCATTTCTCTATTGTGGAATGATTCTTGTATATTTATCACCACGCTTTGTACATCTTGTATGTTAAACTTGTAGCAGATATTTGATTCAAAACAATTTTCCCATAAGAGACCCTCTTCTTATTATAATATCATTGATATTCTGCATTCAAAAGACTTTTAACTTTGTATAATCAAAATTGTATGTTTGATCTTTGTGACCACTGATATCCCCTGTTAGTTAAGGAATTTTTTCTTATAACTGTGAAAAGAATCTCTGTTTTCTTCTAATTGTTCTTATTTATTAATAGTGTGATTTTTTATTTTTAGGTAGTCTATTCTTTGAATGTGGTATAAGATTCTTGTGGAAATATAATTTAGACCAGTATTCCTTTTTTGTTTCCCAGAATTTCTTGCTGAGAAGTGAGTCCACTTAGAGATTTTTTCTAGGGTTTATCTATACTACTGTTAAATTTCTTTTCATTTTTTCTTATCAAGCTTACTCTATAAATCTTTTTTATTTTCTATTTCTAATTTAATAACTTATTTTCCAATTACATATAAAAACTATTTTAACATTCATCTTTTTTTCCCTTAAATTACGAGTTCTACTAGTGGTGGAAAATGCCATCCACATCCAAAGAAAGAATTGATGGACTCTGAATGCAGAACAAAGCATACTATTGTCACTTTATTTTTTTTCATGTGTTGTTTCTCATTTTACAACTATGACTAATATGGAAATATGTCCTCTATGTGATTGTACATATACAACCTGCATCAAATTGCTTACCATTTTGAGAAGAGGAGATGGAAGGGAGTGGGAAAAATTGGGAACTCAAATTTTTATAAAAATGAATGCTAAAAATTATCTTTACTTAAACTTGGGGAAAAATTCAATATTATATAAAAATCTGAGTTCTAAATTCTTCCCCTCCCTCAGTCTCTTCCCAAGTTCCTCCCTGAGAAGGCAAGCAATTGGATGTACAAAATGTATGTATAATCATGCAGAACATATTTCCACATAAGCCATGTTGTAAGAGAAAACACAGATTTTAAAAAAATAAAATTTTTAAAAAGTTTCCTTCAATCTTCATTCAGACTCCATCACTTCTTTTTCTGGAGGTGGATAACATTTTTCATCATAAGTACTGTCATTAGAAAATTGAGAGATTATTGGTGTTAAGTATTGTCACTTGGTTTTCCTAAACTATTTTTCTTTACTCATTTTTTTTTCAGGAGGGGGGAGGTATAAAATTAAATGTTTTTATTATAAAAATAGATGGCATCATTGCAACTCTTAAAAATATGGTCAGTTAAAAATAGAGTGAGGGAATACATAAAATAGTTTTTTAAAATTTTAATAAGTTTAGACTAGTTTTATTAGAATCTAACTTGATGGATAATTCTTTGCCTATTTTCTTACTTTGAGAAATACAATAAAGGGAATCATTTTCAAAGGGTTTATGCCTTCTGGCTCTCTTCACCTCTATATTTGATAGGTGCCTCCCATGTTCTCTTTTGCTAGTTAAGAAAGGTTTTCAACAAAACTTCCTCATTTTTTAAAAAAAAGTTTCCTGGTATGTTTCTATAACCTGCACTTGAGGTTGTATTCTGTCAGAAGCAGTGCGGAGTTTGTGTCACTGACTGAGATCAGTATAATGGTAATTTAAATGGGAAAATCTTTCCCATTCATTAATATGCCCATGTGACCTGCCTAGGAGCCATGGTGGGAGAAGTTTGCTGAATAAATAGAACAGGAAAGTTGGAAGGAAGAGGTGAAGCTAGAGAAGAGCTGAGAGGCAAGTCAGTCATGAGGGTAGCCAGAGCTCGGGAGGATGCAGGCAAGCAAGCTGCTGACTAAGGTGAGTGAAAGAGCTTGTTTGCAATTTGTTTGATGGAGCTGGTTTGTAGGAAGTCTAGCAGAGGGAAGGCTTGGGGATGGTGTTGTCCTCTGCAGTGTTATTGTGCGTATAGACTATGATGAATTTAGCTTTCTGATATCTGAATAAATGTTTTGGTTCTGTCTTCCATGTGGAAAGTGTTTTATTTCACAATTTAGAATTGCACTGGGATATTCATGGCAACCACAGGTGCTGTGAGTATTTCATTGGTGCTACAAATGGTGATGAGGATGGTATCATGAAATATCAGACTTCTATTCGGAGACAGAAAAGCTTTAGAAGAAGAAATAGATATCCCGGATGGAAGGATTTGCCTTATTCCTCCCTAGCAAAGGAACGGGCTAAAAGCAGAGGGCTCTGTGAAAAGTGGGAATTGAGGCTATAGAAGGGAGGACCCAGAGTCTTAGAAAGATGTTTGCAAGGAATACCAGTAGAACAGGGGAAAGAACTGGCAGGGGTATGTAGGAGAGTCTGGGTCTTTTTATCAAGCTATTGATTTATATGTAAAAGCAGAGACAGGCTGCTGGAGGAAAATTTCAGATGGAAAGCAGTTAGCTGATTTTCAAGAGAAGCTTTCTATGCTTAACTCTCCTTTAGCAGAGCAAACTAAAACGTATCAGATGGAGGAAGACAAAGTTGTTGTTGGTTTGGGTCACAGGAGGAGACAGAAAGTTAAAAGGAAAGTAAATGCAACCCTTGCACAGGATGGGCTTGTCTGGGGCCCCAAACACATGCCAGGAGGATGTGTGGGAGGGGAATAAAACGAATGAGGAGGCTGAGGTTCAGCCAGTACTAAGAAGGAAGCAGGGGAATCAGGGGTCCCCACAATGTTGGGGGAGGTAATTGAGGATTTTATTCAGCAGGAAATCACAGATATTTTGAGTTGGTTCACCAAAGGGATAGGGAATCATTGGTATCTTGGACTGTGAGAATCGGTGAAAAAGATAAATTTTCTCGGGAGAGAGAAAGTAAATAGCAAATTCAAAGTCAGAGTAGATTGACAAGAAAAGAATTGTTTACTGCTCTACTGAGACCAGGGGCAGATTTTGAAAGAATAGATGGTATTCCTATCAATGAACTGCATAAAATGTATCAAGGAAAGAAGCTTGATTTTAGACTGAGCAGGGAAATGAGAACCTTGCCTACAGATCCTCCTGAAACATTGTATCCAAGTTCTTCATACCTGCAGGGAAAATGGGAAGTTGGTGGGGCCCAAACTCAGATTAAAGAAAGTATACCTCTAGCGGGGCAGAGTCAAGATGGCAGAGTAGAAAGACACACAAAGGCAGGCTCTCCCCACACAGCCCATAAAATACCTGTAGAGAGAGACTCTCAACAAATTTTGGAGGAGGAGATTTCCAGTCCAGAGTGACCTGAAAGGTACACGGGAATGGAGCAGAGCCCAGTCCAGCCTTGGCCAGGCGGTGGGTGAACAGCCCTTGGGGGTGGAATCTCCAGTTGCAGCAGCGAATCCCCAGTCACAGTAGCAGTGGTTTGCAGATCCCTCAACCCACAGGTGCCCAAAGTCAGTGACAGGGTTTTTTCAGCTGGTCAGGAAGGGAGAGGGCCTTCCAGTGGCTCCGGCCTGAGGCAGCGGCTGCAGAGGCCATATTTGCAGCCAGCAGCAGTTCCCACAGCAGCCCCTACAGCAGCCCGCATCCATTGTTGGATCGTAAAAACCCTGGGGGAACTGAGGAACTGATTATTACCTCAGCCCTGTGTAGAGCCCTGAGGGAGCTGATCTTTATCTCACACTGAATGGCAGCCCTGCCCATGCAGCTTATCTGAATCTCAGCTCCAGTACTGGCTTGGTCAAACTGGAGGCCAGGTGGTTGTGGAGAGGAAACTCTGCTAAGATTCTGGACACAAAAATCTCTCCCTGCTCTCAGACTAGTGTACACTCTTGATTGTGTCACCTTGGAGGCACTGAGATCTTACAGATTCCCAGAAGAAAGTGTACCTCTAGCCAGGACGATGATTCCCAAACAGCAGTGAATGAGGCTATGATAGTGGGTTCATGGTCTCCAGAAGCTTGTCTGATGCCTGCTTCTGGCTATTGTCTCCTTGTTTCTTTTTGACTTTTTGCCTCTTCACCTTGTTTGTCAGATTTGTTTTCTGCAGGTTTAATATTCTCCACTTGCAGATGCCTGATCGTTTAAGTCAGATGTCACCCCCCCCCCCCCCCCCCCACCCCCCCCCCCCCCCCCCCCCCCCCCCCCCCCCCCCCCCCCCGTCTACAACTGTGATATGTCACCTTTGCACCTGGAGTCAACCAAGTTCTGAGTGCCAGCTAAAGAACTGATCCCTCTAATGGATCCTTTTGGGACAGGGAAAACTCTACATCCAATCTCAGCAGGAAGTCACTATGGAAGAAGAGACCTTTGCCCCTTACCTCAAGATTTTGGGCCCCATTTGTTTAAGGGGGGAATGATGGTGTGCTTGTGCTCAAACTCCAGCCTAAGATTTTGTTTTATGTCCTTATTTTGTGTGTTCCCTGTTATATTGCTGTAAAGTTCTTTCAACACCAGTTGCCTAAGATATTGTTTTATATGCTTGTTCTCTGTTATCCTATTAGAGTTCTGTTGATACCAGTTACTCCACCAACCTGTGCAATGAATACAAAAGATCTTAGGGTCATATGCATTGGTAATTTAAATGGAGAGATCTTTCCCATTCGTTAATAGGCTCATGTGATATGCCTGGATCACATAGAAGTCTGAGTCACATGGAGCCTATAGTGGGAGGAGTTTGCTGAATGGGTAGAACAGGAAGAGGTGGAAATAGAGCAGATCTGAGAGGAAAAGTCAGGCATGAGGCTAGTCAGAGCTAGGAAGGATGCAGGCAAGCAGGCTGCTGACTAACATGACTAAAAGAGCTTGTTGGAGATTTTGTTCGTGATTTGTTTGATGGAGCTGGTTTGTGGGAATAAACCTAGCAGGGGAAAGTCTTGGGGATGGTGTTGTCCTCTGCATTGTTACTGTGTATATATTACGGCGAATTTGGATATCTGGTGTCTATGATGGATTAGGCTTTCTGGTGTCTCAATAAATATTTTGGTTCTGTCTTCCATATGGAAAGTCTGTTGCATTTAGCGATTCAGAATTGCGCCAGGATATTCATGGCTGCCTTAAGTACTGTGAATATCACTCTGGTGCTATAATCAGTAGTTCTTAAAATATAAACTGAACTTAGAAGAGACCTCCTCATTGGTTAAGGCTGAATAATGCCATTGCAGTGGGCACATTTTGCTCAGGACTCTTATGAGATTTAGTCTTAAAGAGTTACTGTGACCAAATATATCCACCAGACAACCTATTGATGACCCTCTTAGAATTCATCTAGGGTGGTCTATGGACAAAAAGATCTACATTTACTCACAAAATTGTAGTAGAACCTGGGCAGATGGAGCTTGAATTTCGCTGGCTTAATATTTTAATAACACAGGGAGACCTCCATACCATAATAAGGTACCAGGGATAGACTATCCTGAAGCTTTACTGGAAGGGAAAAAAAAGGAGGAAAACAGAGAGGCAAAAGCCAGTAGAGAGATTCAAAGATTATCTATTCAAACTAGAATGAATCAGGGAAGCTAGAGTCAATGCAAATTACATTGTCAATATTTTCAACGTTTTTTGTATATTCATTTTTGTGTCTAAATTCCCTACCCTTTTCTCTCCACCTACCACTCCATTTTCAATATGTTGATCAGTGGTTCTTGACCTATTGTGTGTCAAGGACTACTTTGGCAGTCTGGTGAAGTCTTTGGAACCCCTCTCAGAATATTTTCAAATGTATAAAATAGCATGTGTAAGATAGCCTGTAAGATTACCAAGGAAACCATTTGTACTGAAGTATTGTTATCCAAATTAATTTTTTGAAGTTTCCAGATATCAGGTTAAAAATGTCTGATCAGAGGCCTGAAACTAGAATTAAGAATTTGATGTATCTAATGTATACAATTTAAAATCAAATTCTAATTTAATTAAATATGTGCATCTGTGTGTTTCTCAAGTGTATAGAAGATGGAGATACAAAGCAAAAAAAAAAAAAATTAGTCATTACCTTCAAGGAGCTTACATTCCTTGGGAGAAGGTGGTGAATAAACTATGCTAATACAGTATGTAAATACAAAATAATTTTATAAAATCGAAGTTAGACTCAGGAAGGTTTAGGAATTTCCTTTGCATGGCAAGTGCCCAGAGTTAGCTAAGTGATACATGGAATAAGAGTCCCAGGCCTGGAAACAGGAAGACTCATCTTCTTGAGTTCAAATCTGGCCTTTGACACTTACCAGCTGTGTTACCATGGGCAAGTCACTTAATCATATTTGACACAGTTTTCTCAGTCGTAAAATGAACTGGAGAAGGAAATGGAAAACTACCACAGTGTCTTTACAGGAAATCCCAAACAGCATCATGAAGAGTTGGAAATGACTGACACAAGTAGATAAAAATAACCATGGTGACACAAGTAGCAAGCATAAGAAGCACAATTCAAATCCATACCTTCTAAGTTCCAAGTGAGTATTATTTGAATTACATCAGGCTATTTTTCTTTAAGAGTCAGAGAACATTGGCATTTTGGGAACAAACATCTTGGGAGCACAGCCTTCCTATATTATTTCTCAAGAATTTTGTCTCAGCCAGGATATAAGATACCCTCCACAGGCAACATTCTTCCTATTAGAAACTGATTTGGATAAATTCATCGGATCAAATGATCAGATTTAGAGCTAAAATGGATTTTAGGGGTTATTTAGTGCAAGCTAGGAAGAAAATAGCGATGTGTATGGAGTATTCAGGGAATATAGCAAGTCTGGTATGAGGGCTACTCATCCACCTTTGGTATCTACCCATAACTCAACTCTCACCTGTGGCTTTAAGAAGCTGTAGCATGTGCAGTGGCCACACTTTTGTGAAAACATCTTGGCAGACAGGCTAAGCCAGATTAAGGTAACCAACAGATTACAAACTTGTCAGTGAGTTAGACTTCCCCTGGTGAAACGGGGGATGAAAACAGTTGGCTGCAATGACCATAAAAGTCACTGAAGCAAGTGCTATGGAACACTGAGAGCTTGGTCAGATATCAGAGACATTAAGGTCAGCCACTGCATCCTGGGCCATTGCCAGCTATCCTGACTTCTATCCCTCCACTGGACTTTGATGACTCTAGTAAAGTGAGGTTCACAACTGCATAACTCTGCCTCACTTAAATCCAATTCACTTGAAAATCATCACCTCATGATGTCATGGGTCCTCTTCAAAAATGAAAGACGAACAACAGTGCAAATTATTTAGTATACAGATGAAAATGTGAGACCCAGAAAGAAGAAAACTACTTGTTCAAGGTCACAATCATACAGCTAGAATTTGAATCTGGGTCCTAGACTCCAAAACCAGTGCTCTTTTCACTGAGCCATGCTACTTAGACTTACTGCTCTAACAGAAGTATTCGATTGGATTAGAAAAAATAGACTGTCAAGAACCAGAACAATATTCCATGAAAATACATCAAACAGGAAACCTAAAATCTCCAAGGGCGTCATCATTGCTCAAGGGCAAAAATCCCTTGCAACTCTTCTTTCCCCCTCCAGCTTAGATCACTTTGCTCATTTCCCTGACTCTCTTGAGTTGCAGGAAAATATATCAGGTGTGCTGCCTTCACAAACCTTCTGTCTCAGCACAGCAGGAAGAAATGAGGAAAAATAACCTGCTGTACTTGCTCATGGCTGTGTAGCAGCTCAGGTCTCAGGACATGGCGCAGAAAATTTCTATGATTCTCCAGGGCAATAAGCTCTTTTTCTATTATCCTTTCTGGGAACTCCTGATTTCCATAGTATACTCCCAGCTGAACTCTCTGATACAGAAGGAAAACATCTCAAGGCTGGAGCCTTCCTGCATGAAGAGGTGAGTGTCTAGGTAGGCTGCCACAATTCTGTTAATGGGAAGAGAATAGGACCCTCACTGTACAAAGTTAAGGTTAGAAGAGATATGGCTAGCAGGGATCTTCCAGCACTGAGCAGCCATTAACCTCCCATTTCATCCTCATTTAATCTTCTAATTTGACCTTGATGCTATATACTTTCCACTTCTGTCACTTTCATCCAGACAGCCAATCTTAGACGTGCTGGCAGCAAAGCACTGTCAGACAAATGATCAAAAAGAGATTACAGGGGACCCTGAACTGATACTGGGCACAAGGCGGGGCACTGTTTGGTAACCCTATCACCCATATTCATTTCTGGGCTTCAGTTCCATGGCATGCTTGTGGTCAGTCACAAGGGAGCAGATTCTCTGGTTACAGTAACAGAGCAGAGAACAGTATTGGTGATTATAGCTGCAAGTGAACAAAGATCGTAGGGGGCAAAGACCACAAAGCACAGACCAGGAGAGTAGTGACTGCATCTCTCCACAGTTTCACAAATTATCCACTTTGGAAGAACTAAAGAAGTCCCAGAAGTAATTCTGAAAACAGAAGAAAGGAAAAAAGGTTGGAACTTGGGACAGTGTCTTTCTGCCTTCAGGTGAGCAAAGTCCAACTTTAACATAAAGTTCAAAGGCAAGAAATAATCTGAAAAAAACCTACTACAGAGGCAGGGAAGACCAAGCCACAAACTCAGAAGAGGACCGCTATCTGAAAAGTGCTATAAGCAAAACCTCAAAGAAAAAAATGCAAATTGGACACAAGTCCAGAAAAAAATCCCTGAAAGAGTTAGGAAAATAGATGAGTGGTAGTGGAAAAAATTTGGGAATAATGAGAGGGATGGAAGAAAACAGAGAAGATAATTAATGGCTTAGTAAAAGTTACTAAAAATACTGAAGAAAATAACACTTTAAAAAGCAGACATAGACAGAGAAGTGGTATAAAAGTTTATTGAAAAAATTATTCCTCAAAAATTAGAACTGGACAAATGAAGGTCAATGCCTCCATGAAACATCAACAACTGATGAAAAGTCAAAAGAAAAAAAAAAGGAGAAAATGTGAAATGTGTCATTGGAAAAACAACTGACCTGGAAAATAGATTCAGGAGAGGTAATTTCAGAATTGTTGGACTACCTGAAAACCATGATCAAAGAAGAAACCTAGACATCATATTTCAAGAAATTATATTAAAAAATTACTGTTCCAATTTCCTAGAATCAGAGTACAGAATGGAAATTAAAAGAATCTGCCAATCACCTCTTGAAAAGATCACAAAACAAAAACTTACAGGAATAATATAGTCATGTTCCAGAGTTCTTATATCAAGGAGAAAATATCACAAGCAGTCAGAAAGAAACAATTCAAATATCACAGAGCCACAGTGGGGATAACGCAAAATTTAGCAGCTTTCTACATTAAGGGATTAGAGGGCTTGGATTATGATATTCCCAAATGCAAAAGAGTTATGATCAGAATAAAGATATTCCACCCAGAAAAATTTAAGATAATCCTTCAGGAGAAAACATAGATATTTGATGAAATAGAGGACGTTTCCCACATTTTTTATGAAAAGACAAGAATAAAAAATTTGACATTGAGACAAAAGACTTAAGAGAAGCTTAAAAAGATAAACATGAAAGAGAAATCAGCAGAGATTTGATAAGGTTAAAATTCTATAATCCTATATAGGAAGGTGATATATGTAACTCTTAAGAACTTTATCATTATCAGGGCATTGTGCAGGAGTCTATATTGATAGAGGGTGTAAGTGTGAGTCAATTGTGTGGGATGATCTCAAACAAGTAGAATGGTGAGAAAGAGGGATGCACTGAGTGAAGACAGAAGCGAGGGGAAGAATGGGAAAAATTATCTCACACAAGTGAGACACAGAAGAAAGAGTCTTTGTAATGGTGGGGGAAATAAGGACATTGGCAGGCCATGTTTAAACCTCTCTGTCGTTAAAATTGTCATTGATATATATATATATACACACACATATATGTGCATATATATGCACACACACATATATATACATATAGTCTGTATACACATACACATTCATTTGAATATAGAAATCTATCTTATACAACACTGAAATAGAAGGGCAAGGGAAGAGAAAGAAGACGGTGTGATACATGGGAAGCCTCCTTAGTAGAGGCAGTGGTCAGAAGCAAAACAGATTTTTGAGGAGGGACAATGTTAAAAAAAGAGTCAAAAGGATACACAGAAAAAAATAGATTAAAGGGAAATTTACACAATAATTAAAAATGGAAATGTGAATGGGATGACTAATCCATAAAATAGTCATGTTTAGCTGAATAATTTAGAAGTCAGAATCCAACAATATGTTTTTAACAAGAGACATACAGATTAGAAAGACACACTCATGGAGTTAAAATGGGGGCAGAGCAGAATCTATTATGCTTCAAATGAAGTAAAAAAAGATACAGGTAGAAATCATGGTCTAAGGTAAAGAAAAAGCAAAAATAGACCAAGTTATAAGAGATAATCAGGAAAATTGCTAAAAAATATCATGAACAATGAAGTAATATCAAAATTTTTATAGTATTATTTTTCTGATAAAGACTTCTTTTTTCAAATATATAGAGAACTGGATCAAATTTTTAAAAAATTACAGTCATTTATTGACTGATGCATGGTCAAAGTATATAAACAGGCAGTTTTCACAGAAAAAGCTATCAGTAATTATATGAAATAAATGTTCTAATAACTCTTGGTTAGAGAAATGCTGATTAAAACAATTCAGAAGCACTATTTCATACTTATTAAATATGTTATCATGACAAAAAAGGGGAAAATGACAGATGCTAGAGGGGATATAAAAATAGTGAGATTGATGCACTATTGGTAGATTAAGAAATGGTCTTACTGGTCCAGAGAATGATTTGTAACTGTGCCCTGAGGGCTATAAAACTGGCTCTACCCTTTCACCTAGCAATACAAATTCTAGGTTGGTATCCCAAAAAGATTTTTTAAAAAAGGAAAAGGGCCTATGTGTACAAAAATATTTAAGACAACTTTTTTTTTGTAGTGAAAATGATGGGATCAATTGAAAGATGGCTTAACAAGTTGTGGTATATGATTGTGATAGAATATCATTGTGCTATAAGAAATGATGGGGGAATGATTTCAGAAAAACTTGAAAAGACATGAAATAATGTTGAATGAAGTGATCATTGTACACAATAATAGCACCATTATAATGTTGCTAACTGGGAAAGACAACTACTTTGATTATTACCAGACAATTCTGATGGACCTATAATGAAAAAAATGCTATCTTCAGAGAGAGAACTAATGAATTCCGAATGCAAATTGAAGTTTATTCACTTCATTTTTCTTTGCTGTTCTGTGATGTGGCTCTTATGGAAATGTTTTCATGATTTCATATGTATAATTGATATCTTATTGCTTGCCTTATCAATGAATGGGGGAGGAGCATAAGGAAGGGCAGAAATTTAGAACTCAAAATTTAAAAAAAGAATATGAAAATAAATTGAGTATAGTTTTACTTTTTTGGGGGAATAATAAATTGCTACTTGCTCCCACTCAACTATTAGGCATCAGGATTAGGAGAAAAGAACAGAAATAGTCCCCCCATTTTACAGATATTGGCATTGATTTTTATACACACATATTTTAAAAAATCATTTAAAATATTCCTTCTAGGGACTGTAAATTTTTCCTCTAACTCCGTCTTATTTTGCCTAGTAGGCAAATGCTGTAGAGCAAATTGAATGCAAAGATGTGAGATTGATTTGCATTTAGAACTCCTATTTGTTAATACCATTAGCTGGCCAGGATGCTGCCAGCAGGAAATTTCTCAGCACTCCCATGGTCACAGAGCTGCCTCTGTAATTTCATCCTCATCACTATGATTAATTGTCACAGGGAGTTAGTCATTTCTCTGGGGAGCTGACCCCTAGTTTGGGGTAAATGCTATGTGATTATGTTGAATGTTCCCAGTCTTAAGCTTGTATATTCCTGAATTAGTTTTAGAGTTGATTCAGGGTACTTATTGGTTTAGGAACTCCCCCCAATCCAGCTGATTACACAATTCTTGTTTCCAGTTTGCTCTCCCTCATTTACAAGTTCTCCTCTCCATTGTTTTACCCATTATTTTCCTCCCTCTCCTCCTCAGTATTCCAATGTGTTCTCCAAGTTATTCCTAAGGTGTTAACCTATTTTAATAGACAACGGAATATCATTTTGATGTCTTATCTCTTTCTTTTTCTTTTAGTATTATTCTATTAGACTGAGCACAGACTTTGTCCTTTCATGATAGACTTTTAAAAAATCTTATCCAGCTTTGCTAAAAAGCCTTCCAGGCTTTGATAGGATATAGATTTCTGTCTGGTTTTTTAATCATGACACTGAGCTTCCGAACTAGGAATTTTACCAGTTTTTTGTAAAAATAATCTTTTCAAAGAATTAAGACTTCTCTATTAACAGAGTAACCCCATGACTAATGGGCAGCTAAGTGTCCCAGTGGGTATAGCTCTGAGACTGGATTCGTCTCAAACATTTGCTAGCTACATGATCTTGGTGAAGGGATTTAACTTTGTTGCCTCAGTTTTCTCATCTATAAGATAAGGATAAAAATACTTTCCAGGGCTGTTATGAGGGTTAAATGAGATAATCCTTGTCAAACACTTAGCACGTAGTAGGTGTATAGTAGGCTCTTACCTATTATTGTGAAAGATATATCTCAGTTAAAATTAAAGCAGTCTACCTCCATGATAACTATGTGTTAAATAAAATCTCAAAAGTAAAATAATTATTCTTGTTATCCTTCAAGAAGCATTCAGTGTGGCTTAAATACACGAGAAGCAGTGTAGTCTAGTGTGTAAAAATTGTCCTGGCAACAAGAACTACCAAGGGTCCAGTCCCTCCTTTGATACCTACTTTTGGTGTGAGTCTGGTCAAGTTACTTAATATTTAAACGTGCCTTGATTACTCTCAAAGACAACATATTGAAGATAAGTTGCCAACAAATACTAACAGAAATACCTCACAAAGAACTCCTTAAACCAATGAAATCAAAGGTTCAGTTCCCCTCCAGGTTGAAATACCTAGTAATTATATTCTGGATGAGTGAATGGTATAAATAGTGAGGAGCATGACAAGACATATGAAATGATTCAGAGTGAGAGTAGCAAAAACAGGAAAACAAAATATACAATGAGTTTGGTCAAATAAAAAGGATAGAATAATAAAAGAATCAAAACTGAATGCTGTGAAATTGAAAATATAATTCTTTTTTTCCTTGTATTACCTGCTTTTAAGGGACATTTTGTTCTTCTGTTACTTTTTGTCATGGGTTATAGCTCTTTAGCACAAGTGAGGATAAATTGGGAAATATAGTGGATGCAAAAGAAAAACATAGCCATAAAATTATTTATTGAAAAAAATACTCCAAGTTCTAGCAGAAAATTGGAAATGTTGTTAGGGAATAGCTTGTACACAATTTAATGTTACTGAGTTAAGTGACTGAAAATACATACACATGCACATGCACTCCCCCCCCTCTCTATATATACATACATACATACATACATATATACATACGTATATATGTGTGTGTGTAATTACTTGAAATTTTTGAATATGAAATGAAGTATTGATTGCATCTAGAGATCTATTTGGGAGAAAAGCACAATGCTTGAAATTGCACGGCGTATAGGGATCAATCAAGAGTTTTGATGATAAACAATTATTAGTGAGGAGTGGAGGGAGCACATTCTATCTCTAGTCACCTTTCATTTTCTTCCCTCTTCCCAAACAAATAACGCACCTCCCCCCCCAAATCTTGTAACAGGCATAGTTAAACTAAACAAATTCTTATATTGGTCACATTGAATAAAACATACCTCATTCTAAATCTTGAACACATCACTGCTCTGTCAGAAGATGGATGGCATAGTTCTTTATTGGTCTTCTGGAAGAACTTCCATTCTAATAAGAAGAGACAACATATTTACTGGAATGGTTGGTAGCGAAGGATGATTTGGCTCGGGCAGTCAAGGAGATGCTAGATAAAATCATAAGGCTATCCACTGACAGACCCTTTCCAGAGTCCACAAGAGTGTTAATTAGATTATGGTTCTTCTTTCAAGAAGTGCAAAGTAGGGCTGTTGTTTAAATGCATGAATATGTACATATATTAAAACACAGTAATATTTACATACATGAATATATATGTATACACATATATTGTATGTGTAAGCATGTAGAGAAGCCTGAAAGGGATGGTAATTTTGTTAATTTCCCTAACTTTTGGTGGCCAAAAGGCCTAGAACTGAGATGCAGGAGACAGGAGGCTGGTCTCCCTGTAGAAAATATTGATGCACTTAAAGGCAAGCATAGGATTTAGGCAAGGACATTTTAACTCTCTTTTTTTACTCTTTTCCTTTACCTGATACTTTAAGAGCCTCTTTCATTGTATAATAAAATCATTCATTAAATGTATAAGAAAAGAGTGCCACTAAAAATGTCCCCATGGGATCACAGGAAAGGTATTGTATGTAGTAAAAGTCAAGACCTTTACAAAGGGTTATATCTAGTGGAAATGGGAAAAAATAGGAGACCATATTATGTCCCCAATGATTTTGCTTCCAAATAATATATCTGACTCCAGAAGAGAGTATTTGTATCAATAGAGGTAACCAGTAACAAGAGTGACCAAGGAATAGGAGGAGAGATAGATGTAGCAATAGGAGAGGAAAACACAAATGAAAAATAATTCATAATAAAAGTATTATTTGAAATAATCATGATGTTTTATGAATGGGAACATTAAAGAAGAACTAAAAAAAATTGAACTTCTAAAAATAAGTATGCAAAAAAATGGGAAAAGAATGATTTGAGTAAAAATATTTTTAGAATCTGAAAAAAGTCATACCAAATTAAACACCAAACATGAAATATTGAGAGTTACAGGACACATTGATAAGATTTAAAACAGATTTTTTTTAATAAATTTTTTTCTAAAAATCATACAACTTTAGGTAAACTCATTTAACAAAAAGATAAAGGAAAAGAAAATTGACCAAATTAAACATGAACAAGATCAATCCACAATGAACAGAAGAAAAAGAATAAAGAATTGCAAGCACAAACTACACGGATTATAGATAGCAAAACTGAAAATTTAAATGGACTGTATGATTGCTTCAAAAATAATGAGATAACATGGATTTGTAGTCGGAGAAACTGGATTCAAATATTACCTCTTCTACTTCCTGTTTGCATTATTCTGGCCAAGTCGTTCAATTTCTCTCAATAAAATTACAAGTTTAGTTTGATTACCACAAATGCCACCTCTTTGTCTGAATATCTGACCATATGATTCTTCAAAAATATTTGAACTAATAAAATAAGATACCAAGATCTTTAAAAATCTAGTCTCAGAAAATAAAATGGCAAGTTACAAAATAACTACCAAATACAAATAAGTGAATATAAATAAATAGCTCAATAAACTTGGATAGATAGATAAGGTAAAAAAAATATTCCTTACTGTGACAAATATACAAATGAATTATATAAAATTTAAGGAAAAATTAACATTTTGCTAAGGAAATTGTTTTCAATAATTGAAAAAAATTAGCTACCAAATTCCATTTATAAGACCAATATTGTCTTGCTATCCAAAGTAAGAGAATATAAAGCAAATAAAAAAAAAAAAAGAAAAAAGGAGGGAACTATGAGATCTCTGTATCTAATTAATATAGATAAAAAATTTTTAAATAGACTTCAAATAAAAAGATTCCATTAATACATCTAAAAATTGTTATACCTACAATGGTACTTATAGAGAAACAATTTACATAATGAATAAGGTAACAGCCAAGACTACACAATTTTATCAGTACAGGCAGAAAAAGCCTTTGAAATAATACATCATAGGTTCATAGATAACTTACTCAAAATAACCTTAGAAGTCATCAAATACAACCCTCTAATTTTAAAGATGAGGAAACTGAGATGCAGAGATAGTAAGTGATTTGCTCAAATTCATAGTCAGGAAATATAGGAATCTGACTTGCACTCACATGTTTTGAATTTAAATTCTATGTTCTTTCTTAATTTCACCAGAAATCTAAATACATTTTACAAGAATTAATTTTATTTAATTTATTAATTTTATTTAATTTATTTAATTTTATTCTTGTATGTATGCATGTATGTACATATGTATGTATATGATTATACATATTTTTATTTATACAATGTCCTTATGTACCATAAACCCCTGTCATTTCTGTTCTTATTAAAAAAATATAGATCAACTGGGTGCTTATTTTATTCATTTCTTCTAATATATAAGTTGCAAGTTATTAAAGATTTCTATCCTGGAGAGCTCACAAATGTTTTACATTCTAACCTTATCATACTTTTTATCATTAGGCAATCTTTTCTTCCTGGTCTCTCTGCTCTGTTATCTATTAAGGGGCATTGAATTAAATTGGTCATTCAATGGGGAGGTGTCAAGCTTCTTATTCTATAAATCAATGAAAAAAAACCAAACATTTATTATGGACTATTATGTATAAGGTCTTACACTATGGTGACCCAGCAAACTTTGAGGCTAAAGAGAACACTTCCTGCTCGCTTGGGTCATGGGGGCAGAGGATTTCATAGACAGATGACACTAAGCTGATCTTTGATGAAAGAGAACCCTAAGCAAACCCTAAGCATTTAAATCATCCAAATCCTTCACTTTCTGGCTGAAATTTTTGTTCTTTGCCATTTCCATAATTAAATGCCAGGATTAGACATTTTTAAGAAAAATAGTTATATTATGTCTCGGCTAGTCTACATTTTTATGTCTCCAATTAATTCAGGAAGTCATATAATTGTATTTCCCAGATATATACTCTAATTTCAGTCTTAATTTTGAGAGGAATCCAGGACTATAACTATAATTTTTTTTCTCAAGGAAAATGTCACAAGAAAGGTACTTTTGATTGAACTTAGGCAGAGTAATTTTTGCGGGGGCGGGGAGGAGAGGAACATCCAACAGTGTCCCTTTTCAGATGCTTGTTTTTGTGTTTGTCCTTCGTTGCTGAAGAAGACCACACCATCAGAGAAATAATGGCATGACTTGCACAATGATAAAGATAAGCAGAGCACAGGTATGAGGTCATTGCATGAGAAGGTGCCTTGGGATGTGTGAGGAGGAGGGAGAAAAGAAGGAACTCAATGTATTATCCAAGAACAAAGCGATGGCCACAATATCCTGGTTAAGGCTCAGGAGAAATCAATCCTGTGACTGCCTTACTTATTAAATTGGTCCCCACTGACATCACCATTGTCAGAAAGTTTACGAAGGGTATATTTCCTCACCCAATACAACATGAGTTATTATGGAGATAAAAAATATAATTGAACTAATGTTAAAACCTTTCATGATTTACCAATCAATTAGTATAATAATCAATCAATTGACATAATAATCAACCAATTATTTATTAAATATCTACTATGTGCCAAACATTGTACTAGGCACTGGAAACATAAAATAAGTGCAGCTCTCTTTCTAATAGGGGAAATGTCCATATGTAAATCTAGGCAGGAGAGATATAAAGTAAGCAAATATAAACATATGAAAGTTACTTTGGGATAAAGGGAAGTAGAAATGTTAGCTGGAGGGAAGAATCAGAAAAGTCTAAGTGTAAAATTTAGCGCTTGGGTTAAGACTTAAAGAAAAAGAGGGTCTCCATAAGGCAAAATTAGGGAGGGAGGACCTCCTAGGCATGTGGGACAACCAGCACAAAAGCACAGAGGCAATAGATAAGCAATCTATTCAATAATTATAAATGAAGTGACAAATGAAAAGAAAGACTATGCAGAACTAACCTCAAAGCCAGGAACATTTGGTTTAATTCTGCCTTTTACAGGTGAAACCACATTATTATGACCCTACTGTGATTCGAATGCACATATCTTCTAACCTGATGTCAGATACACCACCATTGTGACACAAGGCTGTGGACTGAAAAGGCCAAGGTCTTCCACTGCATTAGGGAGCATATCTAGTCATCTTGCTCCGTTCTTTGCCTCCCATATTGATTTTTTTGACTAGGTAGAAGGGTTCATTCTTTGCCTCATTTCTTACCTAGCTTTAATCACTGAATGAACATTGCCTCAGTCAAACTGAGACTTGGAAAAGACCTTAGCTTAAAAAGGACATCCAGAGTCATCTCCAGTTGTCCTGATTTATATCTTGCCACTGGACACAGATGGCTCCAGAGGAGAGAGCAAGGCTGGTGACTTTGAACATCCCTCCTTCACTTAAATTCAGTTCCCTTTCAAGTCATTTCATCACCTTCCTGATGTCATGATCCTTTTAGAGAAGAAGGATAAGCAACAACCTTTGACACAATACTGGCTATATAACCTTGGGAAAGTAATTTAACATGTCAGTGGCTTAGGCAGTTCCTGAAGTCTAAATTGCAGAGAAGGTGATATTCTGGATTGGTAGAGGCTTTTCCTCACCTGGAAGTTTTGTATGTCAGTAAAACCACAAGACTAATCTCTATCCTTAAGGTTAAAAAAATGTTCTACTTAGATTAAGTTAACTCAAAATTGAAATTCTTCCTCACAAAACATGGCAATTCTTTGAACTTTTCTCTTGCTATGGATTGCATCATTGTGTGCCCTATCCACTCATACATTTAACTAGGATCTCAGACTATTCCGTATCTTATCAGTTATGTTTCTTGAGGAATGAATTTCTCACTTTTTTTCTATATCAAAGAAAGTGGAGTGGCATTCAGAATATCCTCCATGGTGTAAGATAGTACACTGCCGAGTCGATTAAGATAAGTTGAGAGATAAGCATTAATGTGGTAAAATTTATTGGATTATCCTGAAGGAAATTATAAAATTTACAATATTTGTCATTAGGATCCTTCCTTTTCTTTCATGGCTACAATCCCTTTAGTTCCCTTTCCTCTCCTCTTGGCAGTCATCTTATATCTTTGTTGAGAAATTGTGTGTGTGTTCATCCTTTGTTGCAAAAGAAGACCATGCAATCAGAGAAATGATGACATGACTTGCACTTGGACTTTGTTTTGAGTGAGGAAGGGCTGTGCAGGTCACCAGTCTCACCTTCCCCTCCACAGCCCTCTGAATCTAGTGACCAGATACTCATCAGGATGACTGGAGATGACCAAGGATGAGGCAATTGGGGTTAAGTGATTTGCCCAAGGTCACACAGCTGGTGAATGTCAAGTGTCTGAGGTGAGATTTGAACCCAGGTCCTCCTGGGTGCTCTATTCACTGCACCACCTAGCTGCCCCCTAAGAAGATAAGTCTTCCAGACTTCAGACTAGGCACTCTATCCACTGTGCCACCTAGCTGCCTTTGTTGAGAAATTATAGTATCATGGAATGTGGGAGGTTACCTTACAGATCTCCAGTCTAACACTTTCCAACATATAACAAAGGAAATTAAAACTCAGATAATTTGTCAAATGTTAAAAATCACAGAGCTAGTAAATAGTAGCATCAAAACTTTAGCCCAGGTCTCCCTGCCTCCCAATGAATTACCTTTTTAGGATTTGTTCTCAATTGTCAAACAGTTACCAGCAAGATATGAGGTGATAATATCTTTGTTGTTTCCTTTCTTAGTGGAATTTGGATTTTAGTAAGGAAGGGATTGCTTTGAGACCAAAAATAACCAATCAAAAGGAATTAATATCTATTGATAAAATCTGAAGCACTATGAGTCATCAAGGAATCAATAAACTTCAGTAATCGTCAAGTATGTGTCAGGTATTGTGCTAAGTGCTAGGGATACAAAAAGGACAAAAAATAGTCCTTGCCCTCAAGGAGAATACAATCTAATGGAGGACACAACATGCAAACAAATACAAAGTAAGCTATATGGAGGATAATTTTTTAAAAAATATATTTAAGGTGGAGAGGAGCCAAGATGGTGGAGTAGAAAGACTCACATGTGCGAGCTCCGAACCCACAGCCCATATATTACCTAGGGAAAGAACTCCCAAAGGGTTTGGAGCAGTGGAAGCCATGCAGCAACACAGTGGAGGAGTTTTCCATTCCAGAGAGCCCTGAAAAACCAGCACCAAAGGTCCATCGGGCACCGGACGTGGAGCAGAGCCCCTGCCCTGGCCACGTGGCCCCAGAGGAGCAGATCCGAGCAGGTTTCAGGGACAGAATCTCCAGTGACTGAAAAGGTCCCTCCACCCACAGGTGCTACAGGTCAGTGAGAAAGCCTTCTGGACTGGCCGAGAGGAGATCGGGGTGTTTCCATGGCTCGGGTCCTCTCAGGGGGAAGTGGCGGGGCAGGGGGTGGGTGTGGCCAGACAGGGGCTCCTGAAGCAGAAGGGGGCTCAGGGCCATTACTGAAGGTCTCCACATAAACCCCCTGAGGGAAATGAGCCTGGGAGGCAGCCCTGCCCCCCACCTGAGCAGCAGTACTTAATCTCTCACTGAATAGCAGCCCCTCCCCCCCACTGAAAGCCCTGAGGCTGGGGAGCAGCATTTGAATCTCAGACCCAAACACTGGTGAGGTGGGGGTGGAGAGGAATCTTAGAAGTCAAGTAGCTGGCTGGGAAAATGCCCAGAAAAGGGAAAAAAAAATAAGTCCATAAAAGGTTACTTTCTTGGTGAACAGATGTTTCCTCCTTTCATTTCTGATGAGGAAGAACAATGCTTACCATCAGGGAAAGACATAGAAGTCAAGGCCTCTGTGTCTCAAACATCTGAAACAGATATCCAATGGGCTGAGGCCATGGAAGAGCTCAAAAAGTATTTTGAAAATTAAGTGAGACAGGTGGAGGAAAAACTGGGAAGAGAAATGAGAGAGATGCAAGAAAAGCATGAAAAGCAGGTCAAACACCTTGCTAAAGGAGACCCCAAAAAATGCTGAAGAAAATAACACCTTGAAAAATAGGCTAACTCAACTGGCAAAAGAGGTCCAAAAAGCCAATGAGGAGAAGAATGCTTTCAAAAGCAGAATGAGCCAAATGGAAAAAGAGGTCCAAAAGCTCACTGAAGAAAATAGTTCTCTCAAAATTAGAATGGAAGAGATGGAGGCTAATGACTTTATGAGAAACCAAGAAATCATAAAACAAAACCAAAAGAATGAAAAAATGGAAGAGAATGTGAAATATCTCATGGGAAAAACAACTGATCTGGAAAATAGATCCAGGAGAGACAATTTAAAAATTATGGGACTACCTGAAAGCCATGATCCAAAAAAGAGCCTAGACATCATCTTTCATGAAATTATCAAGGAAAACTGCCCTGACATTCTAGAACCAGAGGGCAAAATAAGTATTGAAGGAATCCATTGATCACCACCTCAAAGAGATCCAAAAAGAGAAACTCCTAGGAACATTGTGGCCAAATTCCAGAATTCCCAGGTCAAGGAGAAAATATTGCAAGCAGCTAGAAAGAAACAATTCCAGTATTGTGGAAATACAATCAGGATAACACAAGATCTAGCAGCTTCTACATTAAGGGATCGAAGGGCGTGGAATAGGATATTCCAGAAGTCAAAGGAACTAGGACTCAAACAAAAATCACCTACCCAACAAAACTGAGTATAATATTTCAGGGGAAAATATGGTCTTTCAATGAAATAGAAGACTTTCAAGCATTCTTGATGAAAAGGACCAGAGCTGAAAAGAAAATTTGACTTTCAAACATAAGAATGAGAAAAAGCATGAAAAAGTCAACAGCAAAGGGAAGTCATAAGGGACTTACCAAAGGTGAACTGTTTACATTCCTACATGGAAAGACAATATTTGTAACTCTTGAAACTTTTCAGTATCTGGGTAGTTGGTGGGATTGCACACACACATACACACACACATACATGCACACACACACAGAGACAGAGAGCACAGAGTGAATTGAATAGGATGGGATCATATCTTAAAAAAATTAAGGTGAATGTATAAGAGAAATGTATTGGGAGAATAGAGGGTGAAATGGAATGGGGCAAATTATCTCTCACAGAAGAGGCAAGCAGGAGACTTTTTAGTGGAGGGACAAAGAGGAGAGCTGAGGAAAAAAATATGAACTTTACTCTCATCATATTCGACTAAAGGAAGGAATAAAATGCACACTCATTTTTGGTATGAAAACCTATCTTACAATACAGGAAAGTGGGGGAGAAGAGGATAAGCAGGGTGGGGGGATGATGGAAGGGAGGGAAATGGGAGGAGGGAGGAATTTGAAGTCAACACTCAGGGAGGGACAGGATCAAAAGACAGAATAGAAACAATGGGGGGGCAGGATAGGATGGAGGGAAATATAGATAGTCTTACACAACACGACTATTATGGAAGTCATTTGCAAAACTACACAGATAGGGCCTATATTGAACTGCCTGCCTTCCCAAAGGGAATGGGTGGGGATGGAGGGATGGGGAGAATTTGGAACTCAAAGTTTTAGGAACACCTGTTTAGTATTGTTGTTGCTACTAGGAAATAAGAAATACAGTTAATGGGGAATAGAAAGTGATCTGGCCCTACAGGACAAAAGAGAAGATGGGGCCAAGGAAGGGAGGGATGATAGAAGAGAGGGCAGATTGGTGATAGGGGAAATTATAATGCTCAGTGTATTGGGGTGGGGGGAGGGGACAAATGGGGAGAATATTTGGAAACCAAAATTTTGTGAAAATGAATGTAAAAAAAAAAGTTAAATAAATAAATTTATATATCCAGAAAAGAAAGAAATAAAATACAAACACTTAAAAATATGTAAAAAAAATAAAAATATATTTAAAAAAAGGCAAGGACTGGAATTAAAAGGAGTTAAGGAATGTTTCCTATAGAGGGAAGATTTTACTTGGAGCTTAAAGGAAGTGTGATAGATGATTAATTGGATCCCTACTTTATTGGACCTCTGTTCTATTCCAAACAGTATTAACCAGTTTGATATAGTTCTGTAAGGATGGTGATTATCAGTTTTGATATTAGGCTTCAGAGCTGTGAACTGCAGATTATAAATTGACTTGCTTAACTACAGAAAACTTCCTAGAAGATCGCCAGCCTTATTTTTCCTTGCTATGGTGAACAAGCCAAGCTTCACAGAGGTGATTCAATTACATAGCAAGGTCCCCAGCTATTTTATTGCCCCTCCATCCTCTGTCATCCTTCTATTGCCCAACATAGGGAGATGACCATGAGCATGTACCCAGTGAGTGACCCTGGCTGATGAACTGTGGCCTGTCCTACTATTAGCCTATTGACTCATGTAGATGTTTGACATCCACTTATTAGCCCAACCCTATGACCCTGCCCATCAGCTTGGTAGGAACTCCTGGAAGGTCAAGATAGATCTGTTAAAACCTGGTTGTTAGCCTGTTTGTCAATCAATGGGGTTCTGTATTTTGTGTAGACCCTCCTGGAGGGTCAAGGGCAAGGTCTATCCATCAATCAGACTCTATGTTTTGGCCTATTTCACCGGTATTGTACTGGTATCAAGCACAATAAAACTAAGGCCTTGGAGGAAGTAGAAATCTCAGATCATGAGGAAGATCTGAGGTCCATTTCACTAGAGGGGACCATGGACTCTTTACCAAAGTACCTTTGGTTCAGAGCTCTGCCTCAGTGTTTTTGTTTTTGTTTTCCAGATTGGACAATTTGGAAAAATCTCCACAGAATCTAGAGAGGTCAGTAGTCAGAGTAGAGGAGGAAAGACATTTCCAGAATGGGGTGAAGTCAGAGAAAATGTTAGCAACCCAGAAATAGAGGAAATATTTAGGGAGTTTAGGTATTTTCCTTCATAGAGGTATTTACATTTTAATAAGAGGGACACTTTAAGACCTAAAACAGTCAATCCAAAGGAATAACTCTCCAATGATAGAACGTGAGACACCACTGACAGATGGTAAGGAAAATTGGGGAATATCCCTGCCTAGTGCTCTGGAAACAACAATTTGCAAGTATTTAGCTATTTATAAGGACATTCTTCCATATTGGTATTGGAACATAGGACCTTAGAGGTAAAAAAGATTTTAGGAGGTGGCAGAGTTAAGATGGTGGAGTAGAAACATAGATCTGCTTGAGCTTTCCCCCTCAAAAATCCTGTTAAAATGAATCTAAACAAATTCTGGAGCAGTAGAAGCCTCAAAATAACAGACTGAAGCAAATTTCCAGCCCAAGATAATTAAGAAAGTTGACCAGTAGGGTCTATCACACTGGATAGGGAGCAGAGCACAGTTCAGTGTGGGCCTCACCAGCACAGAGGGAGCTGGAGCAGATCCTAGGTAACTGAATCACTGTCAGTTGTAGTTTTCAGACTTCACAATACTCAAAAACCAAAAACAGCTTTAAAGTCAGTGGGAAATGGAATTTCAATGAAAAAGAGGACTTCCAAGCATTTTTGTTGAAAAGACTAGAGCTGAATAGAAAATTTGACTTTCAAATTCAAGAATCAAGAGAAATGTGAAAAAGTAAAACAGAAAAGAGCAATCATCAGGGACTCAAATTTGGACTGTTTACATTCCTATATGGAAAGATGATATTTGTAACTCATGAGACCTTTCTCAGTATTAGGGTATATATATAGAAATATATATATATATATATATATTTATGTGTGTATATATGTGTATGTATACATGTACATTTATATGTGTGTGTATGTGTATGTATGCATATGTGTGTATATACATGCATATGTATGTATAGAGAGACAGAAACAGAGAGATCTAGGGAACAGGGTGAACAGAATATGAAGAGATGATATCTATAAAAGAAAATTAAGAATTGAAAGGAATGTACTGGGAGAAAGACAAAGGGAGATGTAGAATGTTGCAAATTATCACATAAAAGAAGCAAGAAAGAACTTTTAAAATGGAGGGGAAGGTGAAAGGGAATAAGTGAGCCTAATTTTCATTGGATTTGGCTTCAAGAGGGAATAATATACAAACTTAATTGGGTATGGAAGTTTATCTTACCCTACAGGAAAGTAAAGGGGAAGAGACAAAGAGGGGGAGGCTAATGGAAGGGATGGAAGATTGGGTGAAGGGGTAATTGGAAGCCAACACTTCTACAGAGGGACAGGTCAAAGGAGAGAATAGAATAAATGGAGGGCAGGAAAGGATAGAGGGAAATATAATTAGTCTTTCACAACATGACTCTTCTGGAAGTGTTTTACATGACTAAATATGTATAACCTATATCAAATTGCTTGCCTTCTCAATGAGGATGGGTGGGTAGGGAAATGGGAGAGAATGCGGAACTCAAAAATTTAAAAATGAATGTTAAAATTGTTTGTATATGTAACTAGAAAATAAGATATATAGGCAATAGGGTATAGAATTCTATCTTCCCCTATAGGGAAATAGAAGGGAAGGGGATAAGAGAGAGGAAGGGTAATAGAAAGGAGGACAGATTGGAGGAAAGGATAATCAGCATATACACTGTCCTTGGGAGGAGGAGGAAGATAGGGAGAAAATTTGAAATTCAGAATTTTGTGAAGTGAATATTGGAAACTGAGAATCAATTTAAATAAAAAAGGATTTTAGAGTCATTTGATCTAAATTGACCTTTTTGCAATGAGAAAATTGAGACCCCAAAAGAGAAATCACTTACTTGAAGTCCTACAGCTAGTTCATGGAAAGGCAGAAGTGAAACTTGTCTGATTTCCCAAGCCAGTGCTTTTTTTCATTATTTCACAATGAATTATTCACAAATACTTTTGTGTGAGAAATTACATCCTTTCCAGAGAGTAAGAAAAATTAGATGGGAAGAAAGTTGAGTTGGAAGAAAGGAAAAGTCTGAAACTTTTCTTACATAAAGATGCACTTTCTAGAAAGGCCTGTAGGATGGAAAATTGTCCAGGAGCACTTATTAATGAGGTGAATATTCACATCAGATTTAATAAAAACTTTCTTATTTTGTCACCTTGCCTATTTCATCAATGATTTTTTTTTCTAAAAGAAAATGTATTATGCTTAAGAAACATGATATCTTTGGTAGTTCTAACATCATGGTTCAGCCATCCCACTGATCCTAGACATCTGAGTTGACTGATGAACATTTCTTACTCCAGGCCAAAAACTTGATGATTTTCATCCTTTTTCTCTTTTTCAAAATCTTTCCAGGATTCTATTCAATAATAAATCAGTAGCTTAAGGACATCATCATCTTTTCTTTCTCTTTCATTCACGGCAGGGCATGGTACCTGCTGATGTGTCCTTTACCACTGATGGCTCCTCATTAACAACTTCCCTACCTTCAGCACTACTTCTATATCCTTCTAGAAAATTCATCTCAGTTCCCCACTGCTAACCTTCTCTTCAGAATACTAACGTGATTCCAATTGATAATTGAATTCTTATTCCTTGTCAAGGAGATGTTTGTTGCAGTAGAAAATGTGCTGAACATTAATTCAGTTATGACCAAAAAAGATGAGGAGTACAAAAAATCTAGAAGGAGCTTTATGAATTAATGCAAAGCAACAGTAAAACACAGAAATAATAGAATGGAGTACATATTAACTAAAATCACAGAAGAAAAATTAAATGGGAAGAAATGGACAAAGGAATTTTGTGGATATATAGAGTAACTGAAATAATGTTTTCATGATTTATGCATTAGAATTTATTAATTTAAATGTAGAGGACTACTCCATAAGTGCAGCTGTTGGGATTGATGTTGAATGTTAAATTTCTAATAAAATAATGAAAGAGGAATGAAAAAAAAAAGAAATGAAATGGAGGAGAGAAAAAGGAAAAGGGGAAGGAAAAGAAGGGATAGGAATTATATAAGGAAGAAATGAGGAAATGAAATAAAGGAAGATGAAAAGGAGAAAAGAAGGAAAAAATGGGAGGGAGGGAGGGAGGAAGAAAAGCAGGACTGGACTGAGAATAAAGAGGACAGGATCCAAACATTGTCTCCACCGCTTGCTAACTTTGTTATCTTTGTCAAGGTGTCCAACTTCTCTGCTACTCCATTACCTTATCTGGGAAATGGGAACTATAAGATTTATATTAGAGCCTTCATAGAGCTATTTTAAGGATTGATGTGGATAATATATGCGTAACACTTGACAGTGAAACACACTATAAATGTAAGATACTTTTTTTGTTGAAAAGAAGAGTAAACATAAACAGATTAATTGACCTGTTCAGCAAGTAAATAAAATGTTCATCTGTGTTTGAACTCTTACTGTTAGACCCTAACCCTAAATGTGTACAGGCAAATGAACCAGTAAACATAAGGTTACTGCTCAAAACATTAACTGAGATATATTGAAGAGTTACTACTCAGCTAAACTTTAAATTCTCTGTTTCTACAGTTATATACCCTGTGTATTTTGTACCATTATACCCCCCTTATATTGCAAAGCTCTTTGTAAGCTTGTGTCAAATTATCTAATTTTTATCATTTTCTTTTACTTCTTATATCTCACAGCATATATGTATAGGCATATATGTGTGTATATCTATATCTGTGTCTATCTGTCTGTCTGTCTATTGATATACACCATTATTTTCATCTCGTTTCTTTAAATTTGGGACTCAGGTTCATTATATTTTTGGCTCAGCTGCCTCTCATTGGAAGTTCCTTCAGCTTACATCTGGCTATTAAAAAAGTCACTTCTAAGTTATATTGTAGTTTTTAAAAAGTTATAATAGAAAGAAAATAATCAGCAGGAATTCTTATCACCAGTAACATCAAACATACAACTGTTTCTTCTCCAAACCTCTATGCCCAGGGAAGGAAATATAGGACTCCTATAAGAGGATATGGTTCTAACTGTGTAGGCCATTCTCAATCCCAACGTAAAATTATACTTTTGAAAATGCAGAACTTTACTAGAATACTTTTGGCTATGCGTATATAACATCATTCCTGGGAGGTCAGGGCTATAATTTAAAAAGAAGCTATGATAATGTATAAGTTCAATAGCAAGGGACCTGAATACCCTGCTTCTTGGGGATGAGGCAGTGGGGGAGATCCTTCTGCAAACAAAGGAATGTAGTTGAAAAAGCATGTGATGATGGAGTAATTGAAAAAGCACAGAGTTAGAAAATTGCAAATTATGATAAAATATTATAATATTTGATGTTAAGGGTGATGTGGAAAAATAGGAATACTACTGTATAGTTGGCAATCATGAATTTGTCCAATCATTCTGGAAAGCATTATTCAGTTATAATGAAAAGAAAGAATGAAAGTGGCTAAAATATTCATATTCTTTAACCAACAACTCCCGCTGCTACACATATGAAGTTATAGTTAATGGGAAAAAAAAGTTGAGGGATAACTAAGCAAATTATCATACATGAATGTAATGGAATTGTACTCTGCCATAAAAAAAACCCCACAATAAATAGCAAGGATTTATGGAGAAACTCAAGAAGACAAACTAATGTAGAGCGAAGGGGAAAAAAGTAGTAAAACGCTATATACAGTAACTATGATATAAATGGAAAACAAGACCACTAATAGCCACAACAAAACTCTGAATGCTGGGCAATAGCTATGACCAAATTGGGCCCTGGAAAAGATCTGAGAAAATGTACCTTTCTCGTTTTATAACATTAACACCAGCTACAACAACACTTATCATTTAAATAACACCCACTCTGTTCCAGGCACTGTGCTAAGTACTTTACAGCTATGATCTCTTTGATCTGCACAATGACTCTAGGAGGTACAGGTTATGATTATCTTCTTAACTGAGTAAGCAAAGGTTAAGTGACTTGTCCAAGGTCACATGCTTGGGTTTGAAGTCAGGTTTGATCTCAAGTTTTCCTCGCCCAGCACCCTATCCACTGCAGCACTTACAAGAACAAGAGCATGAGTGTGGAATATTGCATACATTGTCAGACATGTTTAGTATATGGATGGTTTCTCTGATATTTTTTAATCTTCAAAATATTGTTACAAAGAATGACTCAGTAAGAAGGTGATGAGTAATAGATATATCCAGAATTGAAGGTGATAATTTTTAAAAATTATCCATAAAGTTGTGTTCTTGTTGTAATTGCTATGTTTAAGGAAGACCATTGAACTGGGCATGGAGACCTTCATTCTGGTCTCAGCATTGCCACTCATTCACTGTTGTATTCAACAACACACTTTTCTACTCTGGACCGTGGTTTCTCCATTTATAAAATTGGGAGGGTTGTCATAGATATTCTCCAAATTCTTTATAAATGACCATTTTTTGGATAATATGTCCTTTCTTTTGAGTAACTGGGATATGCTCCCCAAATCCCTTTCCTTACCCCTCAATTTGCCAAACATTATTCTCCCTTATACATAAAGAGTTTCTCAAATCACTGTTTTGTACAGTGGAAAAAAAATTGGATTTGTAATCAAAGAACCTACATCCAGGTTCCAGCTCTACTCCTTATTACCTGGGACATGTTCCTCACCTGTGAAATGAAGAAGTTGGACTAAATGTGTCTAAAGTTCCATACAGCTCTGCTTAGATTCAGTTATCCTACTTCCTCTCCATTAGATTATAAGCTTCTTGAAAGCAGGGCTAACTTTCATTTTGCTTTGATTTGTACTCACAGCCCCTAGCACAGTACGTGGCACATACTAAGTACTTAATGAATGTTGATTTTTTTTCTTTGTTTTCATCCTTAATCACAGCTGTTTAATGGATGAGGTTCTTATCTTCTTCCCTCCCCCCATCAAAGGCAAGCTTGTTAAGGAAAGGTTAAAAATAAACAATAAATTTTAAAGTGTCTCTTTAAACAGGGCTAAGCTGCCAAGCTGTTCAATGGGACCCCTAAGAACTGGGGGATGGTTCTCAATGGGACACTGCTAAAGGACCAAGATTGATTTGGGAAATCTGGTAAATGGGCTCATATTCTCAGTGTCCTGAAATCTTCTCATCATTTCACCTTTGCACAAAGTATTCCCTCTAATTACAGGGGGATGGGGAACATTTTCATTGTTCCTCTAATTTTTTCCTCTCTTTTGTGCATCTGGGTTGAGATTAGGCTCTATGTTGATCTTTTTCAGGTTGACTCTCCCTTTGTTTCCATCAGTATAACCTAATGTCAATGAGATAGAAACAACAGCTGCTCTGAACTCCATCAGTGCTGTGGCTTTCTTTTTCAGAGTTATCTCAATGTATTTTGAAAGAATAGGGAAATTTTTGTTTGCCTGAGTTGTTTTTCACATTCACACAATAAACATTGATGGGCTAAGAAACCAAACAGTAGTCACTGAGGCTTTTGAAACCAATTGAACTAATGGGTATGATTTGAGTTAAATGGAACCAATGAGACTGCCCATATAGAAATTAGTTCCAAGACCTTTCTCAGTCTTTCAGAGTCATCACAGTCAGAATCTCTGAACATGCATAAAAGTCAAGTTCCTTGATTTTTTTTTCCTCCTTGATTTTTCAGGATTAACTTTATCTTTGATTTCCTTCAGGTTCTCTTTTAAAATATTTTTTTTCATGTTAAATGACTTACAATCATTCAGGATCAATTTTGGCATCCTGTAGAGTGCCTAACATGGTTGTTATTTTCAATAATGACTGAATCTCTGTGTTCCCTTTTGAAGGTTTCTTTCCAAAGATACTGGAGTGATTTTGCCATTTCCTTTTCCAGCTCATTTTACAGAGGAGGAAACTGAGGAAAATCGGGTTAAACCGCTTGTGCGTGGTCATGTAGCTAGTATCTGAGCCTGGATTTGAATTCAGGACTTTGTGACTCCAGGCTTGACACTCTATCCACTCTACCACTTACTGGCCCATACTATGCAATGGTTAAGTTACCTAGCACCTAGTAGCTGCTTCTTGTTGACTGAGTTTGCATTTAAGGCACAACTCCAATATTTTCTAAAGTAGATAATCCATAAAACTACATATCAATACTTGATTTTTGCTGATTTCTGAGGAGTAAATGCTCACATTGAAAGTTTAACAATTTGCTCTTTGGAGGTGGTTAAAGAATGCTCCAGCACACTTTGTTTTATAATCTTTAATTTCCTCCAAATGTGTTTTTTTTTTGCTTATGCAAAGTCTCCTATAGCCTTTCCTTATCTCCCTTATGGTTTCTCCCTTGCCTAAATGCCACAGGTGTTCTATAAATGCTCATGTCATTAATTTCTCTGTAGTAGTTATAGATGAGTCATTTACCTCAATTATTTGGTCTTTCATAAGTCTAGTGATTAACATTTGTAAGATTGTTGGTTGACATATGGGGATGTATATTATAATTATCTCTTTCCCTTCTACTTTGCATTTCTTTGTTATCTACCACATTAATTATTCCCAGCATACCTATAAAAGTGCTAAACACATAGTAGAATATACAAAAATAATCAATTGATTGACTAGACATGCCTTTCTTTTTAGAAGCAGAATGTCCCTCATTACTTGGCATGTAAGTATTGTTGACTATGCAGTAGTTTAAAAAAAGGCAAGTGTAACTTTGGGTTCACAAAGACTGCAAATAAAAGTCTCAACATATCAATTCAGTCATTTTCCTTCTTTTTCTACAAAGGTACCTGAGAGTACTAGATTTTTCATTTCTAGAAGTTGGTTTCCCATAGGACTAGGAAATAAACAAGGTTTATTGAAAGACTTCCATGTGTGGTCAATAGAGAACCAGGTCTTTTGACCTATGTTCAAGCTCAGATTGTGATAAATACTGTTCTCTTAATCTCTCAGTGACCCAGTCAACCCTCTAATACTTAAGGTACAAATTAGATACCAAGCTAGAGAGCAAGGGTTTCCAGATTAGAATTTCTCCACACCAATAAAATCCCAGGTCTGTGCCACTATGCCCATGTTTCTTACATCTCTCAATTTTGATGGGTTTGTTATGTTTTAGAATGTTTGAAGACTAGCAACTGAGAATTATCTTTGTCATGGAGAGATCAGAAAGTATCTTTGATTAAAAGGTCTGCAGCAGAAACCATACTGGAATTCTGCTAGTTGTGAGTATATTTATCCAACACTCTTGAATTGATGTTTGGTGACTTTTCATTCTGATTTTAAAAAAAAAAATACTATTAGATGGATTTGTTTTCTTTTCACTGAATCTCTTAGAAGGTTGAGAATTTGAGAGTTGCAAGAGACCTTATTGTTCATCTAGCCCAAATCATATACTAAAGGAATCCCCATAATAAAATATCTGGCAAGTAGTTGCCTAGTCTGTTCTTGAAGACTCAAAGAGAGGGAAGTGACGATGCACTCTATCACCTCTCAGAGCAGCTCGTTCCATTTCTGAAAAGCTCTAATATTAGGGCTCTAATATTAGGGAGTTTTATGTGATCTCAAGCCCAAACTAGCCTTTGCATTGCTCCTGGTCCTATTCTATGTGAGCAAACAAAACAAGTCTAATCTCTCTTTCATATGACAACCCTTCAAATATTTCTCTTATATCTTCTCTTATCTAGGCTAAACATGCCCAGTTCCTTTAACTAATCCTCATATGCCCATGGACTTCAATATTATGATTGCTCTCCTCAGGATAGTTTCCAGCTTATAAATGTCCCCCACAATAAATAAATGTCTTTCTTAAATTCTGAGTCCAGAACTAAACACAATATTCCATATGAGGATTGTCAAGCTTAGAGCGCAGTATATAATTTGCTAAAACTTGGCAATTTGGGGAGTGTGAGGGAGGTGAGGGCAAAGGAAGACTTGAGGATGACTTAGTTGCCAAGCTATGCAACCAGAATAATGACGATGATGCCCTCTACAGCTGTAAAGAAGTTAGGAGTAAGGGTGGGTTTGCAGTAGGGGAGTGGAGGGGGGTGAAGATTATAAGTTCTGTTTTGGATATATTTGAGATATCAAAGTCATATCCAACTGTCAATGTTAAATAATTAGTTGAATATGTGGTACCAGAACTCTGGCAAGAGACTGTTTTCTAGATATGTAGGTTTGTGTTTCATCTGAATAGAGATTTCATTAGGGCTCGTGAAAGAGAGAGAGGGGGAGAAAGAGAGAGAGAGAGAGAGAGAGAGAGAGAGAGAGAGAGAGAGAGAGAGAGAGAGAGAGAGAGAGAGAGAAAGAGAGAGAGAGACAGAGAGAGAGACAGAGAGAGAGAGAGAGAGAGAATATAAATTTCAAAAAAGGCTAATTTGAAGCAAGATAAAATATTCATCAGAGATTACAGGGGGCATTTGATTCCAGAGGATTCTAGAAGGGAAATTAATAAAGAAATGAAATAAAAAAATCTTAGAAAGTAACTTTACAAATTAATGTCACTGAAATTAAGTGGATATAATAGATGGGGCAGGCATAGGGTGGGGTAAGGAAGATCCATTATCATCCTCTTAACAGAACTAGGAAAGGAAAGGTTAAAAAAAAGTCAGATAGGCATAAGGGCACACACAATAAGCTGTGCAGACACAAAAACAATGAAAGAGGTAAAAAGAAAACAGAAAAATATATTAATAAAGATAAATTCAAAAAGTAATTCAGTTGGACAATTGAAAGGGGGAAGTTGTTGAAGAGCCTGGGAATCTGTCTAATGTAAACAAAACAAAATGTTGACTTAAAATATGAAGAGGGGACAATAGAAAAGTTTAATCAAGGAAAACCCAAACTTAACAATTAGAATTTAAATTTGATTGGATTGTTTCCTCAGAAAACAAAAAGGTGAAGGAGAAACAAATTAAAATAGAAAACCCAACAACTTGCTGCATACAAGAAACACTATATATATATAAAATATATAGGCACACAAACACTAAAAATCAGGGAAAAGGAGCAAAGCCTAGTCATCTAAGTTTTTTAAAAGAAAAACTAGACAAATTGCAGAAAAATTTTATAAGATCACAAAAGTACCAGGACTATTTAATTTTCCCCACTGAGTTACTTTTATCCAGGAGAAATGTAAACAATATATAGAGCAGGATGAATTCTTGGATAAAGTAGGTGTGACTTAAGACAACTTCTGAATGGAAATATTAAAGAATCCATAGTCCTTAGTGCCCAAAGCTACCATTACAAAAATTGCACATATGCTAGGACAAAAAAAAGGATTCATAACAAATTGAATTAAAATGCAGTAATAAATCAGGAAGACTATAATGTATTCAAATTAGCAATCCTAAAACAAATATAAAAGTAGACATCTTAAACATTAGAGCAAAATAGAGAAGGTTGAAAATTAAAAAGACTATAGAACTTGTAAATAGAACAAAGAGTAGATTTATTGTAAGAAGCCTTAAAATGACAATTTTTAATAAGTTAACAAATAATTTTATCAGGAAGAAAACAGAAAAATCCCTCCACCAAATTACCAACATAAAAAAGAGAGAAGGTCAATTCAGAAGAGAAAAAAATATTTTGAGATTTTTCAGAAACTACTGTAAATATTTTTATTTCTGCAAAGCTGAGGGTACAAACATTATTCTTTTTTTGGTTAAAAGAAGGAGATCTGTGGAATAAGCTAGATAAGAAAAAACTAAAAGAAATTCAAAACATACTGCCCAGACTTTGATTAATCTGAGATCATAAATCATTATTGCAAGAAAGACTCCATTTTTGACAAGAAGTTCTAGTAACTTTGGGAAAACAGTTTATTGGAAATTGGACTTAGCCCAGCAACTTACATCACATGCCACAATAAGTTCCAAATGCTTACACAACCTGGATATAAAATAGTCATATCATAATAGGATAATGGAAGGAGGTAACTTTCAGAACTAAGAGGAAAATTCTCAATGAAGGAGAAACAGCGGTCAACTAAGATGATGATAGAACTGGATCCAATTTTTTTTTTCTGAAGAAATAGGGGATTTTTGACAAAGGGAATAAGAAGGGGGGAAAATAATAATAGACATTGAATATTTAAAGGACTATAATATACAGTAACTGGAGAAGGAAATGGAAAACCACTGTAATATCTTTGCCAAGAAAACCTCTTGGACAGTATAGTCCATGAGGTCATAAAGAGTCAACATTGGACAATTGAACAACGTAGCGTATGGGAAGGATAAGACTTGCCTTACTTTGCTACAGAAGGTAGAGCAATGGACAAAAGTTTCAAGGAGGCTTAATCATAATGCAAGACAAGAATAACCATTAAAGCTATTCAAAATTTATTTGAGTACCTCGGGCTATAGTCGTTACATCCTCACTGGAGGAACAAAGGTGAGTGACCATATATTGGGGGCATTGTAGAGAGGATTCTTGGTCTAATGTCATTTGAAACTGATGCTTTCTAAAGTCCTTCCTAAGATTCTGCTATACAGTAACCTATTTCATTTTATATTAAGTCCATCTGGATGCTCGAGCACCATTCCTGAGGTAAAATAAGGATAAGTGCCTATGAGGGTTTGCCAGACAATTTTTTTGTAGTTGAATGTCATTCTGGGGATTGAAAAAGTATCCATAGCTCAGTTTCAATTCTGGGGAGAGCTGAAAAGCAAGTGATATAATGAGAAAATGAAACATAACCATTTTTATATTAGTATATCACACAGGATATTTTCTGCCTGCCATTTATTTTTTAGCAGAAGTCCACTGCAGACCAGAGCATAAAACTTTATGTTTTATTTTGTTTTCTGACATTTTCATGATAACTTCTTTTTGCCAGAATAGACACCTCTCACTGCCTTCAACTCATCCTTAGTCACCATTCAAACCACTTTCGCACCATCCCACCTCCCGACTTTCCAAATTTGGTCCTTTTTGAAGCACTTATTCTCTTCCCTGTTGGAAGTCGTGGTCAAACTTCTTATTTCTCTTAACCTATTACTTGTCTTATCACTCCTTCTCTAATGCACAACTTCAGACTTCTCAGACGTCACTGTATCCCTTCCTATTCTCTCCCATAAAAATCTCATCTTGCTCATTTTCCTCCTCATATGAACCCAACGATGATTTCAAAAGTGGAAATAGAGCCTTCTCTCTGGTTTTCATCATTTCCAATCCATAAACATTGTATCACCTACTCTGAACGTGCTGTTTCTCATGTATTAGACAAATACTATTGGATAGTGGCAAGAGAACTAAAATTAGGCTAAAAAAACCTCAAAGTATTACCTGTGTAATTTATTTTCTGGCTTTCTTGCTGTCCCTTATCCATGATGACCCATTTCTTAACTCTGTGCCTTTGTATGGGCCACCCAAACATCTAGGATGGGTGCTCTTTTCACTTCTGCTTATTATAATCAATGATCTGGAAAATGTTTAGCAGCTCCTTCCCCCTAAAAATGTACACATGGTACACTTCTAAATTTAATTTGGATAACTAACATTTTCTCCATTCCTTCTAAATTTTAGCACAAACAATAAAAAAAACGATATATCAAGCCTTGATTTGTAGTGTTTGTTGATTTCTGAGGAATTATTGCTCATGATGAAAACTTACCAATCTATTCTCTGGAGATGGTTCAAGAATGTTCCATCATGCTTTGTTTTATAATCCTTGGTTTCCTTCCAACTTAGCCTCCTGTAACAGAAAGTCTTTTCCGGTCTCCCCTGCTATTGCCTCCCTCTTCCAATTGACTTTATATATATTCTATATGTACTTTTATGACACAAGGTGTGTCCTCTAATAGAGGCAGCTAGGTGATACAGTGGATAGAACATTCATCCTGAAATCAGGAAGATCTAAATTCAAATTGAACCATGAAAACTTGCTGGTTTTACAAAAGTCAACCTGTTTGCTCAGTTTCCTCAACAGTAATAGGGGGATAATAACAGCATCTATTCATAGTGTTGTTGTGAGGATGAAATTATATAATATGTGTAAAGTGTCTAGTACAGTGCCTGCAACATAGTAGGCGCCTAATAGATGCCTGTTTTCTTTCTTTCTTCCCAAAGCATGAGAACTCCTTAGAGCAATGACTGTTCCATTTTTGTCTTTCTATATTCATCATCTACTACACTGTGTAGCACATAGTAGGTATGCTTGCTGAATGCTTGATTCATTTGTTATATAATCTCAGAGTAGTTGTTGAACTTCTCTGACTTTTGGTCTCTGGTTCTAAAAAAGATAATATTTTAAAAACTCATCTCATAGTGTAGTTGTAATAGTCAAATTAAATCACAGATAGAAGGCTCTACGTACATTATAAAGTAGGATGCAAATGTAAATTATTATGATAAATTGATTTGTACAGAGTCAAATATGGTAACTAAAGGCTAGGATTTAAACCACAATGTCTTCTGACTATAAGTCCAATCTTCTAATTATATCACCTCAACCATAAGTTGTAAGTATTTAACTTAATTCTATCTCTATTCTCTATCTTCTGCCATCATTAGGTTTGGTTAAACCCTGCTGGTATCTCTGTAAATAATTTTAAAATTTTAATAGGTAAGCATGTAATAGGTACCAAATAAATGTTTATTCCCTTCCATTTATTTTGGTTCATACAAAAGTTTCTTAGTTTTACATAATTTAAATTGCTTCTTTTATCTCTTGGGCAAACCTACCCTGTGTTTCAGCAATGACTATTCATATTTTCATATATGGAAAATGTACCTTCTTTCATTCTCAATTTATTTTAATTATGTTGCCTCTTTCATTCAAGTTATCTACAAATGGAGCTTCTTATGATGTATTGCTTGTTAAATTTTAATTGCTGGGATCAGATTGCTTAGATTTTCAATTTGTTATTCTTTTATTTATTATTATTATTATTTTAGATATTTTTTATAATTATTTATTATATTATAATATTATTTATTTATATTATAATATAATATTACTTATATTATATTATAATATAATATTATTTATTATTATTATTATTTTAAATATTTTATACTTTTAGTGAATATTCATTCACTTCACTTGTTTTCACTTTCTGTTGGCATACTTATGTCCATAATTTCTGACAATTTTCCTTGTTTCTTCTTCATTTGTTGAGAATTTTCCATTTCCATTTTAATTTTGGTAACTTGTCTTTTCTCCCTTTAAAAAATTAATATTCTATTTTCTTGGTCTCAAAAAATAAAGAGCTTAGTTCCCTTTCTCTATATAAGAAAATTTTTTAATTTCATGTAGTTTAAAATGGTTGTTTTATATTCTTAAGGAGCTGCCAAAAGCAGCAAAAGCTGCCAAACACATGAAGGGGCCCACAGCACTCCTAAGTGTGCCAGGACCAGAATAAAATGAAATAGGTAAATATTTAACAAAATAAATAAAAATGCAGTAAAGAATAGATAATGTTGCTATGTGGTTTTCTAAGTTGACATGCCCCTTTGGGGGTCTTTATTTATGGTTTACTGTCCCCATTTCTAACTGGCCTTGACAACATCAGCCTCGAGGACTCAGACGACATATAACCTATAGTTACAGAAGTGGTACTTGAACTCAGATCTCGGTTGTAAGTTCAGCTCTCTAAAAACCACACCATATTGCCTCACATATTTTCTTCCAATTTTATGTATTTTACTGTACTAATATTTATTTTATATCATTTAATTTTTATTCTTATTTTTTCTCTTTTCCTCAATGTATTCACTAGTAATGACAAGATTTCATTAATTCTATGCTGTTATTTTTCTTCCACATAAAGTTTTCGTAAGGATTTTAATATGACTCCTTATCTCCTTTGTCATTTCATTTAGTAAAGATCTAGTCTCATAGTTATTTGAGTTATCCATTTTTTCTAGCATTTTATTTGTAATCTTTGACAATTTTTATATTCTAGCACTTTCTTTCATTTATATCATTGATGCACATTATTAAATTATTTGAACTCATGTTCTCTAATGAATGGATGAGCTCTTCCTGGCCTCTTGTGTAAGGATTTCCTTGAATATAAAACACTTGGACATGGCATTGGTTTATTCATTTTTAAATCTTACTATCTGATTATCCTCATGAGGATTTATATATAAATATATATGTGTAATTTATAGTTACTGTAGACATTAAAAACATTTGTGAGTCTACCTGCCAAAACAAACACAGGAACTATATGAACACAATAACAAAACACATTTCACACAAATAGAAGCAGATTTAAATAACTGGAAAAGCATCATTTGCTCATGGGTATTCTGTGCTAATAAAATGAAATGACAATTCTTTTTTTTTTTTTTTATTTTATTTTTTTTATTTATTTAGCTTTTTACATTCATTTTCACAAATTTTTGGGTTCCAAATTTTCTCCCCTTTTCTCCCCTCCCCCCACCCCAATACCCCAAGCAATCTAATTTTCCCTATCTTCAATCTGTCCTCTCTTCTGTCATCCCTCCCTTCCCTTGTCTCTATCTTCTCTTTTCTCCTGTAGGGCCAGATGACTTTCTATTCCTCATTAACTGTATGTCTTCTTTCCTAGTTGCAACAACAATACTAAACAATTGTTCCTGAAACTTTGAGTTCCAAATTCTCCCCATCCCTCCCTCCCCATCCATTCCCTTTGGTACGGCAGGCAATTCATTATAGGCCATATCTGTGTAGCTTTGCAAGTGACCTTCCTGATAGTCGTGTTGTGTAAGACTAACTGAATTGCCATCCCTCTTAACCTGCCCCTCATTGTTTCTCTTCTGTCCTTTGATCCTGTCCCTCCCCAAGTGTTGACTTTCAATTACTCCCTCCTCCCTTTGCCCTCCCTTCCATCATCCCCCCCCAATATCTCCTTCTCCCCCGCTTTCTTATACTGTAAGATAGGTTTTCATACCAAAATGAGTGTGCATTTCACTCCTTCATTTAGTCAAATGTGATGAGGGTAAACTTTTGTTTGTTTTTTTTTTTTTTTTTCCCTCAGCTCTCCTCTTTTTCCCTCCACTAAAAACATCTCCTACTTGCCTCTTAAATGACATATAGTTACCCCCTTCCATTTCCCCCTCTTTCCTCTCACTACATTTCTCTCTCACCATTTACCTTAATTTCTTTTAAGGTATGGTCCCATCCTATTCAGTTCAATCTGTGCTCTCTGTCTCTGCATGTGAATGCATGTGTGTATGTGTGTGCATGCGTGTACATGTGTATGTGTGATCCCACCAACCACCCAGATACTGAAAAGTTTTAAGAGTTAGAAATATTGTCCTTCCCTGTATGAATGCAAACAGTTCATTTCTGGTAAGTCCCTTAATACTTCTCCTTGCTGTTTACTTTTGCATGCTTCCTCTCATTCTTGTGTTTGTAAGTCAAATTTTCTTTTCAGCTCTGGTCTTTTCATTAAGAATGATTGAAAGTCCTCTGTTTCATTGAAAGACCATATTTTCCCTTGAAGTATTATACTCAGTTTAGCTGGGTAGGTGATTCTTGGTTTCAGTCCTAGTTCCTTTGCCTTCTGGAATATCCTATTCCACGCCCTTCGATCCCTTAACGTAGAAGCTGCTAGATCTTGGGTTATCCTGATTGCATTTCCACAGTACTGGAATTGTTTGTTTCTGGCTGCTTGCAAGATTTTTTCCTTGAGCTGGGAGTTCTGGAATTTGGCCACAATGTTCCTAGGAGTTTCTCTTTTTGGATCTCTTTCAGGTGGTGATCGATGGATTCTTTCAATACTTATTTTGCCCTCTGGTCCTAGAATGTCAGGGCAGTTTTCCTTGATAATTTCATGCAAGACGATGTCTAGGCTCTTTTTTTGATCATGGCTTTCAGGTAGTCCCATAATTTTTAAGTTGTCTCTCCTGGATCTATTTTCCAGGTCAGTTGTTTTTCCCATGAGATATTTCACATTCTCTTCCATTTTATCATTCTTTTGGTTTTGTTTGGTGATTTCTTGGTTTCTCATAAAGTCATTAGACTCCATCTGTTCCATTCTAATTTTGAGAGAACTATTAAATTCAGTGAGCTTTTGAGCCTCTTTTTCCATTTGGCTCATTCTGCTTTTGAATGCATTCTTCTCCTCATTGGCTTTTTGAACCTCTTTTGCCAATTGAGTGAGCCTATTTTTCAAGGTGTTAATTTCCTCAGCATTTTTTTGGGACTCCTTTACCAAGATATTGACCTTTTTTTCATACTCTTCTTGCATCTTTGTCATTTCTCTTCCCAGTCTTTCCTCCACCTGTCTAACTTGCTTTTCAAAATCCTTTTTAAGCTCTTCCAAGGCCTGAGCCCACCCAACACCCCCCTGGGGTGTCTGGGGTACTGAGGCCCCGCCCTCCACATCTTTTCCTGATGGGAAAAATACGTCCTCGTCCTCCCCATCAGATCCGAAGGTCGGGATCATTTGCATTTGTTGGAAAAAACTCTCTAAAGTCTTATTTTTCTTTCCCTTTCTAGGCATTTTCCCAGCCAGTTACTTGACTTCTGAGATTCCTTTCCACCCCCGCCTGGATCCGCCCAGCTAGTACTTGGCCTCTGAGATTCAAATGCGCTTTCCCGCGGCAAGCTTTAGTTCTGGCGCAGGGTGGGGGCAGGGCCGCCTCTTAAGTTGGGCCCTCAGGGGCTTTCTGAAGAGACTTTCAGCAACGGAGAGGGTGGGGGCGGGGTGGGGGGCCCCCGCCTGCTGTGCTCAGCTCCCTTGGGGGTTTTATTCAGAGGCGTTCAGCAGTAGAGCAGGGTGGGGGCAGGGCCGTCTCCCCTGCTCGGCTCCCTCAGGTTGGAAAGACCTTCAGTATTGAAGATCCTACCTGTTGCTGGGGGATTCCTGAGTCCCCGGCCGTTGCCGCCTCAGCCGCCCGCCCACGCCTCTGCCTCCGCCGCTTCCTGCCCCCGTCTCTGCCTCCGCCGCTTCCTGCCCCCGTCTCTGCCGCCGCCGCTTCCTCCCGAGGGGGCCCGCTCCCCTCCCCTAGCGCAGGCTTCTTTTTAACTGACCTTTAGCTTCTGTGGGCAGAGGGACTTTCCCGGCTACCGGAGATTCTCCCGGAGCTTTCCTCTCTGAAGTCTGCTCAGGTCAGCTTCTCTGGGTCGCGGCCAGGGGTGGGGGTGGGGTCCGCTTTCCGGGGTGCGATAGACCCCGGGGACGGCTCTCCAGGGTTCAGTGGAACGGAAATCTCTTCCCCTATGTTTGTGCACCCCCTGCAGAGATTCAGAATTTATGGGGCTCTCCTTTTACCTCAATTCCATGGGTTGTGGGCTCGGAGCTCGTGAATGTGCGTCCTTCTACTCCGCCATCTTGGCTCCGCCCCCCATGAAATGACAATTCTACTGAAATTAATTTACTTATTCAGTGCCACATGAATAAAACTACAAAAAAAGTTATAGAGCCAGGAAAAATGCTATCAGAATTCATTGGGAAGAACAAAAGGTCCAGAATATCAAGGGAATGAATGAAAAGAAATGCTAGGGATGTGCCCTAATCATAGCAGATCCTAAGTTGTATTACAAACAGCAATTATCAAAACTATTTGCTATTGGCTAAGAAATAGAGGGGTAGATCAGTGGAATAGCTTAGGTCCACAAGACACAGTAGTTAATGATTATCACGATCTACTATTTGATAAACCCAAAGAACTCAGCTTCTGGAATATCAACTCACTATTTGGTAAAACTTCTGGGAAAACTGGAAATTAGTGTGGCAGAAATTGGGCATTGACCCACATATGACCCTGTATGCCAAAGTAAAGTTCAAATGGATACACAATTTAGGTATAAAGGCTGATACTATAAACAAATTAAGGAAACAAGGAATAGCTTATCTATCAGATTTATGACCAAATAAGAAATAGAGAACATTATGCGATGCAAAGTGGATAATTTTGATCACATTATATTGAAAAGTTTCTGCACAAACGAAGCCAATGCAAGCAAGATTAGGAGGGAACCATAAAACTGGGAAAGAATTTGTACAACTAGTGTCTCTGATAAAGAGCTCATTTTTAAAATGTATAGAGAATGAGTCAAGTTTATAAGAATACAAGTCATTCCCCAATTGATAAATGGTTAAAGAGTATGCAACAGCAGTTTTCAGAGGAAGAAATTAAAGTCATCTATAGTCATAGGAAAACATGCTCTAAATCACTATTGATTAGAGAGATGCAAATCAAAACAATTCTGAGTTACCACATCACACCTATCAGATTGGCTAACATGACAAAACAGGAAAATGATATTTGCTGGAGAAGATTTGGGAAAGTTGGAATACTAATTCATTGTTGATGGAGTTGTGAGTTGATCCAATCACTGTGGAGAGCAATTTGGAACTATGCCCAAAGGGCTAAAATATGTGCATACACTTTGGCCCAGAAAAACCACTTCTAGGACTGTATCTCAGAGAGATTATTAAAATGGAACAATGACTCACAGGTACAAAAAAATTTATGGCAGTATTTTTTGTCATTGTGGGGATGCCCATCAGTTGAGGAATGGTTGAACAAGTTGTATTATGTGAATGTAATAGAAGACTATTGTGCTATAAGAAATGATGCACAGGTAGACTTCAGAAAAACATGGAAAGTCTTATATGAACTGATGCTGATTGAAGGGGACGGAACCAAGAGAATATTGTACATAGTAAAAGCTACAGTGTGTGATGACTCAGTTTGATAGACCTAGCTCTTTACAGTAATGTAAAGACCTAAAAGAATCCCAAAGGACTCATGATGGAAAATGCCATGCACATCCAGGGAAAGAACTATGTAGTCTGACATAGAATGAAGCAGAATGTTTTCTTTTTTTTGTTTTTTCCTATTTCCGCATGGTTCCTCTCCTTTGTTCTAATCCTTCTATACAACATGACTAATGTGAAAATATGTTTAATAGGAATTTATATGCAGACCTTATCTCAGATTATATGTTATCTTGGGGAAGAAATAGGGGAAGGAGGAGCAGAAAATTTAAAATCTTGTAGAAGTGAATGTTAAAAATCCAAAATAAAGAAATTAAAAATATAAACTAATAAAAACAATCAAAAAACTTTAATCTCTTTGTTTAAAATATTACATTATTTTTTGCATTTCTTGCTCTTTCAAAGTGACCAAGGGTGTCTGGCCTCAGCAACCATGTACTTAGTCATCTTGTCAGAAGTTCCTGCCAATGATTGAGAAGTTGACATTTATAATAGACCAAGGTAAGTTCCCAGACAGTGAGACTTGCCCACTGTATCACCACCGAACCCAGGAATTAAATAAGCTGTTTTTCAATATAAATGCAGCATATAACAGCACTTATCAACAGGATCAGAAAATACCAGAAATTCAGGCTTAACAATATCTTTAAAACTATTCCAACATTCTGTTCATTTTACAGAGGATTGCACTGCCAACCTGCCTATGGATTCAATGATGTGGAGTGCAAGTTCTACCATCAGAGGCAATCTATTTAGAGTGCAAACCATTCTAAATCTATCTAAAAGATATCCCAGCTCTGTCACAGTGATTTGCATTGTCTGTGGAAGATACTTTTTTTGAGTTACTATACAATAAAACCTCAGGGTTGACTTATATTCAATATACTCATGAAAGGATTTGAAAGAATGCTCAAAAATGGTCATAAGTGAAAGATGGAAGTCAATCATTTTGTGTTGTATTGGCAATCATTCTCTATAGAAAGACTCCTTTCAAATTTTCTCACTTCAATACAGGTTGTGAAAATTGTTGAGACCACCATATATTTTTCAAGATAAGACTAATAATTCACCGTATATTTCTGGGAGCTGTGTTCTGAATGTGAAGTATGACTTTGCAATACAAAAGGTTACTTTTATCAACTCTAGGAGTATTATTAAAGTTCTACTAGAAGGTTGCAAGAAGACAGTAGAGGAATGTTAATATGTGCCTTACAAAGTTCAGTTGAAGAAATGTAAATGTTTAACCAAAGAAGAGAAGACTTAATTAGGTGGGATATAATAGCCATTGTCAAAAATCTGAAGGGCCATCATACTTTAAAGACACAGATTCTACTAACTGCACCAATTGTAAGGACTCAAGATCTATTCTGTTTTAATTATGTCAAATGTAGGATGGCAGATTCTCCCTGCAAAGAATACTGTGATTTGCATATATATATATACACACACACATATATATGTGTGTGTGTGTAAACACATACAAAGATATAGATTAATTGATCTTTCTATTTTTCTCTCTATACATCTACATATACTGATAATATCAAAGAAAGAAAGGTTATTCATAACAATGTAGGCAGATATGTTAAGGCAGCTAGGTGATGCAGTGGATAGAACACCAGTGCAGGAGTCAGGAGGACCTGGGTTCAAATCTCACCTCAGACACTTTACATTCACTAGCTGTGTGACCTTGGGAAAATCACTTAACCCCAATTGTCTCATCCTGGGTCATCTCCAGTCACCCTGATGAATATCTGGTCACTGGATTCAGATGGCTGTGGAGGAGAAGTGAGGCTAGTGACCTGTACAGCTCTCTCTTACTTAAAAAAACGAAGTCAAGTGCAAGTTATGTCATTATTTCTCTGATGGAATGGTCTTCTTCAGCAATGAAGGACAAATACACACACACAGGTAGATGTGTCGATTTATTAGAGTTATAGTATTAATTGGTTTGTTTAAGTTTACTCATGAGACCAGGCAGCAACAGGACAAAATGATGGTTCTCCACCTTCTCACACCACTAGGTGATATATCAAATAGAAACAAAAGAAGACATAGTGCCATAGATGGGCCAGGGTCATGTGCACATTTTCCCAGGAGATATTTGGAGCTTCTGTTGCTGTTTACATTAATTCAGTGCAGTTTACATTAACTGTGGAATAACAGGTCATGTTCTCACACTCTGGCTCCCGCTATACACATGTAAAAGTATATTGTTTCTTCTTGTTCCCTGTTCTGGATTGGGTCTTAATCAGGGCTATCTCTTTGATAGTTTAATGTTGATATTGGAACAATATGGAACAGTTGTAGGTCATTCAACAGTGAACAAAATGGGATTTACTCAGCCACAGCAGAAGGATATTCATCAAGGATAGGCATTAAGTATCTCAACTGAGTGAATTCCTATATGATCCACCATCCAATCATCCAGCATCCAACCTGAATGCCCCTGATGCTCCTTCTGTACACTTTGTACTCAGGCAACGAGGAAGTGATACCAACAGGCTGAGCTCTTAATTCTGGAACCAATGAAACCAATGTAATCTAGATGGGGAGAGGGTTTACAATATTGCTTCTACCACCACCTCAGCAGTCAGAAGTAAGAAAAATAGGTAAAAAAAATTAGAGAATCAGATTTAGAGTCTTCTTGAAGAAAAACTTCTAATGAAATTTGAATGGATAGGTCATAGGAGTTTCCTCATTCCTGGAGGTCTTGGAGACTAGAAAACTACAAGTTTATGATTCTTGTTCAAGGAAGAGTTACACTTGAATACATTATAATTCCCTCCCAACTTTGAGGCATTCTGATTCTATGAACTGTTTCACAGAACTATGGATCAGGATTCTAGAATTTCTTGCTATTAGAATAATGAGATTACACTGACTTAGAGCTAGAAGGGGCCTCAGAGACCACCTACTCCTGCTTCTGACTTTTTACACATTAGGAAACAAAAGAAATTAAGTGACTTACCCAGGGCTACATAGCTATTAGATATGTGTGGCCGGATTGGAACTCAGGTCTTTTTGACTCCAAGTTCAGCATTCTATCTATTGCAACATTTAACTGCCTAATTAAAAAAAAATCAATAAATTTCTCATGATGTTCTATAAAAATTTGACAATTTAAAAAGAGGGAAGCAGTGTCTTTTTATTTTGATCTAGTAATGGTACTAATTTATGTGTAAGTTAGAATTGTAACTGTTGATTGAAGCTGGGCAGAAATGAAAATGACTTTCAGCATCCAGCCAAAAAAAAATATTTCAAACAATTACATATATTTAATGGGATATAGCAATTGAATCAGTGAAATAATATGATGGTAAAATGAGATATGGTAAAGATCACCTTAATTTTTAATATCTATTTATTTTTATGTAACATTTATTTCCAAATATTTTCCTTTCTCCTCACCTACTGAACAAAACTGTTCCTTATTTAAAATAAATAAATAGAAAAAAGTAGTTTTCCAAAATCAACTCATCCATTGTCAACATCTGATAGTATATGCAGTGTTCCACCCCCATAGTCTCCCTCCTCTGCAATGAAATGTGAAGGCACATTTTGCTTTCCATCTTGTTATACCTTTTCCTCTTTGCTTCCACCTCCCTCTTTATAAATAAGAAGGAAATAGGAGTCTGTCTGACACTCCTGATCTAATTGAAACAGTCTCTTTCATCTCTACTGTAGCTCATCTCTTCTTCTTACCTTCTCCTGATCCAACCTTTTTTTTCATTCTTTTTTGCCTTTCAATCTTCTTTCACATTTTCCCATCCAACATTTGAATATGGCTTTGTTTTGTTTACAAATATTCTCTTACCAATCCTGCCGTACCTCTTATCCCTCTCTCTCTCCCTCCTTTGTCCCTGTGCCCTCTCATTTCCTTTTTGAGTTTTGTCTACTTCTGTGCCAGACGTACACAACCTGCAACCCATCAAAGGATTTTGGGTGGTCCATGAAAAATCTGTTGGCATGCCTGTGGCCTGTAAGTGGCTGGCAGAGTGCATGTTGTACAGGCTTGTTCTCTACTGATCTACATACATAGACTGTATATATAGAAGGAAGTAGGGGAGAGGAAAGAGGGAAATATGAGTGTAATTATGTTCAATTTTCCTTTATATAATCCAGATGAAAACAACATTATTTGATGTCCACTCTTCCTAACCTTCCTCCAAGGCTAAATTGATTTCATCTTGTTATGTTCAGTTGTTTCAGTCGTGTCTAACTCTTTATGACCCCATTTGGGATTTTCTTGGCATAGATACTGGAGTCCTTTATCATTCCCTTCTCCAGCTCATTTTACAGATAAAGGAACTACAGCAAAGTGAGTTAAGTGACTTGCCCAGCATCACACACTTACTAACCGTCTGAGATCAGATCTGAACTCAGGAAAAGGATTGTTCCTGAATGCAGGCTTGGTACTGTATCCATGATGGCACCTGGCTGTGCCTGGTTTCATCTTACATACGTCTATTATACGATAATAATTTCTATCTCCTTATTCCTTCCTTTTCCTGTGTAATCCACTGTAACTCCCATTTATGTCTTCTTATAGGACCTTTAAAAGCAACAGATTAAAAAGTGGCAACTTCTACAACTCTTCTCTGAAGGCAAACTCACTTGTTATAATTACACACAGCATCCAGCTTCCTTGTTGCTGTCTTTCTGTGGTTATTGTGTTAGGCCATCTATCTATCTATCTATCTATCTATCTATCTATCTATCTATCTATCCATCCATCCAGCTATCTAATACATACACATATTAGTGTTCATGCTTCTGCCTGTTTTGCCCTACATCCATTCATATAAGTTGTCCCATGCCTATCTCCATATTCATTGTTTCTTATAGCATAGGAACCTTCCATTACATTTATTGCCACAATTTGTTTTTTTGATGTGAGCTGGGTTTTTTTTTTAGCATTTTTTATTAGTGATATTATCATATCAATCTTCATTATTTTTTAGGCTGCACTGCTGACTCATTTCTACAGTGCTTTGTCTACCATGCCATAGAAATATCTCCAACTCAGAAGCTTAACCTAGCCATGAACTTCACATATATGAAGTACGGTCCCCACTGTGGCTTCTCTGTCTCTCATTGGCTGGTTCCTCCTACAAATTTTAATAAATTCAGAACTAAGGCCAATAGCCATCATTCCTCTCCAGGTAACACTATTGAATTATCCTCACAGGACTTTCCTTTACAATGCTTTCCATGACAGATATCTTCAGCTCTCTTTACCTCCCTAATCGTTTCAGTTCCATTTTATGTGTTTTCTTCCCTCATTAGAATATAAGCTCCTTAAGGACAGGAATTGTGTTTCTGCTTGCATGTATATCCACAGTAGCTAGCACAGTGCTTGGCATATAGTAAGTGCTTAATAAATGCATGCAGTTATTCTTTCTACTAGCAGACATATTTGCGATCTTAATAAGACTCTTAAACAAGATATTCATGTCTACTAAAAATCTGCTAATTCTTTTTCTTTATTGAAGGCAGTAGAGTAAAAAAAACCTTCAAAATACTAGACTGCCCAAATCTGTCAACAGCTGGTATCCAACAATTGCCAAGCAATCTTCATTGGCCAAGATACTCTGAGTTAGGCATCTTCAATTTAGAATTTCTGTTGTCCGTGGAATTGCCAAATGCTTTAAGGAAACTTTTTTTTTTTTCTAGCAAGGAGTCACCCTATTTCAGAGTAGCTTGATAGCACAGTGGACAGAGTATTGGGCCTGGAGTCAGGCAGACTTGTTTTCCTGAGTTCAAATCTGGCCTCAGATAGATACAAGTTGTTGTGACCCTGGGCAAATCTCTTAACTCTGTTTCCCTCAGTTTCCTCATATATAAAATGAGCTGGAAAAGGAAATGGCATCCATTCCACTATCTCTGCCAAAAAAAAACCCTCAATGGGATCATGAAGAGTTGGACATGAATGAAAAATGACTGGATAACAGTAACAAAAAACTCACCATATTTCATGGATCTCCCCATGAGATCATGGGGATGAATTAGTAGAAAGATTTCAGAAAGGCCTAGATTAATTCTGTTAGATATCCAAATGTGAAAGGAAAACTTGAAATTTCTAGTGTCTTTTTTTAACAGCTACCCAACCCCCTGGGATAAGATGCATGCAATCCCTAATTGTGCCTCCTTCAAATAATCTGCTTCTAGCATTCCTACAATCATTCACTTTCTGCCATTTCCTTTCCAGCAAAAGGCAACCACTGCTGAGGCACTGCATCAGCTAATGGCAAAAGCTAGACTGTGAATCTGGATAATTTAGCCTGAAAATGCTCTCTATTTTGTTAAGCAGCTATTGGGTCCCAAGACTGTGCTAGTATATTACGGTGCAGAGGACACACTTTTTTCTGAACATCGATGTTTTATTGCAGTATGTGTGTGTTTGGGGTGGGGGGTCTTCTTAGCCCTCAGCTGTCTATTCACACTAAGGCACTCACTGACAAAAGAATAAATTTATGTAAAGAGCAGAACAATGCATACATTCGTAAAGAAATTTAATTTTGTGGTCCTCTTACCATAGATGAGTATATTTCATAACTAATAAGGGACATTTTAATGTTTACCAAAATCATAGCTAAACTTTAATAACAAGCATTTGTGTATTGCTTTAAGGTTTTCAAAATGCTTTGCAAATATCTTATTTTGTTCCCATAATAGCTCTGAGAAGCAGGTGCTAATGCTAAGCCCATTTTATAGTTGAGGAAACTGAGGTCTAGAGAGGTTAAGCAACTCTTCAATGTCATACAGCTAGTAGGTGTCTAAGGCCAAATTTGAACTAACTGTATCACCTAGAACCTTTGAAATGAGCTTGTAAAATAAGTACTATATTTTTATACTTATATAACAACATATACTGTACACATTGCATAATACACAATTACAAAGAGATTATTTTATCACCATTTTACAGGTGATAAATCTGAGGCTCAAAAACATTAATGGATTTGCTAGCGGTCACACTGCTAGCAAATATCAGAAGCATGGTTGAAATTTAGATGTCTCTTAATTTGCAGTCCAAAACTCTCCCTTGGTATGATGACTTGGATTCTGGTCATTCATTCTAGCTCTATCATAGAATCCAGAATGTTAGCCACCAGTGATAGATCCTTGTGGTCCCAGCAGCTTGCCAAGAGTCTTACCTGGGACGTCCAAGGCTGGGGTGTGCATGGTGGAAGGGGTCCCATAGAGATGAGATCACAGATCCCTGAAGTACGATCTATCATTTACACATAGACATGTCTCTCTGCCTGTGTCTTATTGTGTACCCTAAGAACAGTTAGCACCTCCTCATGGCTGATAGGATGATGACTGCCTTATTTTTTTATCGTTGGAATTTAGTCAGTTGGTTTTTGTTTTACTTTTTTGGGATGGGTGGTGGCTATTCTCTTAAGGGGTGAATGCAGACCATTCATACAGGGTCTGAGACTTTCCAGACATGAAGGATGAAGATTGTTTTCCTCTGGGCAGTGCCTTAAGAGGGGAAGAAAGGGATGATTCCTTACAAAGAACCACATCAAGTGATCTTCTAGGAATGTAATTCCAAAATATGCAGTAATCTTCCAAAAAATATACCCAAAAAACAAAAGCCTCTGCCTTACGCTATGCTTCTTTGACCACCTCTGTGATTTTGCCTTTACAGTCTGTATTGATGACAGGCCTTGAACAGATCTTTAGAAAGGGCAACCCTACGTATTAACCGGGACAGAGATGGAAGTCCTGTGAGAGTTCTTAGATAAGACTCAGTTTATAAAGAAAGTAATTATGGTGTGAAGAATGACCAAGCAGATTGCTGTACATGAAGATAATTGACATGATATATAGAATGAATTCCAAGAAGACTTACATGGATTGATGTGGATGAAATTAAGATGAAGGACACAATAAACATGACTACAAAATGATAAAAAGAACAGTCCACGTGTAGATCCAAGATGGTGGAGTGAACACAGTGACTACCTGAGCTCTTCTATGAACTCCTTCAGAAACCTCTAAAAAGTGAATCTGAACAAATTTTAGAATGGCAGAATCCACTGGGAGACAGAGTGTTGCAGATTTCCAGTCCAGGACAGCCCAGAAGGTTGACAGGAAGGATCTGGGGGTGTGCAGAGCACACAGACTTGGCCAGAGTGGGATGGGAACGCCCTGGGGAGACTGAGTCAGAAGCAGCACTGCGGATTCACAAACGTCTCAGTGCAGGATGGGAGTGTGAAGGAAGAGAATGAGAGAGAAAGGCAGGGCCCATGGCAGCAGCAGCAACTGCTCCTGAGGCTCTCAGCAAACAAACGAAACCTTTGAAAGTCACCTGCTTGAACTTTTGGGAGCCAAGATGGTGGAATAAACTATAAGCACTCTCACTCTCCCCTTGTTGACCTTGAAAAGCCCAGAGAATATTGCCCCAGGAAACATTGTGATAGTGGAGCCAGTAGAAGGGGCATAAGAGTCTTTCAGCTCAGGAGGCTAAGAAGATTGACCAGAAGAGTCCTTCTTGTTGTGATTGAAGGAGATCAGTGCAGGACCAGAAGTGTCCCAGCAAGACTCACCTTAGTAGAGCAGCAGGAGATTCTGAGCCCCTGGAGGAGGGAGTCATTAAGCACCAACACTAGGACAGCAGGCATACCTTAGCAAAGTCAGGGGAACTGGGTAGACACCAATGAAGATGGGGTTCACCAGTAACTAAGCCTGCCAATGCTCCAGCAGCCCTGGGGGGGAGGGAGACTTCCCATGGCCAGACCAGCCCTCCCCCACACCTCATACAGTGAGCTTCAGTGTAATCCCTGAGAGATTCAGAGAGACTTCATTTGGCTTCAGCCTCGGCACATATCAGCTAGCTCATCACCAGTTAAACTGCAGTCTTATGTAGATTCTACCTAAAAGAATCAGAGGCAACAACACAAAGTCAGGAACCAGGCCTCAAGCTCCAAGCACAAGAAATGTGGGACAGAGAGTCCTGTGTTCCAGAAGCAGAGTTCCCACCTTAAAAGCCCAGAAAAAGGCAATCACCATGAGCAAGAAGCAAAGCAGAATAGCAAAGACCACAGAATCTTACTATGGGGACAGGGAAGATCAAAATATGAATTCAGAAGAGGACAGCACTGATAATATACTCATATCTGAAACCTCAAAAGGGAATATGAATTGGTTTCAAATCCAAGGAACAATCTTGCAAGAGCTCAAGAAGGATTGTAAAAGTCAAATTACTCTAATTTGGTAGAAGAAAAAATTGACCAATGGTTTTGAAAATACAGTTCACAAAAAGAAAAAAGGAATTCATGGAAGAGAACAGCTCTTTAACAGGAAAAAAAATGGACAAATGGATAAGGAGGCACAAAAGCTAATTGAAGAAAACAATTTATTAAAAATTAGAATTGGGCAAATAGAAGCTAATAACTCTATGAGGCATCAATAATCAAACAAAATCGAAAGAATGAAAAAAACAGAAGAAAATGTAAAATATCTCATTGGAAGAAAAACAACTAACCTGGAAAATAGATCCAGGAAAGAAAAAAAATGTAATATTTATTGGTCTACTGGAAAGCCATGAAGAAAATAAAGATTCTAGACAATATATTCCAAGAAATCATCAAGGAAATATTTTTTTTTAATAAATTTTTTTTATTTAACTTTTAACATTCATTTACAAAAAATTTTGTTTTCCACATTTTCTCCCCATTTGTCCCCTCCCCCCACCCCAATACATCAAGCATTCTAATTTCCCCTATCACCAATCTGCCCTCTCTTCTATCATCCTTCCCTTCTCTTGTCTCCATCTTCTCTTTTGTCCTGTAGGGCCACATAACTTTATATTCCCCATTGCCTGTATTTCTTATTTCCTAGTAGCAAGAACAATACTCAACAGTTGTTCCTAAAACTTTGAGTTCCAACTTCTCCCCATCCCTCCCTCCCCATCCATTGCCTTTGGGAAGGCAGGCAATTCAATATAGGCCATATCTGTGTAGTTTTGCAAATGACTTCCATAATAGTCGTGTTGTGTAAGACTAACTATATTTCCCTCCATCCTATCCTGCCCCCCATTGTTTCTATTCTCTCTTTTGATCCTGTCCCTCCCTGAGTGTTGACTTCAAATTGCTCCCTGCTCCCATTGCCCTCCCTTCCATCATCCCCCCCCTTGCTTATCTCCTTCTCCCCCACTTTCCTATACTGTAAGATAGATTTTCATACCAAAATGAATGTGCATTTTATTCCTTCCTTTAGTCAAATGTGATGAGGGTTAACTTCTTGTTTTTTTTTCTCAGCTCTCCTCTTTTTCCCTCCACTAAAAAATCTCCTGCTTGCCTCTTCTATGAGAGATAATTTATCCCATTCCATTTCACCCTCTCTCCTCCCACTACATTTCTCTCACATTGCTTATCTTAATTTCTTTTAAGATATGATCCTATCCTATTCAAATACTCTGTGCTCTCTGTGTGGGTGCATGTGTGTATGTGTGCGCACACACGTGTGTACATGTGTGTGTGCATATGTGTATATGTGGGTGTGTGTAGTCCCACAACTACCCAGATATTGAAAAGTTTAGGAGTTACAAATATTGTCTTTCCATGTAGGAATGTAAACAGTTCAACTTAGTAAGTCCCTTATGACTTCTCTTTGCTGTTTACTTTTTTATGCTGCTTCTCATTCTTGTGTTTGAAAGTCAAATTTTCTTTTCAGCTTTGGTCTTTTCATCAAGAATGCTTGGAAGTCCTCAATTTCATTGAAAGACCATATTTTTTCCCCGAAGTATTATACTCAGTTTTGCTGGGTAGGTGATTCTTAGTTTGAGTCCTAGTTCCTTTGACTTCTGGAATATCCTATTCTACACCCGTCGATCCCTTAATGTAGAAGCTGCTAGATCTTGTGTTATCCTGATTGTATTTCCACAATACTGGAATGTTTCTTTCTAGCTGCTTGCAATATTTTCTCCTTGACCAGGGAATTCTGGAATTTGGCCACAATGTTCCTAGGAGTTTCTCTTTTTGGATCTCTTTCAGATGGTGATCAGTGGATTCCTTAAATACTTATTTTGCCCTCTGGTTCTAGGTTCTAGAATATCAGGGCAGTTTTCCTTGATAATTTCATGAAAGATGATGTCTAGGCTCTTTTTTTGATCGTGGCTTTCAGGTAGTTCCATCATTTTTAAATTGTCTCTCCTGGATCTATTTTCCAGATCAGTTGCTTTTCCAATGAGATATTTCACATTCTCTTCCATTTTTTCATTCTTTTGGTTTTGGTTTGTGATTTCTTGGTTTCTCAGAAAGTCATTAGCCTCCATCTGTTCCATTCTAATTTTGAGAGAACTATTTACTTCAGTGAGATTTTGAACCTCTTTTTCCATTTGGCTAATTTTGCTTTTGAAAGCATTCTTCTCCTCCTTGGCTTTTTGAACCTCTTTTGCCAATTGAGTTAGCCTATTTTTATAGGTGTTGTTTTCCTCAGCATTTTTTTGGATCTCCTTTAGCAAGGTATTGACCCGTTTTTCATGCTTTTCTTGCATCTCTCTCATTTCTCTTCCCAGTTTTTCCTCCACCTGTCTGACTTGATTTTTGAAATCCTTTTTGAGCTCTTCCATGGCCTGATCCCATTGGATATCTATTTCGGATGTTTGGGAAACAGAGGCCTTGACTTCTATGTCTTTCCCTGATGGTAAGCATTGTTCTTCCTCATCAGAATGGAAAGGAGGCAACATCTGTTCCCCAAGAAAGTGCCCTTCTATTGTCTTATTTTTTTTTTCCCCTTTTCTGGGCATTTTCCCAGCCAGTTACTTGACTTCTGAGATTCCTCTCCACCCCCACCTAGACCTGCCCAGCTAGTGTTTGGGGTCTGAGATTCAAATGCTGCTCTCCAGCCTCAGCGCTTTCAGCAGCAGGCCAGGTTGCTATTCAGGGTAAGATTAAATTCAGGTTCTCAGGTGAGGGCAGGGCCGCCTCACAGGGCTCAGTTCCCTCGGGGGGGTTTATGTGGAGATCTTCAGTAATGGATCTGAGGTCTTGTCTGCTCCAGGAGCTCCTGGCTACCACTGCCTCTGCCACTGCCTCCCGAGGGGGCCTGAGTTATGCAGACACTCCGCTCCTGTCTTGGCCAACCCAGAAGTCTCTCTCACTGACCTGTGCTCCTGTGGGTGGAGGGACCTTCACAGCCGCCAGAGATTCTGTCCCTGAAGCCTGCTCTGATCTGCTCCTCTCGGGCCACACAGCCAAGGCAGGGTTTGACTCTGCTCCTCTCCCGTGCGCAATGGACCTCTGGTGTTGATTCTTCAGGGCTCTCTGGAATGGAAATCTCCTCCACTCCATTGTTCTGTGGCTTCCACTGCTCCAGAATTTGTTGGGAGTTCTTTTTACAGGAAATTTATGGGCTGTGGGTTCAGAGCTACCATATGTGAATCTTTCTACTCTGCCATCTTGGCTCCCCCCCAAAATAATTTTTATAACCAGTGTCTCTGATGAAGGCCTCATTTCTAAACTATATAGGCAACAAGAATACAAGTCATTCCCCAATTGGTAAATTGTCAAAGAATATGAACAGGCAGTTTTCAGAAGAAGAAATTAAAGCAATCGATAGTCATATAAAAATGCTCTAAATCACTGTTGATTAGAGAAATGCATATCAAAATAACTCTGAGGTATCAAATATACTCATCAGGTTGGCTAACATGACCAAAAACGAAAAAGATACATGTTGGACAAGATTTGGGAGAGTTAGAATACTAATCATTGTTAGTGGAGCTGTAAGCTAATCCAACCATTTTGGAGAGCAATTAGAAATGTGCATACCCTTTGACCCAGCAATATTGTTTCTAGGGATGTATTTCAAAGAGAATATAAAAATGTGGAAAAGACCCACATGTACAAAAATATTTATATCAACTCTTTTTGTGGTGGCCAAGAACTGGAAATTGAGGTAATGCCCATCAATTGGGGAATGGCTGAATAAATTGTGTTGTATAAATGTAATGGAATACTATTGTGCTATAAGAAATGACAATCTGGAAGACCTCTGAAAAACCTAGAATGAATTAAATGAACTGATGCTGAATGAAGTGAGCACAACCATGAGAACATTACACACCGTAGAGCCACAGTGTTTGAGTATTGTTTCCCATAGACTTAGTCCTTCACAGCAGCGCAAGGACCTGAAATATTTCCAAAAGACCCATGATGCAAAATGTCATCCACATCCAGAGAAGGAACTATAGAGTCTAAACACAGAATGAAGCAGACTATTTTGTCTTTCATTATGTTATGTTTTGTTTTGTTTTTTCTCATGGCTTCACCCATTCATTGCAATTATTCTATGCAACATCACTAATGTGAAAATGTGTTTAATAAGAATGCATGTGTAGAACCCATGTAAGATCACATGCTATCTTGGGGAGGAATGGGGGAGGGTGGAGGAGAAAATTCAAAACTTATAGAAGTGATTGTTGAAAACTGAAAACAAATTAATTTCAAAAAGAACAAAATATAAAATTTATATTATGTAGTCATATAGACCAAACTTGATACTAAAGAACTAAGGGAATGTGCCTTTTTTCTTTGCGTAGATGGGAGACTATAAAGGTAGATCATTGTAATGCTGTCAGAGCCGATCTATTATTTGCTTTTGTTCATCTCTTTTGTTTTTTTTCTCTTTCATTTATCCACATGTATGGCTTGCTGGATAGGGGAGGGCATAAGGATATGTTTGGAAATAAAGGTAATATAAAAACCAAATATGTCACCAGCTATTAAAATAAAAGAACTAAAAGTATTGATCTTGGTCTCTTTCTTTAGAGTCCTATATGTATTTACTGAGAAATGGTGAAAGTGACAGGGTTAGGAACAGGGATGGGGACAGACAGACAAATATACAGAGAGATGAGAATTATGACTGCCAAAACTATGTCAACTACCATCTGGGACCAGTATTCTCCATTTCTGATGGATCCAAAATACTATTAGGCAAGGTGAGGGGGGGAAGTTGGATATTCATCAAATTAATCCCTTGGGAATAAAAATTTCTAGTCCAAAATATATTGATAGAATATCATTTCCAAAATTCAGTATGGGACTTGTGAATGTTGGATTATGTCAATCAATTTCTGAATACCTCTAGTTTGTTAAAGTTCAGCAAAGTCAGAATTTCAAGATCTGTTTGATCAGGTGATAGGAATCCATTTTAATGATGTTCTTATCTACTCCTGGAATCCCTCATCAACAAATTGGTACCAGCCATCATCCAGTTCTCTAACAATGCTAGCTATTTAACAAGTCTGAGAAATACCTGTTTGAGAGTGAATGGAGCTTCTAGGCATATGTTAGGTAGTAAATAGTCCGTATGTATCCATGAAAGATAGAGGCCATACTTCAGGATGAAACTTCTACCTCAGTAGAACCTGCAAGAGTTCCTTGGCTTTATAGTAAATTATCACTATTTTGTCCAAATGACCTTTGCAGGAGTCTGTTCAAGTCAGTATATGGTCAACTTGGACCTATGGTTACCATTACTTTGACATAATATCAACCATTCTTTGCAGTCCTGTGAGGTATGTGCTTAATCTAAAAATAGAATAAAAAGCTGCTTTTTTATGGGGTATCTAGAAGGCGTATTGTATTTTTCAGAGTTGATTCAAGTCTTTTATCAATTCTGTTCCACCAAATCACAGGATCAAGATCTGATAGAAGTATTTTAAGGGAAAAAAAGGATGTATCAGTTGTCATAGCTGTCCAAATATGGCCTGGGATACTTCAAGAGGGAAGTATACTTCAATATCTTTCAACTTAAAAGACTTCATGTAAAAGCTGGAATAATACATATTTGAAATGTAACTGAGATTCCTGCTCAGGTGTGGATAATCCCTTCCAAGTTCTGGGATTTAATGGAAGTTTATATGTAACATTTAATGAACAAGTCATGTTATATTGAATTGAATATTTTCAAATGAGCAGTAGTTTAACATATGCGAAGTATACCAATTATCCCAAAGGAGCAAAACTGTATTTTCTGAAGTATTTTCAGGTACTGGGAGGATCAGATATACTGGAAAAAAATATGTAATTTCATGGTATTTTCACTGTAATCATGGTTTCCTTGAAAGCTTTCAGAAGTGTTTTATATTAAGGAAGGATGGAAGGAAGGAAGGAAAGCAGAAAGAAAGGAAAGAAAGAAGAGGAGGGAGGAAAGGAAAGTAGAGGTGGTTTATAGGAATTTCCAAAATGATTTTTGTGTGAGGAGAATAGACTTCATTGATAATGGGATGAGAAAGAATTGCTGACTCTTTGCATTTGAATTTTATCTTAAAATGCATTATTTAAAAGTGTCCTTTTTTGTTTCCTTGTTTAATCTAATATTCTGCATGAAAACACCTTCCAAAATCTTTATTTTAATTCCCTGTTTCCTTGTCAGTACCATATTCTGCTAATATAAGAAATTGTCATTATCTAGAAACTTTGAAGAATAAAGAGCTGTTTTTTCCCTGTCTTGATTGTAGCACACACATTTCTATAGTTTGTGGGCTCTTCTTTAACTGCCTGGTTTAGGAATCAATCCTCAGGGGAAAATCTCAGAAATTATATTCATCATTTTGGGGGATTTCAGGAGGTGCAGTGAATGAAAGCACAAGACATCTATCCGTGAGAGTATCTATCATAATATTCGCAAGGTTGTGCATTTCTCAACTAAGCTGTACAACAAATTCATTATCTATATTGTAAAATTGATAATATTTGAATTCTTGAATTTAATAAATATAACAAAATTGTAATAAATATAATGAAATTGCTGTTGACAACTTTCTTCACTTGATTTATTTATTTCAAGTAGGAGTTGGGAAATACAAATAAATTCTTTCCATTATGAAGGGATGTGAACATATTCTTCTTACTTAACATCTCAACTTTCACAATGCTACAGTTTTGTGTAGTATGTCAGGGAAAGACAGGCATCATTACTCCTTTACTATAAGCTTTAATTACACTCCTAATTTCTCCAACTTTATATAGTAACTCAGATCAGCAGAAAAGCAAGAAAATTGCAGATACCCTCATGTCTCCTTCATCATTCTAGCCTTCTGAAAAGTGAGACTCACTCTATCTAAAGGAAAATTTTGAAAGTCCTTTCATTTGGAATTCCATTAGATTGAATAACAAATTTAAATTCACAGTTGTTATTTCTGCTTTTTGAATTGATTTGACTTCAGCAAACATTTCATCAAATGTATTTTTAGCATTTATTATATACCAGCCATTGTGGTAGGTATTGGTAATACTATAAAGATAAATTAAAAACATGGCTCTGCCCTTGTAGACCTTACAATCTAATGATAATTGCTTTTTAAAAAAGATTAACATTTATTATTCAAATTTTGAATTCCAATTTTTTTTTGTCTCTCCTTCAAGCTGTTTCCACAACCATTGAGAAGTGATATGACATCATATATGTGAAATCATGTGAAACCTATTTCCATTCAGCCATGTTGCGAAACTAGAGGGGGAAAATAGTGAAAAAAATATATTTCAACTTGAAATTCAGAGTTCAACTGTCTTTCTGGAGGTCGATGGCATTTTTCATTATGGGTTCTTTGGACTTGTCTTGGATCATTGTATTGATCGAAGTAGCAAAGTCTTACATAGTGGATCATCATTACAATATTGTTGTAACTATATATAATGATCTCCTAGTTCTGCTCACTTTTATATCATCACTTCATACAGATCTCAAGTTTTTCTGAAACCATTCACCACTCACAATTTCTTATAGCACAATAGTATTCCATCACAATCACATACCACAACTTGGTGAGCCATTATCCAATTGATGGACAATGCCTCAATTTCTAACTTGTTGCCACCACAGGCAGCTAGGTGGTGCAGTGGATAGAGCACCAGTGCAGGAGTCAGGAGGGCCTGAGTTCCAATCTCACCTCGGACACTTGACACTCAATAGCTGTGTGACCTTGGGCAAGCCACTTAACCCCAATTGGGTCATCTCCAGTCATCCTGATGAATGTCTGGTCACTAGATTCAGACAATTCTGCAGGAGAACTGAGGCTGGTAAACTGCACAGCCCTCCCTCACTCAAAGGGAAGTGTAAGTCATGTTATTATTTCTCTTATGGCATGGTCTTGTTCAGCAGTGAAGGATGAATACACATAACTTGTTGCCACCACAAAAAGAGTGACTATAAATATTTTTGTATGTATACTTTTCTTTTTTCCTTTACCTCTTTGGAATAGATGCCAGCAGTGGTATTCCTGGACTAAAGGACTGATATAGTTTTAACAGCTCTTTGAACAGAATTCCAAATTCTTCTCCAGAATGACTGAACCATTTCACAATTCTGCCAACAGTGAATTAGTGTTACTATTTTCCCATATTCCCTCCAGTATTTGTTTTTCCTAAATTTTTTGTCCTGTTAACCAATCTTATAGGTGTGAGGTGGTACATCAGAGTAATTTTAATTTGGATTTTTTCTGATCAAGTGATTTAGAGCATTTTCATGTGATTTTGCATAACTTCGATTTGTTATTCTGAAAATTATCTCGGTATTTTTTGACTATTCATCAATTGAGGAATGGCTTTTATTTTTATAAATTTGACCCAGTTCCCTATATATTTCAGAAATGAGGCCTTTATCAGGAAAAGTTACTGTAATTTTTTCCCCTGGTTTCCTGCTTTCCTTCTCATTTTGGCTGCATTTATTTCTTTTGTGCAAAAACTTTTGAATTTCATGTAACCAAATTTCAAAATCAAAATATATCTGCTATGCTTCATTTTCTCTGTGTCTTGTTTGGTCATAAAGTCTTTTGTTATCCATAGATATGACAGATAATTTTTCCTATGATTCCCCAATTTACTTATCATCCCTTATTTCTAAATCATGTATCCATTTTAATTTTATCTTGTTATATGGTGTAAGATATTATTTTAAGCCTAGTTTCATTTAAGCTGCTTCCTAATTTTTCTCAGCAATTTTTGTCAAATCATAAGTTCTTGCCTCCAAAGCCTGGACGTGGGGATTTGTCAAATACTAGATTACTATGATCTTTTATTACTATGTATTGGGCATTGAATCCATTACACTGATCCACCACTCTATTTCTTAGTCAGTACTAGATTGTTTTGATGATTACCACTTTGTAATATAGTTTGAAATTTATTATTGTTAGACTGCCTTGCTTCGTGTTTTATTTTTCATTGATTCTCTTGACATTCTTTGCCTTTGCTTCTTTCAAATGAATTTTATTATTTTTTTTCCAAATTTAAAAAAATACAACAATTCAATGGTAGTTTGATTGGATGGCACAGAAGTATATTAGTTCATGAATTGTCATTTTTATTATATTGGCTCAACCTAATGGTGAGCAATTTATATTTCTAGAGTTGTTTAAGTTTGTCTCTGTGTAAAACGTTTTGTTCCTGGATTTGTCTTGGCAGGAAGACTCTCAAGTATTTTATATTGTCTGAAAATATTTTAAATAGAACTTCTTTTTCTACCTCTTCTTTCAGTGTTTTGTTGGTAATGAACACAAATGCTAATTTATGTGAGTTTATCTGACATCCTAAAATCTTATTAAAGTTGTTAATTCCTTCAAGTAGTTTTTTAATTGATTCTCTAGGATTCTTTAAGAATATCATTTGTATCTTCTGCAATGGTTATTTGATGCTCTATTCCAAAAGATTTAACATTTTTCACTCTATAACTATGGTTAAAACTGTCACTTGTTGGAAAGCAAGGGTAGGGTTTTTTTTTTCAAATTTCTCAACTTAATTTAATTATGTAATAAATGACACTGTTGAATTTAAACTTTGCATTAGCACTATTCATGGTAAAATGAGATTATACAAAAGGAAGTTGTTTTGGACTCATTCAGTGTTCTTCAGTTTCAGAAGTACCTAGGGCATCTCATTGTTGAACCATCCAACATCCCAAACTGTCAACATATCTCGATAATGAGACTCCAGCATGGGTACAATAGATAAGGCATTTTAAACACGAATTGTATTGTTTAAAGTTCAGCTACAGAGAGGATCATTGATTCCCAAGACTTAAAACTGAGAGCTCAGCAGGAATGTAAAGATCCATTTCTACTTGATCCAGTTTTTGGAAATTAATTTTAAAAATAATTCCAAGCATGATTTTTGGAAAGAAAATTAAATGGAAGAAAATAGATTTGGTTGTAGAAAAACAAAGAAATATCAGCCTATCTTAAGATAGTTTTGAACATAATATTACTGAAGGAAATTCTACTATCTAATCCTCACTCAAAGTTCTATAAAAACCTGTGGGAATTACGTCAATGTCTGTGGACAGAGTTGATTTGGAGAAGCAGCTTAATGATGGAAAATCCAGTTTATTTAATTATCATGTGACTGTGGGGGTTTTATGAGTAAAGCTATTAATCTGCTGAGTGTATTAAAGAAAAGGTCAACAATGGCAGGTAGACATTTATAGAAATATAATTTAAAATTAAAATAGTTTAATTGATAATAGGTTATGGAAAAAGCAAATTAGAAAGCAGTAAAAGAAAGGGTAATAGGAATATATAAATACACACACATGTATATACATATGTATGTATGTATGTATTGAAAAATCAACCCATTTCATGAGAAATATGCATTTTATTTTTTTAAGTTTTTTAAAATTTTATATATTTCCAGTATTCTAAAATCACTACAATGTAACTTAGATTTTTCCCCCTCCCTTCTGCTTGCCTCCCACCTCCTTCCCTGAGACAGCATACAATTTTATATAGGTTTTACACATATATTCCTATTAAATACATTTTCACTACAGTCATCCTGTGTAGAAGAATTAAAATAAATGGTAGAAATCACATAACAAACTAAAATGTAATACAAACAAAAAAAAATGATCTGCTACATTCTACAATTGAATTCTGTAGTTCTTTCTCTGAATGTAGAAGGTATTTTACCTTAAAAGACCATTGGGAATGTTTTTTTTAAGTCCTTGCATTGCAATGAACTTCCAAGTCTACCAGAAAAAAACTCTCTCACACTGTGGTTGTTGCTGTGTATGAAGTTCTTCTGGTTCTGCTCCTTTCATTCAGCATCAAATCATATATGTCTTTCCAGGCCTTTCTGAAGTCTTCCTATTCATTATTTCTTATAGTACAATAGTATTCCAATACATTCATATACCACAATTTATTCAACTACTCCCCAATTGGTGGGCATCCCCTTGATTTCTAGTTTTTGGCCACCACAAAGAGTGCTGCTATAAATATTTTTGTACATGTGGGACTCTTTCCCATTTTTATGATCTCTTGGGGATACAGTCCTATAAAGAATATTGTTGGGTCAAAGGGTATGTGCATTTTTGTAACCTTTTGGGCACAGTTCAAAATTGCTCTCCAGAACAATGGGATCAGCTCAAAGCTCCACCAACAATGAATTAGTGCTCTGACTCTCCCCCATCCTCTCCCACACCTATCATCTTCCTCTTCTGTTATGTTTGCCAATCTGACAGGTGTGATGTGGTGCCTCGGAGTTGTTTGATTTGCATCTCTCTAATCAATAGTGATTTAGAGCATTTTTTCACATGACTGTAGATATCTTTAATTTCTTCCTCTGAAAATTGCCTGTTCATATCCTTTGACCTTTTATCAGTTGGGGAATGACTTGTATTTTTGTACAGTTGACTCAGTTCTCTATATATTTTAGAAATGAGGCCTTTATCACAGACATTAGCTGCAAAAATTCTTTCTCACTTTTCTGCATCCCTCTGAATCTTGGTTACATTGGGTTTGGTTGTGCAAAAGCTTTTCAGTTTAATGTAATCAAAATTATCCATCTTGCACTTCATAATGCTTTCTATTTCTTTCTTATTTAGTCAAAAATTCTTTCCTTTTCCATATATCTGTTAAATACACTATTCCTTGCTCCACCAATTTGTCCATAGTATCAATCTTTACACCTAGACCATGTACACATTTGGACTTTACGATTGTGTATGGTGTCAAGCATTGGTCTATGCCTAATTTTGACCAGTTATATGACCAGTTATATAACAGAAAACTGTTATCCAGTTTTCCCAGCAACTTTTGTTGAAAGAGCTGGGGTCCTTGGGTTTATCAAACAGTAAATTGCTATATTCATTGGCTACTGTGTCTTGAGTACCTAGAATATTCCACTCGTCTACCCTTCTGTTTCTTAATCAGTACCAAGTGATTTTGATAATTGCTGCTTTATAATTCGATCTGGTAGAGCTAGGCCACCTTCCCTAGCTTTTCTTTTCATTAGCTCCCTTGATATCCTGGACCTTTTCTTCTTCTAGATGAATTTTGATATTATTTTATCCAGCTCTAGAAAATAATTATCTGATAGTTTAATTGGTATGACACTAAATAAGTAAATTAATTTAGGTAGAATTGTCATTTTTATTATATTGGCTTGGCCTACCCATGAGCAACTGATGTTTTTCCACTTACTTAGATTTGACTTTATTTGTGCGAAAAGTGTCTCAAACTTGTGTTCATATAGTCCCTGGGTTTGTTTCGACAGGTAGACTCCCAAATATTTGATAGTGTTTACCCTAGGTTTAAATAGGATTTCTTTCTGTCTCTTGTTGTTGAGCTTTGTTACTAATATATAGGAATGCAGATTTGTGCAGGTTTATTTTGTAACCTGCAACTTTGCCAAAGTTGTTTATTATTTCAAGTAGTATTTTACTTGAATCTCTGGGATTCTCTAAGTAAATCACCATATCATCTGCAAGGAGTGATAACTGAGTTTCTTATTTACCTATTCTAATTCCTTCAATTTCTTTATCTTCTCTAATTGCTACAGTTAACATTTCTAGTACCATATTGAAAAACAGTAGTGATAATGGACATTTTTGTTTTCCCCCTTGTTGGAAATTCATCTAGCTTATCTCCATTGCATATAATGTTTGCTGAAGGTTTTAGGTAGATATTGCTTATTATTTTATGGAAGGTTCCATTTATTCCTATGTTCTCCAGTGTTTTTAATAGGATTGTATGTTGCATTTTGTCAAAAGCCTTTTCTGCATCTATTGAGATAATCATGTGGTTTCTGTTAGGTTTATTGTTGATATGATTGATAATGATAATAGTTTTCCTAATATTGAAGCAGACCTGCATTTCTGATATGAATCCCACCTGATCATAACACATTATTCTGGTGATAAGTTGCTGTATTATTTTTGCTAAAATCTTCTTTAACACTTTTGCATCTATATTCATTAGAGAAATTGGTCTATAATTTTATTTCTCTGTTTTGTCTCTCCCTGGTTTAAGTATCAAAACCATATTTTTATCACAAAAAGAATTTTGGAGGACTCCTTTTCCCCCAAATTTCCCAAATAGTCTATATAATATTGGAATTAACCCTTCTTTAAAAGTTTGATAGAATTCACTTGTAAATTCATCTGGCCCTGGAGATTTTTTCCTAGGGAGTTCATTGACAGCTTATTCAATTTCTTTTTCTGAGAAGGGGTTGTTTTAATATTGAACTTCCTCTTCTGTTAATCTGGACAATTTATATTTTTGAAAATACTCACCCTCTCATTTAGATTATCAAATTTGTGGGCATAAAGTTGAGCAAAGTAATTCCTAATTATTGCTTTAATTTTCTTCTCATTGAAGGTGAGTTCACCTCTTTCATTTTTGATATTGGTAATTTGGTTTTCTTCTTTTTTTAAAAACAAATTGACTAAAGGTTTATCAATTTTATTAGTTTTTTCATAAACCCAACTATTAGTTTTATTAGTTCAATGGTTTCTTAATTTCAATGTTATTAATCTCTCCTTTGGTTTTCAGTATTTCTAATTTGGTATTTACTTGAGGATTTTCAATTTGTTCTTTTCCTAGATTTTTCAGCTGCATGCACAAGTTATTGATCCCCTCTTTCTCTGTTTTATTCGTGTAGGCATCCAAAGATATAAAACTTCCCCTAAGAACTGTTTTTGCAGTATCCCATAAGATTTGGTAGGTTGTCTCATTATTTTCATTTTTTTTGAATGAAGTTGTTGATTAGTTCTATGATTTGTCATTTAACCTACTCCTTCTTTAGGATTAAATTATTTAGTTTCCAGTTAATTTTTGGTTTATCTTTCCATGCCCTTTTATTACATATAATTTTTATTGCATTAGGATCTGAGAAGGATACATTGACTATCTCTGTCTTTCTGCACTAGATCATGAGGTTTCAATGGCCTAGAACATGGTCAATTTTTGTATATGTGCCATGTACTGATGAGAAAAAGGTACATTCCTTTCTATTCCAATTCAATTTTCTCCAACATGTCTACCTTATCCAGAGTTTTATTTACCTCCTTAACTTCTTTCTTGTTTATTTGGGGTCAGATTTATCAAGTTCAGAGAGGGAGAAGTTGAGGTTCCCTACTGTTTTCCTGTCTCTTTCTTCCTTCAACTCCTCAATCTCTCAATCTTCACTCTCTCAATCTCTCCTGTAAGTATTTGGATCCTATACTACTTTGAATATATATGTTTAGTAATGATATTGCTTCATTATCTAGGATGCCTTTTAGCAGTATATAGTTTGCTTCCTTATCTCTTTTGATTAGATATATTTCTGCTTTTGCTTTCTCTGAGATTAGAATTGCTACCCCTACTTTTCTTACATCAGCTGAAGCACAATATATTCTGCTCCAACCTTTTACCTTTACCCTGTGTGTATCCCCTCCTTTTTCAAATGTGTTTCTTGTAATCGACATATTGTTGGATTGTGGTTTTTAATGCAGTCTGCTATCTTTCTCCATTTTATTGTAGTTTTTAATGCAGTCTGCTATCTTTCTCCATTTTATGGGAGAGTTCCTTCCATTCACATTCACAGTTATTATTACAATCTGTGTTTTCCCCTCCATCCTTTTTCCCACCATTTGTGCTTTTAGTTCTCCCATCTCCCTTCTCCTTCTCAATAGAATTTTCACTTTTGATCACCACGTCCTGCGGTCTTCCCTTCTTTCTTTCAGTCCCCCTCCCTTTTACTTCCTTTTTCCCTTACTGCTTCTTTCCTCCCTTTTAGCCTCCCCTCCCCTTTCTTCCCTCTTTCCCTCCTACTGCCTATAGAGCTAGTTAGATTTATATATTTAAGTTTATTTTTCCCTCCTTGTATCAAATCTGATGAAAGTAACTCTCAAACAATGCTCATCTCTCTCCCCTCTTTCCCTCTACTATAATTTTGTACTTCTTTCTGTGATTTAATTTACTATTTTCTGCTTCCTCCTTTTCACATCTCCTATTAGAATCACTTTGTATGCTTAAATCACATTTTTATCATCACATCATTTACTTTATACATTTTCTCTCTATCTGTGTACATACCCTTTATATTTCATAATGGATGTACAATTCTCAAGATTAATAAGTATCATCTTCCCTTACAGGAAAGTCAACAGTTTGCCCAAATTGAGTAACAAGTCTTTTCTTTTCCTCTGTTTACCTTCTTATGCCTCTCTTGAGATCTGTGTTTGAAGATTGAATTTTCTATTGAGTTCTGGTATTTTTGTCAGGAAGGTCTGAAAATTCCTTATTTCACTGAATGTCCATCTCCTTGCCAGAAATGTTATACTGCACTTTGCTGGGTAATTAATCCTTGGTTGTAGTCCCAACTCCTTTGCCTTACAGACTATCAGATTCCAATTCCTTTGATCTTTTAATGTAGAAGCTACAAGGTCCTCTGTGATTCTGACTATAGCTCCTCGATATCTGAATGGTTTGTTTCTCACTTCCTGTAGTATTTTCTCCTTTACTTGATAGTTCTGGAATTTGGCAACAATATTTCTTGGTGTTTTTAGTTTGGGATCCCTTTCCAGAGGTGAATGGTGCATTCTTTCGATGACTATTTTGCCCTCTGGATCTAACACTTCTGGAAAGTTTTCCATGATGATTTCTTGGAAGATATTGTCCATTCATCATGGCTTTCTGGTAGGCTAATAATTCTTACATTTTCTCTCCTGGATCTATTTTCCAGGTCAGTTTTTTTCCAATTATGTATTTTATATTTTCTTCTATCTCTTCATTCTTTATATTTTGTTTGAGTGATTCTTGATGACTCATAGCATCATTAGCTTCTACCTGCCTGATTCTAATTTTCATCAAATTATTTTCTTCAGTTAAATTTTGCTTCTCCTTTTCCATCTGTCCAATTATTCCTTTTAAGGAATTATTTTCTCCAGTTAGTTTGTGTACTTCCTTTTCCATTCTTTCAATTTTCCTTTTAAAATAATTATTTTTTCATACTTTTAAAATTGTTGGCCAGTTTTTCTTCTATTTCCTTCTTCAGCTGTTTCAGGATAGTTCTTTGTGCATGCGAGCATTTCACAGTTCCTGTTGAAATTTCAGATGGGAGGACAGTTTCAATATTGACTTATTTGGTATTCCTGTTTTGGTCCTTTTCCCCATAGAAAATTTTAGGGTCTTTTCCTTTTTCTTTACTTCTTCTTGCTCATGATGGTGAGGCTTTGCCTATTGTGGCCTCTAGCGCTTTCAGCTAGACGTTGGTGAAACTGGTGTTGAGCTGACTGGTGTGAAAAAGTAAAGGACTGGTGCCTTTTTTTCTTTTTGTTTTGTGTTCCCCTGTATTGGCCCTGGACCTAGCTTGTTAAATGTTGGGGAGGGGTGGTCTGGTCAGGGAGATCTCCTTAGTTGAGCTGGAGCAAATGAAAGCTCAGCACTTGGTTATCCCGGCTGCTCTATTGACTTCCCCTAGCGGGCTTAGACACATCTGGGTCCTAGTGTGAGTTTCCACCCCACCTGGGGCTCCTTTGCTTCTGCCCCAGTAAGAGGAATCCCTTCTAGCTCTTTTCCTAGCCTCAGGTGCTACTAGACTGTTTGCCCCCTCTGCTGATCCTACTAATCCCAGATTTTTCCAGGGAAATATATTTTATGGTCCTTTTGAAGTCAACAAATTGAGGGAGAGAGAGAGCATTTACCAATTACTTCACCATTTTGGCTTCTGGAATTTCAAGTAGGTGACTTCCAGACATTTAATCTATATACTGAAACTCTCAGGAGTGGCTACAGCTGAAATCTGGGGCTCAGTGGCTGCCACTAGCTCGGCTCCCACTGGCTTCCTGCTCTGGGCTGCCACTCTGCCATTCTGCTGTACTGCAGCTGCCAGAGGCTGCCCCAGGGGTTTCCTGCTTGGCCAATGCTGTGGTGGGATGTGCTGAGCTGGGTGCTCACCCCTGCAGAACAGATCCTACCCACTGACCTTCCAGTCTGTCCTGGTTTGTGAATCTGCCGAAATCTGTCTCTTATTGGATTCTGCACCTCCAAAATTTGGTCAGATTCTCTTTTTAGAGGCACCTGATGGAGTTTGTCTAAGAGCTTAGGTGAACAGTTGCTCTCACACTGCCACCTTGTCTCTCCCCACCCCCATATGCATTTTAAAGAAACAAGTTTTTGTTGGACTTTGGAGACTGAATCTTTCCAAACTAGAGATATGGAAATAACAAAACCTAACAAAAAGTGGATAAATTTTACCCTCAATCTATGTATATTTCATGTCTCCAGAAGTGAGTTTTTGCTAAACAAACTATTTCAGACATGAAATTAGGAATCTTCTTTTTACTCACTGATAGTATGAAACTGATTTAGCAAAATATTTTAGTGAAGTAAGTATCAGTTCTGAAACCCACAGAGGGTCAATACACATTCCTTCTGAGATAGGCAGAAACATACCTAGTAATAGTTGGCCAAGGACTAAGCCAAAGGCATGACAATTTTAAGAAATCAAAACCCATGATACTAATTTCTTATTCGATTCACAATGAAATATTTGTTAATTATTTTTACCATCTGAGAGTATTTTTTAAATGAACGAACATTTTTTAAGGACTTTATATGTGTGAAATACTGTTCTAAGCCCTAGAAATGCAAGAGTAAGACCATTTCTGCTTACTAACTGGAGCAGAAAAGGCATATTGGAGGTTCAGCGGCAGGGCAGATAGAAAGAACCACTGGGGATTTAGGGTTCAGCAGCAAAGTGAATGGTAGCAGAGTTATTTTCATATGGATTTCCATAAATCCATATCTGTTTTTGACGATGAGCCACTTGACAGTACTAATGACTTTGGTGGGGAGAAATTTATTTTCTGTGTCTTGAGGAACTATGGCTACAAAGGAGGAAGAGGCTGCAATACCTGTGGAAGAAGTCATTGTGTTTTATCTCCTCAGGGATTGCTTCCTTGAACTGTAACTGAAGGTGGGCTAGAAATAAAGCTAGTAGCTTAGTGGCATGCTTCCGTTCTTGGAGCTCTTGAGTTTGCTTACCTCTCAGCATTGTTACTGGTGTAGCTTCTGATGAAGGTGTTGATACTGGTAGAGATAGTGAGTCCTTATTAACAGGAATGTCCCCTTGGGTTGTGGCTTCAGGGGCATGCTGGAAGCAGTGCAATGATTAATCTGGTGGCGGAGGTGAGTGATTTGGGAGTGCTGCTGCTATTCCTGAGTCTCTTGGTCCATGGATTCCTGCATTGTTTCCACTGACATCTGAGAGGAGATAGCGATAATATTTGACCTGCATTCTTCCTCTTTTCTCTCCCTCAGGATACCCAGATGCCTCATCTATGCTAATTTCCCTGTTCCAGTGGCTTTTTTTTTCCATTTTATTTAAAAGGCTATGTTAAATTGTTGCCTTTTGTGACAAAAGCACTTCTGTTAATAAATTTTCTCAAATTGAATGTTATATTACTACAAGTTCCCACAGTATGGAATATATGGCTCACCCTCACTAAGCCATCTTGAAAGAAATACATCTTTATTTAAGTGATACACAGAACCAAAATTCCATAAACATGGATGCATTTCCAGAATCTCTTTAATCACAGTTCAATTAGACTTTTCCTTAAACAGGCATAATAACTTCTAGCTTGATTTATGAAACATAATTAATGAACAAGACTAACACAGGAAAATACTGAGACCACCTAATTTTATTAGAAAGTTTTGATACTATGCTATGGTTTTTAGGGAGGCAGAGATACAATAATGTGGGCAGTAGATATGCTCCTGACATACTCCTAGTTGAGAAAGAAGACTCTTGACATACGTTTGAGAAGGGAGTAAAGGAGATTCCTGAAATCCCCTTTCCAATATTTTCCTTATATCTCTGCTACATAAAACCATACCCTAAAAATTCATGCAAGGAAATTTTTTCACACTCACTAAGGAGATAAAATTGAAAATTCTCCCAAACCCCAATTTCATCCTTATGAGTAGGACAAAAATATGCTGATAGGGTGGGGAGATAAGAATCATTCTTTTTTCTTTTCTTTATTTTTTTTGACCATCTCAGACCATGAATTGAAAAGTCTAAATGAATTAATTCCTTTAATGTTTAAAATCAAGTTGCCCCAGAGCTACCCCAGCTGAGAAGGAAATATATTGTAGTACCAGAGTACAACTCATAAAGCTTTTTATATATAAAACTCAAAGCTATACTTGCTATTATAACTTTTACATTAATGAGCATTTTAGAATATTATCCTTTAGCATATGTAGTGACTAAATATAATTGAATATCAAAATCTTAAGTAATTACTCTCTACCAACTCATTAACTACTCATTTCCTTGAGAAAAAAAAAAAATAGAACGAGATGATATGAAACACTGGACTGTGCACTGAACTGGTTGTCAGGAAAAACCTGAGTCCAAATGTCAACTTTGACACTAATAGTGTGATGTGTGGATAAATCCCAACCTCCCTGAGATTTGGTTTCTACTTCAATAATATAACACCTTTCTTAATCTATATTTTTGTATTCCAAGAGTGCAATATGGTACTTATCTTACTGTCAGCTCTTAACAAATGCTGGTTGGATTGGATACATAACGGGATGGGTAAAATAATGAAAACTCAGTTCCATAATGTTTCACAGTTTTCAAAGAATTTTACTCACATTTCACTTGTAAGATAGATAATGCAAGTATAATTAACTCCAGTTTACAAATTAGGCAACTGAGGCTCATAGTATTTATATGACTTGAGAGTCATACACCTGGAGTCAGAATTTAGGAACATGATGCTAGAGCTAGAATGGACACCAAATAGTGTGAGCCAAATTTTGGAAGGGAGAAAATAACAAAATATTTGTTATAATAACAATATGTTATTTGTTATAATAACAATATTATTTGTTATAATAACAATATAATAACAATATATAATGTTATAATATTTGAAAAATAACAAATTCAGAGGTTAGAGATGACAAATTCTTACTATTTTATATAGAGATGGATTAAAGACAGATAGATAGTACAATGGATAGAGTCAGGAAGGCCTGAATTCAAATCTCACCTCATAAACATGCTAACTGTGTAACCCTGGGCAAATCATTTAACCTTTGTTTGCCTCAGTGTCTTTATTGGTAAAATGGAGAAAAAAATAAAAATCTGCCTCCTAGAGAGGTTGTGAGGATCAGATGAGATAGTATTTGTAAAGTGCTTAGCACAGTGTCTAAGACATGGTCACTTGGTTCTCAAAAAGGACCAAAATGGCATCACTATGTTAGAGTCAAGTTACAGTGTGTCCCACTGTGGCTGATCAGACCAGTGCAGTTCAGAATGTTCTACCCCATGTCAGGCACAAACAGTCCATGTGAACATTTGGGGTGGATTCTCTAAATTTGTACATCTTGCATTTCTTTTGAGCTACTACAATTCTGCTTGTCTTATAGAGCACAGCACCCTCTATGATGAGGTCATGCCATGCTTGGTGGTCTTGTGCCAGTGTCTCCCATGTCACACAATCAATTCCAAAGTTCTTGAGAGTTCTTGAGAATGTCCTTGTATCACTTCTTCTGACCAATATGTGAGCACTTGCCCTGTGTGAGTTCTCCATAAAACTTGCCTTTTAAGCAAGTGTACTTTGCCATTCAAACAATGTGCCCAGCCTGTTGCAGTTGCTCTCTCAGCAGCTGAGTTTAGAAAGAGGAGGTTATCCCTCCTCAGGAGTTCAAGGATGTCTCCATGGTTAAGACTTTAGAAATTTTGTTATTTGATGTTTAACAGCATGAAATTCTATAAGGACCAGAAAATAAATGTTGATGTTTAAAAAGTAGACTTTCCTTTCAGTGAGAAGCAAGGAGTCATTAAAAGCACTTCACTATTTCACTATTTCCCAAATGAAATATATTCCCAATAATTTCTAAAGTGCCTTTGAAGATATATATATATATATATATATATATATATATATATATATACTAATGAACCACCTGCATGAATTGCCTATTAAACTCATAGTCTGAACAAAAGTATTCTTCATCCATTATTTTTTCTTGTGTTACAGATGAGAAGGTACTTAGGCTTAATGCTTTGATGTGATTATGGATTTCATCTACAAGTCTCTGTAATGTTCTGGCAGATGGGTAGTGGATAGATGTCCTTGAGAGTCAGACTGAATAGTTTGAATTTTCATTCTGTGGCAAGGGGGAGTCATTGAGTGTGGGTTGTTTTTTTAAGTCAAGGGACTGTGATACTGAAAGCAGTTCAGACAGTTCAGTTCCTCAATCTATTAAGTTTCCCTCAAAGTATAATCATCAACCCAGCCTCAGCTACACATAAAGATTATCATAACCTTGATGTTGCCATCACCCACAAATGCACCACAACCATATTCAAGAATTTGAAATTCTTCCTCTCTGACCATAATCTATTGGCTTTCTACCTTTCCTTTTTGCTTTGCAATACAAAAACTTACTGCTTCCCATACGTACAAAAATATTTATAACAGCACTCATTGTGGTGGCCAAAAACTGGAAATCAAGGGAGGTTCATCAATTGAGGAATGGTTGAATAAGTTGCAGTATATGAATGTAATGGAAAATTATTGTGCTATAAGAAATGAGGAAGAGGGATTGAAATTATTGAGATTCGAAGGAAGGAGCCAAGATGACTGAGTAAAAAGATTCACATATGCTAGCACCAAACCCACAGCCAATAAAATACCTATAAAGAACTCCCAACAAATTCTGGAGCAGCAGAAGCCACAGAACAATGGAGTGGAGGAGATTTCTCTTCCAGAGAGACCTGAAGAACTGACACCAAAGGTCCGCTGCACACTGGACCCGGAGCAGAGCCCAGACCTACCTTGGTCACACAGCACCAAGAGGAGCAGATCAGAGAAGGCTTCAGGGATGGAATCTCCAGGAGCTGCATAGGTCCATCCACCCACAAATGCCAAAGATTCGTGAGAGAGCCTGTTTTGCTGGCCAAGAGGGGGGAAGTGTGTCCCCATAACTCAGGCTCCCTCAGGAGGCAGCAGCAGAGGCAGCAGAGGACAGGAGCTCCCAAAGCAGGGAGGAGCCCAGATCCATTGTTGAAGATCTCCACATAACCGCCTGGGGGAACTGAGCCCTGTGAGGCAGCCCTGCCCCCACCTGAGCAACTGAACTTACTCTCACAATGAATAGCAGCCCTGCCCCAGGTGAAAGCCCTGAGGCTGGGAAGCAGCATTTGAATCTCAGACCCCAAGCACTAGCTGGGTGGATCTGGAGGCCAGGTGTGTGTGGAGAGGAATCTCAGAAGTAAATAACTGGCTAGGAAAATGCCCAGAAAAGGGAAAAAAAATAAGACCATAGAAGGTTACTTTCTTGATGAACAGATATCTCCTCCCATCCTTTCAGATGAGGAAGAACAATGCTTACCATCAGGGAAAGACATAAAAGTCAAGGCCTCTGTATCCCAAACATGCAAAATAGATATCCAATGGGCTCAGGCCATGGAAGAGCTCAAAAAGGATTTTGAAAAGCAAGTTAGACAGGTGGAGGAAAAACTGGGAAGAGAAATGAGAGAGATGCAAGAAAAACATGAAAAGCAGGTCAGCACCTTGCTAAAGGAGACCCAAAAAAATGCTGAAGAAAATAACACTTTGAAAAATAGTCTAACTCAATTGGCAAAAGAGGTTCAAAAAGCCAATGAGGAGAAGAATGCTTTCAAAAGCAGAATTAGCCAAATGGAAAAGGAGGTTCAAAAACTCACTGAAGAAAATAGTTCTTTCAAAATTAGAATGGAGGCTAATGACTTTCTGAAACCAAGAAATCACAAACCAAAACCAAAAGAATGAAAAATAGAAGATAGTGTGAAATATCTCATTGGAAAAACAACTGACCTGGAAAATAGATCCAGGAGAGACAATTTAAAAATCCTAGACATCATCTTTCATGAAATTATCAAGGGAAACTACCCTGATATTCTAGAACCAGAGGGTAAAATAAGAATTCAAGGAATCCACCAATCACCACCTGAAAGAGATCCAAAAAGAGAAACTCCTAGGAACATTGTGGCCAAATTCCAGAATTCCCAGGTCAAGGAGAAAATATTGCAAGCAGCCAGAAAGAAACAATTCAAGTATTGTGGGAACACAATCAGGATAACACAAGATCTAGCAGCTTCTACATTAAGGGATCAAAGGGCATGGAATAGGATATTCCAGAAGTCAAAGGAACTAGGACTCAAACCAAGAATCACCTACCCAGCAAAACTGAGTATAATACTTCAGGGGAAAAACTGGTCTTTCAATGAAACAGAGGACTTTCAAGCATTCTTGATGAAAAGGCCAGAGCTGAAAAGAAAATTTGACCTTCAGACACAAGAATGAAGAGAAGCATGAAAAGGTAAACAGCAAAGAGAGGTCATAAAGGACTTACTAAAGTTGAACTGTTTACATTCCTACATGGAAAGACAATATTTGTAACTCTTGAAACTTTTCAGTATCTGGGTAGTTGGTGGGACTACACACACACACACACACACACACACACACACATGCATACACACAGAGACAGAGAACACAATGAATTGAATAGGGTGGAATCATATCTTAAGAAAATGAAGTGGTGAGAGAGAAATGTATTGGGAGGAGAGAGGGAGAAATGGATTGGGCAAATTATCTCTCATAGAAGAGGCAGGCAGAAGACGTTTTAGTGGAGGGAAAAGAAAGGGAGCTGAGAGAAAAACATGAAGTTTACTCTCATCACATTCGACTAAAGGAAGGAATAAAATGCACTCATTTTGGTATGAAAACTTATCTTATAATACAAGAAAACGGGGGAGAAGGGGATAAAGAGGGTGAGGGGGATGATGGAAGGGAGGGAAATGGGAGCAGGGAGCAATTTGAAATCAACACTCTTGGGAGGGACAGGATCAAAAGAGAGAATAGAAGCAATGGGGGGCAGGATAGGATGGAGATAAATATAGATAGTCTTTCACAACATGACTATTATGGAAGTCATTTGCAAAACTACACAGCTATGGCCTATATTGAATCGCCTGCCTTCCCAAAGGCAATGGGTGGGGAGGGAGAGATGGGGAGAAGTTGGAACTCAAAGCTTTAGGAACAACTGTTGAGTATTGTTCTTGCTACTAGGAATGAGTAATACAGGTTATAGGGAATAGAAAGTTATCTAGCCCTACAGGACATAAGAGAAGATGGGGCCAAGGGAAGGGAAGGATGATAGAAGAGAGGGCAGATTGGTGATAGGGGAAATTAGAATGCTTGGTGTATTGGGGTGGGGGGAGGGGACAAATGGGGAGAAAATGTGGAACCCAAAATTTTGCTAAAATGAATGTAAAAAGTTAAATAAATAAATTTAACCAAAAAAAAAAAAAAAAGAAATAATGAACAGGAAGACTTCAGAGAGACCTGGGGCCTAGAAAGACTTATATGATCTGATACTGAGTGAAAAGGAGCAGAACCAGGAACACTTTGTACACAGCAACAACCACGGCATATGAGGATTTTGTTCTGATAGATTTAGAACTTCATTGCAATGCAAGGACTTAAAAATTTCCCGGAAGGCAAAATACCTTCTACATCCAGAGAAAGAACTATGGAATTCGATCACAGAATGCAGCAGACCATTTTTTTTTGGATTATGTTTTGGTTTTAAGAGTTCTCCCATTCATTTTAATTCTTCAATGCAACATGACTAAGGTGAAAATGTATTTAATAGGAATGTATGTGTAGAACCTATATAAAATTGTATGGTGTCTCGGGGTGGGGGGATGTAGGGGAAAAAAATCTAAGTTATATGGAAGTGATTGTAGAATACTGAAAACAAATAAAATAATAATTAAAAAACCTACACCTTATTTACCACTATGACCTTCTCTCCCTCCATCCTTCAATTATCTACCAGAACACAACTCATGCACTAGCCACTTTCTCCTCTCCTCCTTTCCCCATTGTGACCACTTGATGAACAGGCTCAGTTCTACACTTTGCTTTAGTTGCTAACCTACTTACCCTATCATCTATTTTATTCTGCCAAATTTCAGCCTTGGATGACTCTTACCATCTACTGCTCATTCTTTCACACTCATCAACTCCCTATCTCTCTCTCTCTACTGTAACTATTCCGAACTTTTTATCCCTCCTCAAAACTATCAAGTATCCCCTTCACCTCATACTCTCTGCATATTTCATCCAAAAATGAGGCCATTTGCCATGAACTCCTTCTCCTTACTTCCTCATCTCATAAAATGTATCTGCCTTCTGCCACTATAGTCTCCTTAATTCCTGTTTCATATTAAGAAGTGGCCTTACTCCTTACCAAGGTAAATCCCTTTGCATAAGTGATCCCATTCCATCCCATTTCTTCTAAAAAAGTACCAAACTGGTTCAGCAGATTTCTCCCTCTGTCATCTCTACTCTTACTTTCCTTGACTGTTTCCCTATCTACTGACTTCTTCCTTACTGCAAAAAACAAAACAACAAAAAAACCCCTGGCATTGCCATGCCTCCCCCATCCTCAAAAAAATAAAAATGAAATCTCACTTGATCTGCCACTCCTCCTGTAATTCTTTATCTCTTCCTTTTGTGGTTAAAGTCCTTGAGAACACTGTATACAGTAGATATCTCTATGTCTTCTTTTCTCACTGTCTTCTTCATTCACTATCAACCTTATCATTCCACTGAAACTACTCCCTCTGAAATATGCACACATACATTTCCTTGCACATGCATGTATGTACAGTTTGGTCTAGATTTATGATTTCAGTCATATAGAAAGTCTCTCCAATGATAGAGAATGGACATACACATGTATGTACACATATAACACACATGTCTATCCACACACAAATACATATATAAAGTGTGTGCATAATATAGACACATGTGTGTAATGTAAATGATGTAAATACATACATATTCACACATAGGAACTAAGGGATATCCTCTACCATCAACTTTTCATAGAACTGATTGGATCACATTAACCTTTCCTTTTCTAAGTTCCTTCTTGTCCTTATTGTGGTCAACCAAAGACCTATTTGTTGAGGATATTCTTTTGGACCCCTCATTTATACCAGCTTCACGCAATTAGTAAAAGCTCAGTGCCAAAGGTGAAACTGATTTTAATGTCACTTCATATTATCTTTTATGTTATATTTGTATCAATTTAATTTTCATGTCACTTGTCACCCTTTATTAGGCTGTGCCTCCTCAAAAACTGAAGAAGTAAACTAAGCTTGAGGCACGTAATAATTTGACAGACTTTTGCAGAAGCAAAATGGCTGCTTGGGTCCTAAGTCTCATCTGTTTTTGAGCTCAATGATCAGGCTTTTTTTTTTTTAATTTCCCCCTGGTGTTTTCCCTCACCCCCCAATCATTGGTCTTTAGATGACATCACTACAATTTAGTACTGTTTAAAAAAAACCAAACAAACTGGAAAGCCCTCTAGGTAAAACAAATATCCTGGAACTGTAGGTATCATAGCTTTGGTGGAATTGGACCCACACTGCACCATGGCTCTGGAGTGGTGTATATATATATATACACATATATACCTTATCCAATAGCAAAAGAATAGGTAAAGTAGTAGTATTCAAAATATCATGGTATGTTTAAAAGTTATGTTAATGTGATTAAATACAGAAACAGGAAAGTTCAGTGAGCATTTGAAGGTCATAAGAGGGAGAGGGAGAAGCAGTATTGTCACATCATTGTCAATCTTTACCAAAAGAGGAAATAGACAAGAAGTCTGAGAAACATTGAAAGTATGAAAAGTCGTGATATCATAATAATGGAGGCTGTAGTTATCTGGACATCTGCTATATTGCTCTCTGCCAGAAGCAGAGAAATGAATAAAATCTTGATTTGCCTTGAGGGTAATTTCATACTTAAAAAAAACAAGTGGAGAAAGAGTACCAGGATGTTGTTATTACTGCAATAATGAGCAATCAGTCTTGTAAAAAAAAATGAGGGAGAGAACAATTCATGTATATGTAATATAAATGATAATATTACCAAAATGAATTTCCAGATTGACTATTATACAAATCAAACTATCAAGGGAATGTGTTAAGTGGGGAAACAAAATAATATCAAATTCCTTTGGAGGAATAAGAAGTCTAGTTGTCAAGGGAAATAATGAAAAAAAGTAGCAATCTTTCATTTCATTTCTTTCAGGAAATAGCATGTTCAGATCTCAAAATAAGTTAAAAGTATTGAAACTGTTTTATACCTGTCCCAAAATAGGCCGTGGAAAAGATTAGATAAGGAATAGTCAGAAATATTTGAGCTCAATTATTTTATCAATAGTTTTTGATAAACCTCCTCAAAAAAAAACCTAGGGAAAAAAATCTATTTGACATGAATTTCTGAGAAAATTAGAAAGCAGTCTTGTAGAAAATGTGGTTAGACCGATATCATACACCATATATCACAATAAACTCAAATGAACATCTGACTTGAATGTTGAAGATAATAAACTTCCAAATTAGAAAACAACCATTTCATGTACTTGCCACATTTATAAGTAGGGAATGAATTCTAACCAAAGAATAAAGAAAATTACAAAAGCTAACATAAATATATTTTGTTTTGATTATACGAAACTGAAAAGTTTTTTCATGAACAGAATGGATGCAACTAGCATAAGAATGGAAGTGGTCAAATGTGGGGAAAAATTCTTTTATAAAACATATTTGACAAGTATCTCATATCCAAGATATTTGACAGAAATGAATAAGAGCAAAATTCTTTCCACAATGGATGAGTGATCAAAGGATATGAAAATAAAACCGTCCTTATAAGAATTATAACCTATTACAAAACCAGAGAAAAGAATGTTCCTAATCATTAATAACAATACTTCATGCTAAGCAAGTAAAAGGTAATCATATTCAATGTTGGGAACTTTATAGAAAGAGAAGTGTGATACTGTAATTTTTGTGAAGCTGTAGATATGTCTAGCCATTTTGGAAAGTAATTTGAAACTATACAAGGAAAAGGGTTGAAATGTTCATTTTGTTTGACCTAGAGATTTCACTGCTAGACATATACAGATACTCCAATAAAACCTCATATAAGCCAAATGGTTAATTAAAAAAAATAAAACTATTTTGCAGTAGAAAAGATCTGGGAAAAAAAATGGATTCTCTTTGATTTCAGAAATATCTAAAGTTGTGGTACATGAAATAATGTATTGCTACTGTCCTGTAATAAATGGTTACTTTGAAGAAGAACGGTCTATTGGTTCAAAAAAATCTAAGGAGCCTCAAAGGGATTATTGCAATATATGCCATTAACAAGTACAATTTCATAATTTTCACAAGAGATGGCAAAAGAATTTATGAGATAAAATCATATTTTTACTATGAGCAATCTTCATTACTTTAAAACTGCACAACCTGCTATAAGTTTTTTCTCTCACAGGGTCGATAAGATTTTATGATCCTGCCCAAATAAAAAATCCCCCAAACCTTGTCCATTTTAAAGAAAAATGTACCCAACTAAATACTTGTATTAAATTTTGTAACCACATTCTTTATTCATAACCAATTCATAATCTTTTTTTAAATATATTTATTTGTTTAACTTTTTACCTTAATTTTCACAAAATTTCGGGTTCCACATTTTCTCCCCATTTGTCCCCTCCCCCACCCAAATACATCAAGCATTCTAATTTTCCCCATCACCAATCTGCCGTCTCTTCTATCATCCCTCCCATCTCTTGGCCCCACCTTCTCTTATGTCCTGTAGGGCTAGATAACTTTCTATTCCCTATTACCTGTATTTCTTATTTCCCAGTACCAAGAACAATACTCAACAGTTGTTCCTAAAGCTTTGAGTTCCAACTTCTCTCCATCTCTCCCTCCCCACCCATTGCCTTTGGGAAGGCAGGCAATTCAATATAGACCATAGCTGTGTAGTTTTGCGAATGACTTCCATAATAGTCATGTTGTAAAAGACTATCTATATTTATCTCCATCCTATCCTGTCCCTCCCAAGAGTGTTGATTTCAAATTGCTCCCTGCTCCCATTGCCCTCCCTTCCATCATCCCCCTCACCCTCTTTATCCCCTTCTCCCCCGTTTTCTTGTATTATAAGATAAGTTTTCATACCAAAATGAGTGCATTTTATTCCTTCTTTTAGTCGAATGTGATGAGAGTAAACTTCATGTTTTTCTCTCAGCTCCCTTTCTTTTCCCTCCACTAAAACGTCTTCTGCCTGCCTCTTCTATGAGAGATAATTTGCCCCAATCCATTTCTCCCTCTCTCCTCCCAATGCATTTCTCTCTCACCACTTCATTTTCTTAAGATATGATTCCACCCTATTCAATTCACTGTGTTCTCTGTCTCTGTGTGTATGCATGTGTATGCGTGTGTGTGTGTGTGTGTGTGTGTGTGTGTGTATAATCCCACCAACTACCCAGATACTGAAAAGTTTCAAGAGTTACAAATATTGTCTTTCCATGTAGGAATGTAAACAGTTCAACTTTAGTAAGTCCTTTATGACCTCTCTTTGCTGTTTACCTTTTCATGCTTCTCTTCATTCTTGTGGCTGAAGGTCAAATTTTCTTTTCAGCTCTGGCCTTTTCATCAAGAATGCTTGAAAGTCCTCTGTTTCATTGAAAGACCAGTTTTTCCCCTGAAGTATTATACTCAGTTTTGCTGGGTAGGTGATTCTTGGTTTGAGTCCTAGTTCCTTTGACTTCTGGAATATCCTATTCCATGCCCTTTGATCCCTTAATGTAGAAGCTGCTAGATCTTGTGTTATCCTGATTGTATTCCCACAATACTTGAATTGTTTCTTTCTGGCTGCTTGCAATATTTTCTCCTTGACCTGGGAATTCTGGAATTTGGCCACAATGTTCCTAAGAGTTTCTCTTTTTGGATCTCTTTCAGGTGGTGATTGGTGGATTCCTTGAATTCTTATTTTACCCTCTGGTTCTAGAATATCAGGGTAGTTTCCCTTGATAATTTCATGAAAGATGATGTCTAGGATCTTTTTTTGATCATGGCTTTCAGGTAGTCCCATGATTTTTCAATTGTCTCTCCTGGATCTATTTTCCAGGTCAGTTGTTTTTCCAATGAGATATTTCACACTATCTTCTATTTTTCATTCTTTTAGTTTTGGTTTGTGATTTCTTGGTTTCAGAAAGTCATTAGCCTCCATCTGTTCCATTCTAATTTTGAAAGAACTATTTTCTTCAGTGAGCTTTTGAACCTCCTTTTCCATTTGGCTAATTCTGCTTTTGAAAGCATTCTTCTCCTCATTGGTTTTTTGAACCTCTTTTGCCAATTGAGTTAGCCTATTTTTCAAGGTGTTATTTTCTTCAGCATTTTTTGGGTCTCCTTTAGCAAGGTGTTGACCTACTTTTCATGTTTTTCTTGCATCTCTCTCATTTCTCTTCCCAGTTTTTCCTCCACCTGTCTAACTTGCTTTTCAAAATCCTTTTTGAGCTCTTCCATGGCCTGAGCCCATTGGATATCTATTTTGCATGTTTGGGATACAGAGGCCTTGACTTTTATGTCTTTCCCTGATGGTAAGCATTTTTCTTCCTCATCTGAAAGGATGGGAGGAGATATCTGTTCATCAAGAAAGTAACCTTCCATGGTCTAATTTTTTTTTCCCTTTTCTGGGCATTTTCCCAGCCAGTTACTTGATTTCTGAGATTCCTCTGCACACCCACCTGGCCTCCAGATCCACCCAGCTAGTGCTTGGGGTCTGAGATTCAAATGCTGCTTCCCAGCCTCAGGGCTTTCACCTGGGGCAGGGCTGCTATTCAGTGTGAGATTAAGTTCAGTTGCTCAGGTGGGGGCAGGGCTGCCTCACAGGGCTCAGTTTTCTCAGGAGGTTTATGGTGAAACCTGCAACAATGGATCCAAGCTCTTGTCTGCTTTTGGAGCCCCTGTCTTCTGCTGCCTCCCTAGGGGTCCTGAGTTATGGGGACACCCCACTCCCTTCTCAGCCAGCCAAAAAGACCCTCTCACTTACCTTTGTGCCTGTGGCTGTAGGGAACTGTGTGGCTGCTGGAGATTCTGTCCCTGAAGCCTACTCAGATCTGCTTCTCTCGGTGCCACGTGGCCAAGGCAGGACTGGGCTCTGCTCCGGTTCCGGTGCTTGATGGACCTTTGGTATCGGTTTTTCAGGTATCTCTGGAACATAAATCTCCTCCACTCCATTGTTCTGTGGCTTCTGCTGCTCCAGAATTTGTTGGGAGTTCTTTTTTACAGGTATTTTATGGGCTCTGTGTTAGGAGGTAGCATATGTGAATCTTTCTACTCTGCCATCTTGGCTCCTCCCCTGAACCAATTCATAATCTAACAGCACACAAATTAAAAGTGAAATTACTTTTCTAATGATATAATTATCACCCACTAGGTATCAGTTTTCAAAATAACACCATTTCTTATAGAATGATTTCTCAAAAATCACAATATAAGAACAATTCGAAGTCTTACTACAACATAAACAATATTGTGGATTTTTAAAATGTAACATTTTTCTAGACACCAAAACATCAATTTGTGCATTTCTGAGTCTTATTAAATAGAAATTCACTTTACCTAATTATAAATTTGGCATTCTGTACCAATTGCATTCAAGGAGCAGTATAGAGTCATTACACTTCATCATAATAGCTAAAACTTATATATAGCACTTATTATATATGACATCTTGTGCTAAGTTCTTTACCATAATTTTCTTATTTGATCCTCATGGCAACTCAGCACAGTGTCTTCTATCATTATTCCATTTTGCAGACGGAAGTGAGATGACTTGCTCAGAGTCACACAGCTAGTAAACTTCTAAGATCAGATTTGAACTCAGGTTTTGCTTAACCATGCAGCTTCTAAGTGTTAAAGAAACTCTTAGTTTGGGCTTCTCCCTGGTCAGTTTAAGAAAAACTCAGAAATCAAGAACAAAGCAGAGTTTATTAGCACAGCAAGACACCAAGCACTTTCAGTGTTGTCTGTCACTTTGTACTGCTTTTATACACAGGAGTAAAACTGCTTACTTATAGGGGTAAGATAACCCTGATTTATTTTTTTCCCCCTAAATGAGAAGATGGGATAGTCAGGAGAGCCATATTCCAAGTTCAGCCTTGTACATATCTCTTGTTTAATTTGCTATAAATTCCTACAGACCATGAAGATTTTCTCTTTCCTATCTTTATTTCTGCATTCTTCAATCTGGCTGCGGTTTTGAAGGCAGAGAAGGAAAATATCTCCCAGTTTTCCTCCTTATCTCCCACTAAAATTCTAATCAAAAGATCAATGAGAGTAAGTCCCTGCTCAATATAGCTAGGAGAGCTGATTTAAGTGAGAGACTTCATTAATCTTCCCTCCTAAACTCCCTTTCTGCTTGTGTATTCTCCTTCAAAAGTCCAAAGTGAATGCAGACCTTAGGATTTCTAGAAAACTTCTGAAGTGAAAGTCTCAGTCAAGATCCACTTTACTGCCTGCCAAATATAAGTTTCCCTTATGAATCCATGGTCTTCTCAATCATCTAACCAAGATAATGCAGTTATCTGATAAAGTAGTCTGATCCCCTCCCTGTGGGTCATGAGGTTGAACTGGTGGCCCTTGCTTTTAAGTCCTGTGTCCTAACTCCATGCCCAAGATATTGAAAGAGCCTACTAGATAGTCACAAATTAGGTATCATGAGAGCACTGAGGAAAAGTATGGGAAGAGAAAGAAAGAAGAGAGAGAAAACTCTACCAAATGTACTTAGTCTAATTTTAATCAGATTTTCAGCAGTTACTTACCAAGCCCTTTCGTGATGCAGTCAAAAGTCATAATTTTGTAAATTAGGGAGGCCTCAGATGATTTTAACCCTACTGGAGTCTTTCCCTGGGCAAGTGACAGACACTGCCACTTAATTTTGTGGGCACCTAGAGTCCTCAGTCCTAACCCTCCTATTTGTCTGCCTTGACAGCGTTCATCCTGAATCTTAATACATTCACCAGGTTCTCATTGTGTTTGATTTGATTCCATATTGGTTGAGTCCCACCTGTACTCAATCCTGAAATCATAGAGATTTACTCTAATTTCATCTCAGAAAACCTTCAGTTTCACCTGAGGGAGAACACTCTAGTATTCCATGCTGCTCACCATAATTGTTATTATAAGTATGAATCCTACAATTTGAAATGGTTTTAGAAAGAAAATAATTTGGTAAGAGAGACAGAAGATGATATGATTCCTTCAGAGACCATCTTTCTTATCATTATATCTCTAGCTGTACAACAGCAGTACAATAGCTGGCATGAAGTAGATGCTACAATAAAGATTTATTGTACTGCATTGTTTAGAAGAGGATATCTCTGATGGCAACAGAATTGGAAACCCTGATGTACAAGAATTGGTTGAAGGAATGTTCAATGAAATTCAGCCTGAAGTAGAGAAAAGATATACATGATAAATATCTAAATAATTGAAGGATCATCTTATTAAAAAAGGATTCAATTCATTTGCTTGGCCCAAAAGGTCACAGTAAGATGAATAATAAGAAAGTACAGAGATTTTTTGTTTAATTCAATTTAAAATATTCCTAAACATTAGAGCTGTCCAAAATGAAATGGTCAGAAGACGAATGGTTATTGATGATGAAAATGAAAGATTATTTAAAAGATGGTTGGATTTCCTCGCCAGAGAGACTGAAGAAAAGATTAGGAGAGCAAGCTGTCAATGTAGAGGTGATTGTTGTTCGAGCATAATTCAAAGTAGATGGTGCGATTGTCCAATTCTGAAACTCTGGGATTCTGTAAAGCATCACTTCTAATAAAGTATCCATTCAGTACTTGTTAGCAAATCTTCAAATCATATGGGAGCAATCAGGTAATGAGCATTTATTTAGAATCTGCAATGTGCTAGGCACTGTACAAAGTGCTAGAGAAACGTAGAAAGGCAACAATGTGGTCCTTGCCTTCAAGGAGCTTATGTGTAATGTGGAAGACAGCGTACAAATAACTGTGTTGGCAGAAGATATTTACAGTGAAAATGGGTGATATTCACAGAAGAAAGGCACTACCAGAAGGAGGGACTTGAATAGGCCTCTTATAAAAGCTGAAATCTGAGCCGAGTCTTAAAGGAAGTTCAGGAAATAATAAAGAAGAGATGGAAGAGAGAATATTCCAAGCATGAGAGATAGCCAGGGAAAAGACACAGAATCAAGAGACAGAGTGCTGTGTGAAAGAAACAGAAAGAACATCAGACTATAGATGATAGAATATGTAGAAGTGAGTAAGGTCTAAGAATACTGGAAAAATAGGAAGGGATTAGGTTGTGAAGGCCTTTAAAAGCCAGAGTACATTATATTTGATATTGCAAGTAGTAGGGAGCCACTGTAGTTTACTGAGTATGGGTGCAGTGATGATATGATGACCTTCACCATAGGAATATCACCTCCACAGTTGAGAGAAGGATAGACTGGAGTATGGAATGATCAACCAGAAGACCATCTCCCCCATGTAATCTTCTGGGACACAATTTTCTCAGATATTAAGTAGCACTTTGTGTTGAAATTCTTTCTTTTACTTTCTCTTTCAAAAAAATAGTAATTGTTTCTGCTTCTCAAACCTCAATACCTACATGGGCAAAAAATCTGAAAGTCTGTTGCAGACAGTTATTTATCATTTAATAATACATATTATATATTTTATATATATCATTTAATTATACATATACAAACATACATATACATACACACAATATATGCATATATGTGTGTATATATATGTATATATATATATATATATGTCATCATTTTACTGTAAATACAATCGGGGGGGAACTGAACCTTCTCTAAAGTTTGGATCTTCTTTAATCCCTAGCACAGAACTTAAAACATAGTCATTTCTTAATAATGATTTGTTGTATGCAGAACAAATGAATGATGCTCAGTCCACCTACTCCTGTGTGTGGCTGCTATATTTATACATCTTTAAGGCCATACTGTTGGCAAAAACAGAGAATGGTTCAGCTTCAATTCCTCTTATAGGCTCCCTATAGACCTTTAATATATACTCTTTGCTATGTGCTTACAAATGGCTTTCTTCCAATTCCCACTTAACTAGGGAATTGTCTGCTGGTGTGACTCAACAATTCTCTGAGGGCTGCCATCTGTCTCAGAGATTTTAATGGAAGAAAGGAGGATAAAAGAGCAGGGAACAGGATTTTTCCTTTAATTTAGCCCTGTCCTGAAGTGGACTTGGATACCAGAAACAGACTGCATGCTTTATAGGAATTATAAATGTATGTTTGACCAAATGGAACAACTGTTTCAAGCAGAAAACATGGTATACTACATATGGACAGTCTGAATACCATGAAATGTCCATTTTAAATAAAGCAAAAAAGGATTGAGAAAGTTCAGCAAAATGGATTGAGCACTGAATTTAGTCAGGGACTTGAATTCTAGCTCAGCTGTGCATCTTTGCACAATTCACTTAATCAACTGGACTTCACTTTTCACTCATATGAAACTAGAAGATTAGACTACATGATCCAAGTGAAAATTAATTGATTCCCTTTATTGATGAATGGTCATTTAAACAACAATGGTGCAGTGTACAGTCTGCTAGATTTAGAATTAGAGGACCATCTGTGCCACCATGGGCAAGTCATTTCATATTGCTGGTCCTATTTTCTTCATCGTTAAAACAAGAGGGTTAGAGTAGATGTCCTCTGAAGCCCTTTCCAGCCCTAGATGCATGATTCTATTTGAGCAGCATTTCTTCTAGAACCATTAAGAAATATAGAGCAAATGCATGGTCCTTTGCCTTAGTTTAGCTCATGGTCTGATAAAGGAGACAAGCCTATATCACATAAATGATAGAGAAAATGCTAAGAGTTTCCACTCCACATTAGGCATGTAATACAGAGCAGACATTCCTCAAGAACCCAGAGATGGTGGAGAATATCAACAATGGCAATATGAAGGGGATCATAAAGTCAAAAATTATAACTAGCAGAGCTTTTAGAGCTCATCTGGTCCAAATGTTTGTTTTATAGATGAGAAACTTAGAGCCAAAGAAAGCCAAAGTGATTTGCCCTAAAACATACAAGTAGCTATTAGTAGATCTGGGGTTTGAACCTGGGTCCCTTAACTCCAAATCCATCTCACTTTTACTGACTCACACAGCCTTCATTAGAACTGGACCTTAAAGTATGGACAGAATTTGCATAGGTGGAGGTAAGAATGAATAGCAATATTCTTGGTCAGGAGAACCAGAGGAGAGAAGTTGGCAATTATTATTTTCCAAGAATTATGCTAGACACCGAGGATACAAAGACAAAATGAAACTGGTTTTCAAGGAGTATGCATTCTGTTGTGGAAAAATAGCATTTACACATGTATTAAATATGATATGTATATAAATACTTTGTGGGGAAAGGGCATGAGTCTAATATGAGTGGCAGTTTGTTAACAGTAAAACAAGGATTCCACAGGACACAAGAAATTGGCTCCTAGAGGGATGGGTTGGTGTGGATTAGTAGAGAAGAAAATGCTGCTCTGGGCAGCATACAATGAAGAACCAAAGATTCTCAGTGGATGCATAGGAATTGTCATGTCCTTTAACATAGTTTTGGTTAGCTGTTTTGATGATCAATCCCTGAGAAAGGAGGGGATAGAGCATGACAGATATCCAGTCTCCTGTCCTGCCTAATAGTGAGAGTTGTGGTGGACAGAGTCCATAGTTCAGTCTGACTATAAAAGGAGGATATAGAAATCCCATATCAATGCTACAAATAGCGAGTAAGGAGAAATTATATCCAACAGAAGTGGTAAAAAGAGGAGGAGATGGAGGGGGGAATGGATGAAAAGACCTCCAGGTGTATCATTTAAGGTGAGTCTTGAAAAATGGAAGTTATTATTGAAGCCATGAAAATGAATGAACTCTCTGAAATAAGGAACAGGGAAAGAGGAGAGCCCAGGACTGAGTCTTTTGTAACACCCACAGTTAAAGGGTAAAAAGAAGAAATATCAAACTGAGGAATGAATAAACTTCAAAAAAGATAGAAGAATAACATTGTGCAGTATCTCAGGAATGGAGGGAAGAGTTTGAAGAAGGAAGAAGTGATAAATATTGCAAGAATCACAGAGGGAATGGGGACAGAAAAAGAACCACTGGATTTTTAACTAAGGAGTCCTTTACTCTTCCCTCCTCCCCAGATTTGGGGACATCTTGTTCATATTTAAAGGTAGAAAAAAAACTAATTGAGAGACAGAGTCTAAAGACAGCAAAGAGGCAAGGAATAAGTTTGGGAATGACATCCCTCAGGACTAAGAACTCAGTAAGTGATGATGAGTCAAACAGGAAAGAGATCAAATGCCCAGGTGGAGGAGTCAGAAGGCAGTGGCATCCTGGCTAGTGGCAGATGCTGTCCCCAGCCTCCCTGGTGACACTTTGTCACTATTCACAAGTACTAACTTTCTCCTTGAATCACACCAAACATATGGCCAAGACAGCCTGGAGACAAAAATCTGCAAAAGGAGCAAATGGCTAAATGAAGGGGGATATAAAACGGAAAAGTTTTGAGAGAGGATACAGAAGTTCTTGGAATGCCTTTTCGCTGCCCATGACACGTTACCTCAGGCTCTAATCGACCCTTGTCTGCCCATTTTTATGGCTCTTTCCTTAAGCTGTTGTTCTTCAGCACCTTTCCATTTAAGAGTGATTCCCATTTTGAATACTTTGTGGAAGCTAATTATCCTTCATTTAGCTGCAAAGCCCCGCATTTGCCATCTATTAGTCCAGGAACATAAATGATGTAAATCCTTTTATATCTTGCTACACAACCTAATTACTTCTCATTTGTTTTTATTCTCTCCCAATTTAGTATCATCTGCAAAGTTGGAAATCATGTTTTCATATCATAATTAGGGCACCAGGAACCTCAGAGAAATTGCCTGGTGGATAAGCTCGCCTTTGCTTTTCATTTTAATGGGGAATTTAAAAGTGAGAAAATAAATTAGGACTGAAGGAAATCATGGACTGAAATGAAAGTATCTAGAATATAGATGAGGGAACATGATAGAGAAAAATAGGGGGAAATTTCATCCAACATCAGCTCAAAACTGATGAGTCAAAGCAAAATCCTTCAAGAGACATGAACCATGTGACCCAGGGCAAGACATAAAAATTCTATGTTCTCAGTTTCCACATCTGTAAAATAAAGGGTGGGGTTAAGATTCCTCCCTACTCAATGAGTCTCTCTTGATGAGGAAAAACAAGTTGTCATTACTCTCCTGCTCCACTTCTGCGTATTGAGGGATAAAATAGTACGGTGGTGCATTTGCTAAAGACACGAATTGCATTCATCCTTCATCGCCAAAGAAGACCATGCCATCAGAGAAATGATGACATGACTTACTCTTGACTTTGTTTTGAGTGAGGGAGGGCTGTGCGGGTCACCAGCCTCACTTCTCCTCCAGAGCCATCTGGATCCAGTGACCAGATATTCATCATGATGACTGGAGATGACCCAGGATGTGCTGGGAGACGTTGTCCCCTTTAGGCCAAGGTCTATGCAGGTACTCACTTATATTTCTTTGTATGTGCAAAACCAAAGTGAGCTGTCTTCCCTTCCTTCCTTTTGTAGGGAAGGAAATGAAAGGAATAGGGCATGTTTGTCTGCTAGCATGCTATAGTATGTCTCTCCTCTCTGTTTCTCTATCCTCTTGACAATGAAGTAGTCAATCCCTCTCATAAGTCTTTAAGCTTATCATTTTTCTTCTCAATCTGTCTGCAGCATTTGACTTTTTGACCACCCTTTCCTACAGAATAAACTCTTTGCTCTTGGCTTTCATGACAATACCTTCTCCTAGTTTTCCTGCTACCCCAGTCTGCTTTGTTGGTTTGTCATCCACATCATGTCCCCTTAGTCTACTATTCTCCAAGGCTAAGTCCAAGGCCACCTCATTTTCTCTCTTGATAACCTCATCAGCCCCCATGAGTTTAATTATCATTTCTATGCCTATGACTCCCAGATCTATGTATTCACCTCCTTTTTCTCTCCTGCACCACCAGTTGACTATTGAACATTTCAAATTGTATGTCTCAGAGACACATCAAAGTCAATATGTCCAAAATTGAGTTCAATATCTTTCTACTCAAACCCACTTCCATCACAAACCTATTTTTGTTTGAGACATCACCATTCTTCCAGTCTTGTAGATTAATAAAATTCACCTAATACTTTCCTTCATTTCACATATCCAGTCAGTTGAAAAAACTCATTTTGACCTCTTGAACATCTCTGAAGTCAGATTCTCTCTCTACCTACACACACTTATAACATTTGATCTGGCCCTCATTACCTTAGATGATTACAAAAACCTTCTAATTTTTTTTCTTAAAGTCTTTCCTCACCTCAGTGTATCCTCTACACCGGTCCCCAGAGTGATTTTTCTTAAGCACAAATCTAAACATATCTCTCCCCCATACAGCAAATTCAAATTGCTCTCTAATGTTTTTAAATTCAAATATAAATTCCTCTGTTCAGCTTTCACAGTCCTTCACAATATCGTTTCCAAACTTTCTCGCTTAATTGTATATTTATTTCCCCCCAAATTCAATTTCTTTCCACATGTACCATTGCTGCTCTTATTTCCATGTCTTTGTATTTACTTGCCCACATGTCTGGAATGTACTCCATCCTTACCTCTGTCTTTCTTCTTGATGCAATGTAAGCGCATGCAATCTTCTACATGAAGACTTTTCTTATCCTGGTCAAATGCTGCTGCCCATCCTCTCTAAGTTAGGCCTAATTACATTTTATGTATTTGTATTTATTCTCTTTATATTTGTTCTTTCTATACTTATATATGCCCTTGCTGCCTATTGCATTAGAATGTAAACTGCTTGCAAGTAGAGATTGTTTCTTTCATTGTTGCTATTTATTATGTTCTGCTAGCATAGTGACCAGAGCTTATTTAGGTGTTTGTTGATCAAATGAGTAAGTGCATATGGCACTGGGATTGGAATTAGTGGAGGGATAGCATTCAAAATGAAGGAAATTTTAATCCTGTCATTTGCCATTGTCAAACTGCCACTGAACCTTTGTATTCAGTTCTGAGTAGCACATCTTAGAATGAATGAATCAGAACATGCCTAGATAGATGATGACTAGGAAAGAGCATAAGGAGACTGAAGATTATGCAATATAAGGTTTAGTTGGAGAAGCTGAAGATGTTTATCCAGGAAAAGGGAAGACTTGGTGGGGGAAGGGGAAGTAGAGCGGGCTTGAAGGATTGTCATGTAGAAAAGGGATTAGACTAGCTAAATTTGGATGACTTGAAGTTTCAGAAAGGAAAGTTTCAGTGTGATATAAGGAAAAACTTTCTACTACCTGGAAGTATACAAAAGTGAAGTGGGTTGTCTCAAGAGTTAGTGAGCGCCTTGTCACAGGAGATCTTTAAGAAGAAATTGAATGTTCACTTGTCAGGGCTGTCCTTTGGAGGAATCTGTTCTGATGTAGGTTAAACTAGATGGCCGCTGAGACCCTTTTTAACTTCTCGGTTGTGTGTTTCTGAAGTAGAAGAACTGAACTCAATTCTAACATTTACTGGTTGTATGACCTTGAGCCCATCACTTGACCTCTCAACCTCAATTTCCTCCTCTGTAATATGGGAATAACAATACCTACTTGTCTTGATTCATTAAATAGGCCTCTTAGCAGATGGCATTGTTTTAGTTGCAGGAAGTCCCAGGATATTGCAAACCCTGCTCAGTTATATCCACAGCAGTTCAAAGGAAGTTGACTTAACCATCTCCACTGAAAAGACAAATGGATAGAAAACAAAACAAAACGTAATGCTTAGGATCTAGTAAGACTGAGTTAATTGAATTATTCATATGTGTGTCTATTTATAGATCTTTATGTATTATTTATATATCTTTAAATTTCTATATATTAATCTATAGATCTTTACATGGATGGATGAATAGATAGATACATAGAAAGATAGATAGATAGATAGATAGATAGATAGATAGATAGATAGATAGATAGATAGATAGATGGATGGATGGATGGATGGATGGATGGATGAATGGATAGATAGATAGTAGATAGATAGCATTGATAAAAGCTCAAGATGGATAATGAATTTAGCCTAGCATTGAGTAAGAAGAGATCAAAACATTTAGGAAACTGCAAAGCTTGTAATGTTCCCAAAGGGCCTCCTGCTGCAAACATCCATCACTTTGATAGTAATATCTTCCTAATAATATTATATGGTGACATGTCATGGGATACCATGGTCTGAAAAGAATGGAAATTACAAATATATATGTAATAATCATTGCATATAAAAATTGTTCATTGTACATAAAAATAATATTCAATGGTCAGGGTATGTCAGCATTATGGAGAGGGACACTGTTGTCCCTCTCATACTAACAGATGATATTTAGTAAGTCCTAATTGATGTGGAAATATGTATGCAAATGAAGTGCACGAATTTTCTGTAATTATTTACTGTGTCTACTGAGATTTTTTTTCCACCCAAACAGCTTAAAGCTAATGCTATTGTTTTATGACAGTATCCCTTTGGCCAACTTATTTTACAAATGCATTCAAGACTCAATTCCTCTACAAAAGATTTTCCAGACTAGCCCATCACCTCAGTCTTACTGGCTACTCATTCTCACTCCCCTAGCCAACCTTTCCATTCTAGCTCAGTTTTAAATCCCTGGATGATAGCTCTAATTATCAGCCCAGAAGGACACAAAGGCTGTATTTTTTTTATTTATTGTTTGTATTTTTTTTATTTAAATCCTTTCTTTATGATATTTAGCATTTAGAGCAAGTTTTGGCCGAATACCCGTAGGGTAAATTGATTTCTATTGTTTGAACTAAAGAGATCTTTCCTAGTAGCATGGAAGGACCTAGAGAGCAATGATCAGTTTTTGTCTCTGTGTCCCTATCACAGCCTAGTCTTGAATGTACTAGGAACTTAATAAGTGCTTGTTTGTATTGAATTATAATGTCAAGTCCAACTATCTCATTTTTACAATGAGAAGAGGAAACTGAACCCCAGAGAGGATAAGTGACTGTCCCATGTACACACAGGTATTATGTGGCATTTGACCATAGGCCCCATAACCACAAATCGAGTGCTCCTTTTTCCCCATCACTAATATCTATGATGATCTCATCTCCTGATTGCTAGACCAGCGTCATTTTTACTTAAGAAGCCTCCTAGTTTCTTTCCTTGGATCATATCTGACAACTCAGAGCCAGCATCTCATGAAGATAGCTTGGATTGCTTTTCCCTAAAGACATTTCCTTACACTCAGCCATGCCAAAATTCCCTGTGGCTACTTTTATGTCTGTTCATCAAACTTTGCAAAGTAAACCCACACTTCGTTGTGGATAATAATGACTACAAGAGGAGATGAGTGAAAAGGTGCATTATATGTCTTCCTAACAACAGCAAATGAAAATTAAATAAATTCGTGTTTGCCATTCACCTTCATTTTTTGGAACTCTGGGAGAAATGTCCAATAAATTGAAAAAGTGGATATTGCATGAGAGAACCTTTGAGCATCTCCTCTTTTAGTTATTAAGGTCACACATGTGTCCAGGTTTCAGGATGTTTAGACTTTCCTGCCTGTAAGTACATGTCCCAAAATGCACTATGCCTTGCTCTAGCAGGCACAGAAATTGAATTCAGCAGTCAGCCGGGGCCTGTCCAGGAGGAGTCTTTCTAGGATGTTGGAGGCAGTGAAATAAGTTTTCCAAAGCAAAAGCATTGTTGGAGGAAGGAAGAACACTAAAAATTTATTAGAATTTATTAGGAGTTCACCAAGCAGAAAGGGGCCTGAGGAGAGTTTCAGGGGGGAGTAGGTGAACAGACAAAACTGTTTTTTATAGGCAACGGCTTTAGACTGAAGAGGAAAGGGGAAATATAAAGGCATCCCCACCGTCATCAGCATTTGGGATGGAATGCTGTTTGTGCCATTTTATTTTATTTCTTGAGCTTACACAGTCCATTTATTTTATCCTTTATGGGAGCTAGTGAGGTGGTACAGTAAATAGAAAATTAGACCTGGAGAAAAGAAAAAGCAGTGTTCAAATCCAGCCTCAAACACTTACTATCCGTGTGGCCCTGGGCAAATCATTTTAAAATCTCTTAATCTCCATTTTCTCTTCTAGAAGATAGAGTTAACAACAGTATCTACCTTCCAGGATTGTAGTATATCAATTAAACAACATATGTAAGGCTGCCATTTACAACCTGCTTTGCAAACCATAAAGCAGATATAAAACCTGGCTGTTATTGTTTTATTACCTTCTAAAACTGATGGACTCAATCACTGTGGGTTGGTTTGTTTGTTTTCATTTCAAAGATTAGTTTAAATTGCTTGAATGTTATAACACATGAAACATGATTTTAATTTAAAAAATGTTTTTCAAGGCATTGAAGTCATGCCAAGCAAGAGCAAAAACAAGAAAACAGCAGCAACAAAATCCCAAACATTAGATATGCTTCCATAGAAGATATATATGAACTGATTCAGAGCAAAGTAATAAGGACCAGGCAAAAAGTATGCATTATGGCTAAAAAATAAATAAATGGAGAGAAGAAAAACCAAACAAAACCATAATTATGATGATGACTAGGCTTGATCATGAGAAAATACAAGAAAATGTACCTTCTTCCCTTTTTTGGAAGATTGAGGAATTTTGGTAGTAGAACATTGCATATACTGTCAGACTTAGTCTGTATGTTGGTTAGTTCTGCTGAATGCTTTTTGTCTCTTTTATAAAATTCTTTCTTTACAATGATGACTCTTGAATAAGGAAGGTAGAGAGAGTTATATTAAGAAATTAAGATGGAGTTCAACTGAAAGAAAATTTTAAAAATAAAATATATATAAGCACACACGGACACTTCTCTTAAGTGCAAAATAAATGTGTCAAGGAAATTAGACCCTCTTCCTAATGGTCAAGTTCATCTTTATTGGGAAGGGGGAGGTTGGTTACACAGCTTTAAAAATCTCCAGCCCTCTGTCTAAATAAGATTCACATGCCCACAAGGCTTGGACAGGCAAGCGTGTACCTAGGGCAAAATAGGGCCATTTGTGTTAAATTGGCATTTTCATGCTGTTGTTTCAGCAGTGACTCCACTGTCAGAGATCAGAAAGCCAAGAGACCAGACATTAGGTGGTGGTGCTACTGGGTTATTGACTCCTTTGTGGACTTTTGGAATGAAAAATCTGATTAATTTTTTAAAAGTCTTTGCCACTGGCTAAGAAGCAGATGGATAGTTTGGAAAATGAAGCCAAACTGGTGACATGCTTGAAATCAAGGCTGCTATTATTCTCTTTATATATGGTCAATAAACATATTGATATGTTTGAAGGCAGTCAGCAATGCATTTTATTCTCTTATCAAGTTATATATGAGATTATATTTCATTGAAAATGAGTAATGACCATTTGTCTGATTGTTTTTATTTAGGAAAGCACTAATAGATACATTAACCAACAGCTCCCTGAATTTTCATAAATAGTCAAGTCTTTATTTGTAGGTGTTTATGGGGGCTGTAGCATAGTTACTGCAAGACATAGGATCTGATGAAATTTATATTTGGATTTGAAATGCATCATGTGTTTTTGTTTTTGGAGATACAGATTTGGCATGCTAATTATAGGCTAATATTAAAAATTGGTTTCTATTTTCTGACTATATAATAATATAGGGAGTTAACTAGAAATTTATCAGGTTGCAAGAGTATATTAGACTAGGAATAAAAATTTGTCAGAGTTCATTGAAAATTAACTGTATTTTATCCATGTTTATACATCTCTTGTATCTGTGTATTCATTCACTGTTCTGATATTGACATGTGCTTGAGGAAGCCCTTCTGTTTGCCAAAGTGCTTCCTCTTCTTTCCAGAAGGGTATTTTCCTTGAAGTCAATTTGTCCCTTCTAGGGCAAACCAGATTTAGTAAATAGGAAGAGGACCAATATATAGAGATTTGATAAAATATGGTCACTGCCCTTTATGAAGCTTATAATGTAACAGGTCAATGTGACACATTTAAAATTTCAGTTCAGTTAAGCATGTATCTATTAAGGACCTACAATATACTAAGCAAGGTTGCAGGTTACTGGAATAAAAAAAAAATGAAAAAAAAAAAACCCAAGGCAGTCCCTTTATTCAAGAAACTTCCATTTTAATGGATAATGAGGTATGTATGGGGAGGGGAATATACATAAAAGAAAGAGGACTGATGGATGAGGAGAGATTGAAGATTAGAATGAGAGAAGGGATGATTGAAGGGAAAATGTCTTGGGAAACTGGGGGAGGATGAAATCAAGGATGTGAATAGACAAGCTTGACAAAGGGAAAGGTCACCTCTTCATCTATGATTAAAGCAAAGAGGAAGAAATAAGGGAAAAAATCGAGAAGATTTGAAATGTAGAATTTGAGATCATACAGAACTTGAAAGCTGACCCAAATTTTCTTTGTAAACTATGATGGAAACTTCTCTACTGAGAAGAGGAGAGGGATACACACATACACATGCACACACACACAATATATATATATATATATATATATATATATATATATATATATATATATACACATATACTCATATGTATATGTATATATGGTTCTATGTATATATGTATAAATATAGGCACATTCATATATAGACATGTGTGTGTACATGTATGCATGTATAACTTGAGGAGAGAAAAGAAGGCTTAGAAAAGATGTTGAACAGAGTGAGATAGAGTGTGAATTAGGGAAGAGTAAAGGATTAATCAGTAGTAGTGAAGAATTAGTTCTGATTAGATAATGTAAATCTGGAGCAGATTCAGTGAAGACAGTTTTGTGACTCCAAGTGTTGTTCAGTTGAGTACTGAACTGAACTGAAGTTTAGTTGAGGTTCAGTTGAGTAAGATCAAAAGAAGAAGATATCCATGATTGTGTTTGAAAAGGACGAGACTGGAAACAGGACACAAAGACAAGAAATTCAATTAGAAGACAGCATCAAGATGAATTGGCTGCAGTGTTAAATTCTGCAGACAGCTAGAATACATGACAAGTGCATTACAGGGGTGCAAAACGAAATGCTGGGAGATATATGGAGGTAAAGCTGATCCACTGAGGATTATAGGAAAGAACTTCTAGCCATTTGAGTCAAACTGTCAAGGACTGACTGGCTCAGTTGAAAAAAGCAGCAGAAGAATATAGGGATATCATCATGCCTTAGGGTTAGAAGCAAGTAGTTTAGGCCTTGCTAGGTAATTAACTAAATAAGTTACTTAGCCAGTTATGTTTTTTGCTGTGCTTTTTTGGAGGACCTAGGAACTGGGCAGTCAGAAGAATGATATCTGTTCCTGTTTAAAAATAGATGAACCCTGTTTTGGAAACTATGTGTTGTAAGTGATGAAGACTAACCAAAAAAAATCAAGGTTGAACAAAAGGTATTTCTTTCATCGATTAGGACATTAGAGAGGCAGTTGGAGAAGAGTGGTCCAAGATAAAACCTGTGAAGTTCAGAACAGCCCTTATACTTGTTTCTTTGGGGATTTGCTTATATATTTGGAACTGACTCTAGAGTTCATTATAAGCTTCTCATCCCTTATTTGGTAAAACTTTCCTTGCAATATAAGAACTGCATGCTTATGAATGGGGAGGTAGACTAGCCCAGTAGAGGGTGTCATGCATACATCTCCCTTCATTTGGGGGTACAGAGTAGAATCTAAAAGCCAAAGTGTTGCTAGTCCTTTTGTGTCAAGATACAAGATTTATGTTTGGGGCAATCATTGAGAATTGCCATTTTGAGTATATGTTTCTGGTATTTTCAGGAGCTCAGCCAATATAGGATGCATTTGCAAACACTGAGGTTTGTCTGGGCCTCAGTGGTCAGTGATGATGAATGAGGAAATGGCTTCACAATTGTTAGACAGTCTATGGTTTATGAAGAATGATTACCCCATAGTAAATATTGTTGATCTGGAAAAACACCACAACATTATAATGAGAGCAAAACTAAGAAGACCTTAAAATCCTGCTTTGGAGACTCTCACCAGGTACATAATATTAGGTAGACTAATCAAGATGGAGAATGATGTATGTTGTAACAGATACTGCAAACTAATCCCTGAGAGGATCCCATAAGCAAAATTGCTATTGTTCTCAAGGGATGTCCTGAGAAAGGAAGAATGTAGTGATATAAAAATTACTGAGGTGCTACTAGAAGGACAGTTATCAGACTCAGAAAAGATCACTACTGGGGATCTTTCATTTGATATATATGGTAAAAATGGAAAATCCATTTGCTACAATGAAGCAATGAAGAAGGGTGGATAGTAATCACTTTAAGGTCGTGAAGAGTGCAGGAAACATTCATGTCAAGTTCCTAAACGCAACCTTAAAGGAAGAAAAGCTTCCAGCTGTACAAATTTTTTAAAAGGTCTATAGAAAGTGGTGAAAAAAGGCAAAATCAATGTGGGAATTATTAAGTATATTAAACTGTGGTACTCAGAAGCACCTGAAATGTTGAACTATTTTTATCTTTTCAAAAATATTTTTTATGAATTTTTAACATTTTAAAAATTTGAATACCATATTTTTCCTCCCTACAGTCCCTCTCCCCTGTCTAATGAAAAGACAAGAAGTAGTAATGTGAAATCATGCAGACCTTATATCTACATTATCCATGTCATAAAACAAATTAAGAAAGATAAAGTGAGAAAATTATACTTTCATTGGCAATCAGAGTTTATCAGTCCTTTCTCTAAAGGTACATAGCATTTTTCAACATGACTTTGTTGTAATTGCCTTGGATCATTTTATTGATCAGAATAGCTAAGTCTTTCACAGTTAATTATCATTTTATTATTTCTTTCTCTATATACAATGATCTTCTGGTTCTGCTCACTTCACTTTGTATCAGTTAGTATAGGTCTGCCCAATTTTTTTCTGGATCTACCCCCTTCATAATTTTTTATAATACAGTAGTATTCTACCATAATCATATACTACAAGTTGTTTAGCCATTCCTTAATTGATGGCTATACCATTGATTTTCAATTCTTTGTCACTTCAAAAGAGAGGTACTACAAAATATTTCTGTATACATAGGTTCTTTTCATTTTTCTATCTTTTCTTTGGAATACAAGCCTGGTAATGTTATTGCTAGGTCAAAGATATCCACAGTTTTATAGACTTTAAAAAGAATTTAGGGGGGTGGAGCAAAAATGGCAGAGTGAGAACAAGTACTCACCTAAGCTCTAAGACAAAGCCCTTGAGACAAGTGGCAGAATACAATAGGAGAGAGAGTGTGCCAGATTTCCGACCCAGAACAGACTGGAAGGTCAACAGGAAGGATCTGTTACACTGGGCTGGAGGAGCACACAGTGCACAGGCTTTACCACCACAGATCTTGCCATATCAAAGCTGAGCAGGAAGCCCTGAATGGTCTGAAGCAGCAGCAACAGCACTGTGGAATCCAAAACATATTAACCCACGATGGGAGACCAGTGAAAATGAGTGAGAGACAAACACAGAACCCCGGATAATTGCCGCAGACACTCCTCAGACTATCTGCCTGAAGATTAAATGCCTGTAAGGGACCTACTTGAACTTCCAGGACCCAAGATTGTGGAATACAAGATTGTGGTAAATGCTATTCCCCTCCCCTTATTGACCTTGAAAAATCCAGAGAATACTTCCCCAGGAAAAATTCTGGAACAGTGGGATCAGCCTAAGGTAGAAACACTCAGCCTGTGAGGCTAGGAAAATCACAAAAGGGGGTCCCTCTTGCTGTAACTGAAGGGGACCAGTATAGGTAGGATCACAGCTGTCCAACACAACTCCTTAGCTAACTGGGAGGTAATCCTCAGCCTCAGCAGGTAGAGTCCAGGTCCCCAGGACCACAGGCATGCCTCAACATAGCCAGAGGAATTGAGAAAATGCTAGTGGAGATGGGGTTCACCAACCACTGAGTTTGCCCATGCTCTAGCTCAGGACACTAGACCTTCTGCAGCCATACCATCCCTTCCCCACACTTAACACAGCTAGCTCCAGGACAATTTCAGGGAAACTAAGAAAGATTTCATGTAGTTTCTGTTGTAGCACATCAGTCAGCTCAGCATCAGGTAAACTGCAGCATTTTAGCATCTAGCTGAAAGAGCAAGAGGCCATAAGACACAAAACCTCAAGTTCTAAGCACAAGAACTGTGGGGCAGCCCTCTGTGGCCCAGAAGCAGAGATCCACTATAAAAGCCAGGAAAAGGGTGATCATCGTGAGCAAGAAGCAAATCAGGAAAGATAATACTATAGAATCTTTCTATGGGGACAAGGAGCAAAATACAAATACTAAAGAAGTCAGCATTGAGACTGTACTCCCATCATAAACCTCAGAAAGGAATGTGAATTGGTCTCAAGCACAAAGAGCATTCTTGGGAGAGCTGAAGAAGAGTTTTAAAAGCCAAATTAGAGGAGTAAAAGAAAACCTGGCCAATGATTTTAAAAATGTGTAAATAAGAGAAATCATGGAATAATTTAAAAGGAAAATTGGACAAATGGAAAGCAAAGCACAAAATTTAATTGGGATAATTGGAAAAATGGGAAAAGAAGTACAAACACTAACTGGGGAAAATAACTCCTTAAAAGGAAAAGTTGAACAGATGGAAAAGGAGATGCAAAAGTTAACTGAAGAAAACAGTTTGTAAGAAATAGAATTGGGCAAGTAGAAGCTAATGAATCTGTGAGACATCAAGAATCATTGAAACAGAATCTAAAGACTGAAAAAATAGAAGAAAATGTAAAACATCTAATTGAAAAAACAAATGACCTGGAAAATAGATCCAGGAAAGAAAATCTAAGAATAATTGGTCTACCAGAAAGCCATGATGAAAAAAGGAGCCTGAACAATATCTTCCAAGAAATCATCAAGTAAAACTGCCCAGAGGTCCTAGATCCAGAGGGCAAAATAATCTTCAGAAGAATCCACCATTCACCTTCTGAAAGGGATCCCAAACTGAAAACACCAAGCACTATCACTGCCAAATTCCAGAATTACCAAGTGAAGTAGAAAATACTGTAGGTAGTGATGAAGAAACAATTGAAATATCAGTGAACTACAGTCAGGATTACACAGAGCCTTGCAGCTTCTACATTAAAAGATCAAAGAAATTGGAATATGATATTCTGAGAGGCAAAGGAACTGGGATTACAACCAACAATTATCCAGTAAAATTGAGCATAATATTTCAGTCAAGGAGATGGACATTCAATGAAATAAGGGATTTCCAGAACTTCCTAATGAAAAGCCCAGAGTTCAATAGAATATTTGATCTTCAAATACAAGTCTCTTTTTCTCATTGTTTCAAAACTTTAATATGTTAGTATACATATATACTTATATTAAAGAAAATTGGGGAGAGGAGCCAAGGTGGCGGAGTAGAAAAACTCATGTATGCTAGCTCAGAACCCACAGCCCATATATTTCCTGCAAAAAGAACTCCCCACAAATTCTGGAGGACTGCAAGGTGTGCAGAAACACAGTGGAAAAGATTTCTGTTCCAGAGAGCCCTGGAAAGCTGTCCCCAGGGGTCCGTCACGCTGTGGACAGCTCAGTCCATCCCTGCGCTGCCCTGGCTGCGGGCCCCAGAGGAGCAGATCTCAGCAGGCTTCAGGGACGGAATCTCCGGTGGCTGCGAAGCTCCCTCCACCCACAGGCGCTCCAGGTCAGTGAGAGAGACTTCTGGACTGGCCGAGAGGGGAGCAGGGTGTCTCCATGACTCGGGTCCTCAGGGGAGGCAGCGGCAGAGGCAGTGGCCCAGAACTCCCAGAGCAGCAGGCAGAAGTTCAGGGCCATTACTGAAGGTCTCTGCATAAAGCCACTGAGGGAACTGAGCCTGGGAGGTGGCCCTGCCCCCACCCGAGCACCAGAACTTAAGCTCACATTGAATAGCAGCTGCACCTGTCGAGGAAAGCCCATTTGAATCTCAGACCCCAAGCACTAGCTGGGAGGATCTTGGTGGGAGTGGACAGGAATCTCAGAAGTCAAGCAACTGGCTGGGAAAATGCCCAGAAAAGGGAAGAAAAATAAGACTATAGAAAGCTACTTTGATGGGGTACAGATGTTCCCACCTTCAATTCTGATGACGAGGAACTATTCTTACCATGAGGGAAAGACATGGAGGTTGGGGCCCCTGTATCCCAGACATCCAAGGTGGATGTCCGGTGGGCTCAGGCCATGGAAGAGCTCAAAAAGGATTTTGAAAAGCAAGTTAGACAGGTGGAGGAAAAACTGGGAAGAGAAATGAGAGAGATGCAAGGAAAAGCATGAAAAGCAGGTCAGCACCTTGCTAAAGGAGACCCAAAAAAATGCTGAAGAAAATAACACCTTGAAAAATAGGCTAACTCAATTGTCAAAAGAGGTTCAAAAAACCAATGAGGAGAAGAATGCTTTCAAAAGCAGAATTAGCCAAATGGAAAAAGAGGTTCAAAAGCTCACTGAAGAGAATAGTTCTCTCAAAATTAAAATGGAACAGATGGAGGCTAATGACTTTCTGAGAAACCAGGAAATCACCAAACAAAACCAAAAGAATGAAAAAATGGAAGAGAATGTGAAATATCTCATGGGAAAAACAACTGACCTGGAAAACAGATCCAGGAGAGACAACTTAAAAATTATGGGACTACCTGAAAGTCATGATCAAAAAAAGAGCCTAGACATCATCTTCCATGAAATTATCGAGGAAAACTGCCCTGATATTCTGCAACCAGAGGGCAAAATAAGTATTGAAAGAATCCATCGATAACCGCCTGAAAGAGATCCAAAAAGAGAAACTCCTAGGAACATTGTGGCCAAATTCCAGAATTCCCAGGTCAAGGAGAAAATCTTGGAAGCAGCTAGAAAGAAACAATTCAAGTATTGTGGAAATACAATCAGGATAACTCAAGATCTAGCAGCTTCTACATTAAGGAACTGAAGGGCATGGAATAGGATATTCCAGAAGTCAAAGGAACTAGGACTCAAACCAAGAATCACCTACCCAGCAAAACTGAGTATAATACTTCAGGGGAAAATATGGTCTTCAAATGAAATAGAGGACTTTCAATCATTCTTGATGAAAAGACCAGAGCTGAAAAGAAAATTTGACTTTCAAACACAAGAATGAGAAGAAGCATGAAAAAGTAAACAGCAAAGAGAAGTCATAAGGGACTTACCAAAAGTGAACCGTTTACATTCCTACATGGAAAGACAATATTTGTAACTCTTAAAACTTTTCAGTATCTGGATAGTTGGTGGAATCACACACACACACACACATACACACACACGCATGTACACGTGTGCATGCACACACACATGCACTCACATACAGATACAGAGAGCACAGAGTGAATTGAATAGGATGGGACCATATCTTAAAAGAAATTAAAGTAAATTCTGAGAGAGAAATGTAGTGGCAGGAAAGAAGGTGAAATGGAATAGGGTAAATTATATCTCCTTCAAGAGGCAAGCAGGAGACTTTTTAGTGGAGGGAAAAAGAGGAGAGCTGAGAAAAAAACAAGAAGTTTACCCTCATCACATTTGACTAAAGGAAGGAATAAAACGCACTCTCATTTTGTTATGAAAACTTATCTTACAATACAGGAAAGTGGGGGAGAAGGAGATAAGCAAGGTGGGGGGGATGATGGAAGGGAGGGCAATGGGAGGAGGAAGCAATCTGAAGTCAACACTTGGGGAGGGACAGGATCAAAAGACAGAATAGAAACAATGGGGGGTAGGATAGGATGGAGGGAAATACAGTTAGTCTTACACAACACAACTATTATGGAAGTCATTTGCAAAACTACACAGATATGGCCTATATTGAATTGCCTGCCTTCCCAAAGGGAACCGGTGGGGAGGGAGGGATAGGGAGAATTTGGAACTCAAAGTTTTAGGAACAAGTGGTTAGTATTGTTGTTGCTACTAGGAAATAAGAAATACAATTAATGGGGAATAGAAAGTCATCTGGCCCTACAGGACAAAAGAGAAGATGGGGACAAGAGAAGGGAGGGATGATAGAAGAGAGGGAAGATTGATGATAGGGAAAATTAGAATGCTCAGTGTATTGGGGTGGGGGAGGGGATAAAAGGGGAGGAAATTTGGAACCTAAAATTTTGTGAAAATGAATGTAAAAAGTTAAATAAATAAATTCATATTAAAAAAAAAGAAAAGAAAATTGATGGAATCAGACACAAAGATAACTCTCTGTGGTTTGTAAAAGACAGCCCATGAATTGGTGGAACTGTTTATGTCTGAATATGGTAATACCATGAACTAACTTGTCTACAAGGTACACCAAAAGGCATGGCTAAAACTTTTTCCCCCTTTTTAAAAATGTTTATTTATTTTTAGTTTCCAACATTCATTTCCACAAAATTTTAACTTCCAAATTTTCTCCCCATCCCTCCCCTCCCCTGCCCCATAATGACTTGCATTCTGATTACCTCTTCCCTCAATATGCCCTCCTGTCATACCCCTCCCTTCCCTTATCCCCTTCTCTTTTTTTTTGTAGGGCACTACCTATCCCATTACGTGTATTTATCATATCCTAGTTGCATGCAGAAATAATTCTCAGTTCCAACTTCTCTCGCTTCCTCTCTCCCAACCCATCCCCACTGAGAAGGCAAGCAAATCAATATAGGCTATATATTGTGTAGTTTTGCAAAAGACTTCCATAATAATCATGTTGTGCAAGAGTAACTATATTTCCCTCCTTCCTATACTGCCTGCTATTTATTTTATTCTCTCTTTTGAACTTGTTCCTTCCCAAAAGTCTTTACCTTTAATTACTGTCCTCCCATTTGCCCTCCCTTCTATCATCCTCCCCACCCATTTGTTCCCTTCTCCCCTACTTTCATGTAGTGTAAGATAGATTTTCATATCAAATTGAGTGAGCCTGTTATTCCCTCCTTAAGCCAAATGTGAAGAGAGAAAGCTTCACTTTTTTCTTCTCACCTCCTGCCTTTTCTCCTCCATTGAAAAAGCTTTCTCTTGTCTCTTTTATGAGAGATAATTTGCCCCATTTCATTTCTCCCTTTCTCCTTCTAATATAATCCTCTCTCACCCTTCAATTTTATTTTTTTTAGATATCATCCCTTCTTATTCAACTCACCCTGTGCTTCTATCTATACAGATGTATATATATATATATATATATATGTATATATATATATTACATATATATGTATATATACATATATGTATATACATGTGTATGTGTGTGTGTGTGTATAATCCTTCCAACTACCCAAAAAGGGAGAAATTCTCAAGAGTTACAAATATTATCTTTCCATGTAGGATAGTAAATAGTTCAACTTTAGAAACTCCCTTATGATTTCTCTTTCCTGTTTACTTTTTCATGCTTTTCTTGATTCTTGTGTTTGAAAGTTAAATTTTCAATTCATTTCTGATCTTTTCATCAAGAATGCTTGAAAGTCCTCTATTTCATTGAATGACCATTTTTTACCCTGAAATATTATACTCAGTTTTGCTGAGTGGGTGATTCTTTGTTTTAATCCTAGTTCCTTTGACTTCTGGAATATCATATTCCAAGCCCTTCAATCCCTTAAATGTAGGAGCTGCTAGATCTTGTGTTATCATGACTATATTTCACAATACTTTAATTGTTTCTTTCTAGCTACTTGAAATGTTTTCTCCTTGACCTGGTAACTCTGGAATTTGACTACAATGTTCCTAGGAGTTTCTCTTTTTGGATCTCTTTCAAGAGGTGATTGGTTGATTCTTTCAATATTTATTTTACCCTCTAGTTCTAGAATATCAGGACAGTTTTCCTTGATAATTTCATGAATGATGATGGCTAGGCTCTTTTTTTAATCATGGCTTTCAGGTAGTCCCATAATTTTTAAACTGTCTCTCCTGGATATATTTTCTACATCAGTTGCTTTTCCAATGAGATATTTCAAATTATCTTCTAATTTTTCATTCCTTAGGTTTTGTTTTGTAATTTCTTGTTTTTTCATAAAGTTATTAGCTTCCAGCTTCTCCATTTTAATTTTTAAAGAACTATTTTCTTCAGTGAGCTTTTGACCCTCCTTTTCCATTTGGCTAATTCTGCTTTTTAAAACATTCTTCTCCTCATTGGCTTTTTGGACCTCTTTTGCCAATTGAATTAGCCTGGTTTTAAAGGTATTATTTTCTTCAACATTTTTTGGTTCTCATTTAGCAAACTGGTGACTTGTTTTTCATAATTTTCATGCATCACTCTCATTTCTCTGCCCAATTTTTCCTCCACCTCTGTTACTCGATTTTCAAAATTCTTTTTGAGGTCTTTCACGATCTGAGACCATTGCATATTTATTTTAGAGGTTTTGGAAGCCTTGACTTCTGTTGATGCTATGCATTGTTCTTCCTCATCCAAAAGGATGGAAGAAAATACCTGTTCTACAAGAAAGAAACCTTCTATAGTCCTATTTTTTCCATTTTTTTTGCACATTTTCTCAGTCATTTACTTGACTTTTTAGTCCTTTGTCAAGAGGCGAGTATACTCTGGGGACCTCTCAGTTCTCAGTTCTTCCAAGGTGGCATAATCAAGGGAAAGGAGCTTACTCCTCTCCTGGCCTGCACACTGGCCTGGGAGAGATCAAAAACTTTTCTGCCCAGAATCTGTGAGTAGTAGAACTCCCTCTCCACAACTGCCTCTAGTTCCACTACACCAGCACTCCTGCTCACCCCAGGGCAGTGCTCAGTGCTCAGATTCAGATCAACTGCTCAATTCCCCAAGGGGCTTTAAGCAGAGTGCTTGAAAAATGGATGCTGTAGTTGTAGTTGCTGTGGCTGCTGCCTGGAGGTCCAGACTGCATTCCCTTCTCCTGGGTGAAGGAGTTTTCTAACTGCCTTTTGAAGCTGTCGTTGGTGTTTGTGGCTTGAAAAATCTGGGTACTGCTGCTGCCATTGGCTCCCCGAAGCCTCTTCTGTGTCCTGTCCCTGCCATGCTTGGCTGTGTTCTGTTCTGTGCCTGCTGCAATAGATCTTTCTCCTTGGCCTTTCAGGCTGCCTTGGGCTGGAAATCTCTTTCACTCTGTACTTTTGTGGCTGCTGCTGCTCTAGAATTTGTTTAAAGTCATTTTTACAGATACTTTATGGGCTATGTGAGGGAGCTTCTACAGATCCATCTTTATAGTCTGCCATCTTGGTTTCACCTCTTTAAATACAGGACTCAAGAGAGGCATAAAAAGGTAAATAGGGGATAAAATTGTTACTCAATATAGGCAAACTGTTTACATCCCTGTCAGGGAAGATGATCCTTGCTAATATTGAGAATTTTATATTTATCATAACATTAAAAAGGGACATACAAAGATAATGTCAGTGGCTATAAATTAAATGATGTAATGGCAAAAATGCGATTTAAGGGTGCAAAGGGATTGTAACAGGAGATGTGAAAGGGAGGAGACAGAAAAAGGTAAATTCCACCACAGGAAGAGGCATAAATCATATTAGAGTAGAGGGAAAGAGGGGAGGGAGATTAGCATCATTTCACATTCACACTTATTTGATTCAAGGAGGGAACAACAAACTTGGTGAAGTATAGAAATCAAAGTAGCTCTATAGGCAGTAGGAGGGGAAAGGGGAGAGAAAAGGGAGGGGTACTGAAAGAAGGGAGACAAGACTAAGGGAGGTGGTGATCAAAAATTAAAACACTATTGTGGAGGCAAACGGAGAAAGGAGAACTAAAAGCAGAAATGGGGGGGGGGAAAGAGGATGGAGGGGAAGACATAGATAGTAATCATATCTGTGAATGTCAATGCATTGAACTCTCCCATAAAACAGAGATGGATTGCAGAATAGGTTAAAAACCATAATCTAACATATGTTGCTTACAAGAAACACAATTGAAACAGGGGAAACACAGGGTTAAGGTAAGAGGTTGAAACAGAATATATTGTGCTTCAGCAGATGTAAAAGAAGCAAAGGAAACAATCCTAATTTCAGACAAAGCAAAAGCTGAAATAGATCTATTCAAAAGAGATGAGGAAGAAAACTTTATCCTGCTAAAAGGCACCATAGACAGAAGCAATATCATTACTCAACAGTACAAGTGGTATAGCATCCAAATTCTTAGAGTAGAAGTTATGAGTTAAAGGAAGAAACAGATAGCAAAACTATATTAGTGGGGGGCCTTAACCTTCTCCTCTCTGAACTTCATAAATCTAACCTCAAAATAAATAAGAAAGAAGTTAAGGAGGTGAATAGAACTCTGGATAAGGTAAGTATAATAGATCTCTGGAGAAAATTGAATGGGGATAGAAAGGAATGTACATTTTTCTCAGCAGCATATGGCACATATACAAAAATTGACCATGTACTAGCACATAAAAACTTCCCAATCCGGTGCAGAAAGGCAGAGATAGTCAATGCATCCTTCTCAGATTATATTGCAGTAAAAATTATATGTAATAAAAGGCCATGTTAAAATAAATCGAAAACTAAATAATCTAATTCTAAAGAATGAGTGGAAACAACAAATCATAGAAGCAATCAACAACTTCATTAAAGAGAATGACAATAATGAGACCACCTACCAAATCTTATGGGATGCTGAAGAAGCAGTTCTTAGGGAAAGTTTTATATCATCGAACCCCTACATTAGTAAAATAGAGAAAGAGAAAATCAAAGAATTGGGCATGCAGTTGAAAAAGCTAGCAAAAAGGACAAATTAAAAATTTCCAGGTAAATGCCAAATTAGAATACTGAAAACCAACAGGGAGATTAATGAAATTGAAATTAGGAAAATTATTGATCTAATAAATAAAACTAAAAGTTGCTTTTTAGAAGAAAACAATAAAATTGATAAACGTTTGGTCAATCTGACTAAAAAAAACAAAGAAGAAAACCAGATTGCCAGAATCAAAAATGAAAAAGGTGAATTCGCCTGCAACAAGGAGAAAATTAAAACAATAATTACAAATTACATTGCCCAACTACATGCACATAAATTTGACAACCTAAATGATATGAATGGATATTTAAAAAATATGAATTCAGAAGAGGAATTTGAATACTTAAATAATCCCATCTCAGAAAAAGAAAATGAAGAAGCCATCAATGAACTTCCTAGGAAAAAATCTTCAGGGCCAGAAGGATTTCCAAGTAAATTCTATCAAACATTTAAAGAACAGTTAATTCCAATACTATATAGATGATTTTGGGAAAATTGTGAAGGAGTTCTACCAAATTATTTTTATGATACAAATATGGTTCTGATACCTAAACTAGGAAAAGCCAAAATAGAAAGAAAATTATAGACAAGTTTCTCTAATGAATATAGATGCAAAAATTTTAAATAAGATATTAGTAAAAAGAATACAGCAACTTTTCATGAGAAAAATACATTGGGATCAGGTAGGAATTATACCAGAATTGCAGGACTGCTTCAATATTAGTGAAAATATCAGCATCATTGATCATATCAACAACAAAACTGGCAGAAATTATATGATCATCTCAAGAGATGCAGAAGAGGCCTTTAACAAAATACAGCACCCATTCCTATTGAAAATACTGGAGAGCATAGAAATAAATGGAACCATACTTAAATAATAAGCAGTATCTCCCTAATGCCATCAGTATGCATTACATGTAATGGGGATAAGCTAGATGCATTTCTAATAAAATCAGAAGTGAGACAAGTATGTCCATTATCACCACTGTTATTCAATATGGTACTAGAAATTTTGCCTTTAGCAATAAGAGAAGAAGAAGAAATTGAAGGAATTAGAATAGGCAAAGAAGAAACTAAGTTATCACTCTTTGCAGATGATATGATGATATACTTAGAGAATCTCAGAGAATCACGTAAAAAGCTGCTTGAAATAATAAACAACTTTGGCAAGTTGCAGGTTACAATATAAACTCACACAAATCATCTGCATTTCTATATGTTACTAACAAAACCCAACAGCAAGAGATAGAATGATAAATCCTGTTTAAAGCTAGAGTAGTCACTATAAAATATCTATGAATTTATCTGCCAAAACAAAGCTAGGGACTATGTGAACACAATTACAAAACACTTTTTGCACAAATAAAGTTAGATCTAAGAAAGTGGAAAAGCATCAGTTGCTCATGGGTAAACTGAGTTATTATAATAAAAATGACAATCTTACCTAAATTAATTTACTTATTCAGTGCCATACCAATCAAACTATCAGATAATTATTTTCTAGAGCTAGACAAAATAATTTTAAAATTCATCTGGAAGAAGAAAATGTCCAGAAATCAAGGGAACTAATAAAAATTGGTACAGAAGGTGACCTAGCCCTACAAGATCTCAAATAGTATCATAAAACTGCAATCATCAAAACCACTTGGTACTGACTAATAAACAGAGGGGAGACCACTGGAATAGGTTAGGTATTCAAGACACAGTAGTCAATGAATATAGAAATCTACTGTTTGATAAACCCAAAGATCCCAGTTTTTGGGAAGAACTCATTGATAAAAATTGCTGGGGAAACTGGATAACAGTGTGGGTGGAAATTGGGCATAGACCAATGCCTGACACTGTCCACAAGAATACAGTCCAAATGGATACATGGTCTCAGTATAAAGATAGTATAAACAAATAAGCAATTTGTTTACAAGGAGCAAGGAATAGTGTATTTGTCAGATTTGTGGAGAATAGAGAAATTTTTGACTAAACAAGAGATAGAGAACATTATGAAGTGCAAAATGGATAATTCTGATTACATTAAATTAAAAAGTTTTTGCACAAACAAACCCAATGCAACCAAGATTAGGAGAGAACTAGAAAACTGGGAAAGGATTTTTGCATCTAGTATCTGTGATAAAGGCTTCATTTCTAAAATATATAGAAGATTGAGTCAAATGCACAAGAATGTAACTCATTCCCCAACTGATAAATGGTCAAAGGATATGAACAGGCAATTTTCAAAGGAAGAGATTAAAGCTATATATAGTCATATGAAAAAATTCTCTAAAACACTGTTGATTAGAGAGATGCACGTCAAAATGACTCTGAAGTGCCACATCATAACTATCAGATTTTCAAAGATGACAAAACAGGAAGATGATAAATGTGGAAAAAGACATGGGAGAGTTGGAACACTAATTCATTGTTGGCAGAGCTATGAACTGATCCAACCATTCTGGAGAGCAATTTGTAACTATGTCCAAAGGGCTACAAAAGTGTGTTTCCCCTTTGACCTAGCGATATTGCTTCTAGGATTGTATCCCAATGAGATTACAAAAATGAGAAAGGGTCCTACCTGTACAAAAATACTTATAGCAGCTCTCTTTCTGGTGTCCAGGAGTTTACAATTGAAGGTATTCCCATCATTTGGGGAATGACTGAGCAAGTTGTGGTATATCCATGTAGTGGAATACTATTGTGCTGTAAGAAATGATGAACAGGAAGACTTCAGAAAGGCCTGGAAGGACTTATATGAACGGATGATGAGTGAAAGGAGCAGAACTAGGAGAACTTTGTACACAGCAATAACCATAATGTGCAAGGAATTTTTCTCATAAACTTAGCCCTTCACAACAATGCAAGGACCTAAAAAATTTTCAATGAACTCTTGAGACAAAATGCATTCTACATCCAGACAAAGAACTATGGAATTGGATCACAAATTAAGCGGAACATTTTCTCTTGTGTTATGTTTTAATTTAATATTTTTATTTTCATGGTTTCTCCCATTCATTTTAGTTCTTCTCTACAACATGACTAAGTTGAGAATGTATTTATTAAAAATATATGTGTAGAACCTATGTAAGATTGCATGCTATCTTGGGGAGGGAGAGAGAATGGAGAGGAGGAAGGTGCAGGAGGGAGGGGGAGAAATATAAGATATTTGGAAGTGACTGAAAAAAACTGAAAATAAGTTAATTAATTTAAAACAGAAAGAAAACTAAATAGTACAAGGAATGGATGGGAAAATGAAAATAAATTCAGTCATGTAGCTTTGGCAAATGGTGTTATTAAAATTAAGAACTGAAAATCAATCAATCAGAAAAAAGTTTAAAATTGATCTACAGGATAGTTTGAGCATTTCACTACTCTACCAACAGTACCTCTTTTCCCATATTCTCTCTGAAATTTGTCATTTCTGATAGGTATAAGGTGGTATCTTAGAGTTATTTCAATTTGCATTTTTCTGATCAATAGTAATTTATACATTTTTGTATGACTAACTTGATTTCTTCTGAAACATGCCTCTGCTAACAAATTTTTAGATGTAGCACAGGTCAGACTGCTCTCTAACCTGAGATTGACCAAAAGTGAGACAGAGAAGGTCAGAGGCAGGTGAGCCACCAATCATGTAGGAGTTTAATTGATTTCAGTCTGAGTAAGGTGGTTTGCAATCCTTGAAGTCCTCATTGAGTAAGGCAATGCTTTACATGTGTAAAAAAATATCATAAGTTGTTTGGACAATGACATAATCATTCTCAACTCTTGAGTAACTGTTCCCACAATAGGCTCATGCATGGATAATGCAGGTGTTTCTGGGTCCTATGGGAACAGTTCTTAAGCTGTTGTCTCCAGCCTTGGGGGTGGGACATGATTACTCAGTGTTTTGTAATTGGAACAGGTTTTATCGTCATTGATTCATTTCACTTAATCTTCAGGAGTGAATGCAGGAATTGTGAATGTGTCAAAAAAAAAATGCTTGTGGATTTATCCTGTATACGTTTGCTGTTAAACTATCCTGTTGCACACAAGTTTGATAAATGCTCAGTAAAAATGATGCTTGTCCAAGGGAAGCTTTAGCCCATCAGTATATGATCCAACACTATTTATTTAGTGCCCAATGTATTCCAGGAATTATGCTACTAGTTCTGACAAAATGGATACATTCATTACCTCCCTATAGCCAAAGAATTTTCATGCGCTAAAGAGATTTCTGGGTTTTGGTTGTAATTATTGGACATTTGTGAAAAACTATACCTCTAATTATCTCACTTGTGACTATAGACCATACTATTGGAAGAACCATAAGAAATGTTGCAATAGGCAGGAAATTAGTTTATGACTCAATGAAATCGCAGCAATATAGACCTGAACCTTTGAAGGTTTCTATAATGAGAAATGTGACTAATGTTTTAAGTACCTAAATAAAGTACACTTTCATTCTTCTAAATTAGCTCTTTCTATTACATACAGATTGCAGCCTGATCGAAAGTGGTTTTTGTACTAAAAAAAGAAGATTACTAAGAGGTTATTGTATCTGTCATCTTTAACTCATGGACACTGAGGCTCATTATCTTATTCACAAGGTGAAACTTTCAATTCTATTGTATCAGTGAAGAGTGTTGAGGCTACATGTATAGTGCACTACATCAGGTCTGACTGAACAGATACCCACGGATTTATTTGCCTGTTACTAATTGGATGCTATCAGCCATCAGTGGTTAGCCATCTTGTTCGATTATATATTGGATATACAGTATATACCAGGAAGGAGATATCCTGCCCCATGTAGACCTTATGCAACAAAAATAATGATATTTCCTAGAAAGGACTTGAAAATCATAGAGCTCTCAAAGGAAGATGGGCCTATAAAAGATGAAATACAAAGGAGAATCTAGGGTTTCTTTCAGAAAATACAGCACTAATAGAAATAAGATACATAGCTATGAGACAATTCTCTATACATTGGCTGCATAGTTATAACTATCAATTAGTACAATTATACAATTGTGACATGTGAGTTATATTATTGCCAAAAGGAAGTGATAGGATTCCACAGAGAATTGAAGCTACCTCCTTTAAACAAAAAAGAAAAGGACTTATTAGAATGGCCAAAGTTGAAACATTTTATTAAAAGAGCGTTATAATTGAGAGCAACAAACCCAACACCAGGTATATAGAGCCATAACTATACTACTAGCTATACATTCTCTCTCTCTCTCTCTCTCTCTCTCTCTCTCTCTCTCTCTCTCTCTTCTCTCTCTCTCTGCCTATCTATCTATCTCTCTGACGTTCACGTTAAAGTTAAGAATCCCTGGTCTAGGCCTCACTCTACTTCTAGCTGAGGCCCTTTTGAGTCTTGGTTCTACTTGTGTCATGGCCTCAGTTTGCCCCATGCTCTGGCACTTAGGGAGTTATAATGGGATGTGGAGTCTTGTTGGTTTCAGCTTCCTGTCTATGGTAGAGCCTTGGGTCGTGGATTGTCCCTTTCACCCCTTTTCCTCTATCCCACTTCCCCTTCTCACAGAAACCCTGATGTCTGTAAAGTCTCTGCATGAGAGCTGTTTGGGACTCTGCTAGTTCATCATTAGTTGCAGAATGTTCCTTTTTCATATCTTTATCTGCATAACTTCTATAGACTTTCACTGTGGGAATAAGAGTTCTGGATATCTGTCTAGACAAACACCTGAATCACAGTCTTTCATGTCATCATCTAGAGAACAAAATGTGCCTGCTGTTGAGTACAGTTCAGGTGGGCTTCTAGGCAAGATGTCTTTGTCAATTAGAATGCATCATCAGGCATTGTTATGATAATGTCCTGGGGGATTGCACATCGATGACTCCACCTTCATGTGACATGTGCAGTAAGGTTCTGTTGAAAAAGCTGGTCATTCCAGATCTGAAGTATCAACAGCTTTCCAAGGTTGAAGAAAGAGTAAATAGTTTCTCTGTAAACCCCTCAGCTTACAGTGATCAAATGAGCAAGATCCCAGTGGTGAAGGCCAAGGCTATGCACATCCTCATAAGTTCTCTAATTACAAAACAGACACAAGAGAGCATCCAGCACTTTGAGCAGGAGGCATGATTGACAGATGCAGGATACACTCCACATAAAGGCTTTACTATGTACGAAATCAAGTACCACCATGTGTCAGAGGCAGTTCATAAATTGAAGTTACACCATAGAGAATTGATAAAAGAACCCAGTCTTCTCCAATAGTACACCCCATTCTTCTCCCAAGCAAAATCCCAGAGATGGGTTTACTCGTGGATTTTCTACTTCTTTACCTGGCCTAGATGTTAGCATCATGGACTCTGGAAATGGAGGTAGAGATAAACCCTTATCTGAAAATCGGAGCCTTTTTGAATCAAGAACGCTTCAAAAAATCAACTTGAGTTTCAGTGTCTAGTCCTACAGAAGTACTCAGAAGCCATCACCAGTGGCTCTCATTTGGGTTCAGCCTTCTAGAATTACAGAAGGCCCAGTAGCCTTCAAGCCTCCTAAGATGGACCTTCCAGTGATGAAAGGAAATAAACACTCTTCATGAACCCATAACATCAAATCAGGAGACATGAATGCGTTGACTCCTACAGGGTTAAAAGCTTCCTTTTCATACGAGCAAAGTTACTTTCCTTGGTGAACCAACTGTTATGTAGAGAGCATCTTAGACTTTTTCTTTCTTCCAATCCACCTTGCACTTGATAAAGGAAATATGCCATTTATTTACAGTTCTACTAAGGATAATATTCCTGGAGAGGCAGTGATTGTTCCTTTAAATACTTGTGCAAAGTTTAAATCTTTCTAACGCAGGAAGACATATTCTGTAATGTCCCAACTTTGGTCTGATTGACTTCTCAAAATATAGTTGACTGTAGTCAATTTATGATCTATAGAACTAAATTGCAAAGGCAAGGGAAATAATTAAGATATAGTAGACTTGGTTCTGCGTATTTTATCCAAGATAAAAAAAGAATCTCTGGTCTAGTTAATCTTATGGCTCAGTGTTCCAGAAAGCAACTTCTATCCCAAAGATAATAGAGTAACATAGCATTCAAAAGTGACAGCAAATTCCAGAACATTACCCAGGTTATCTCTTCAGTAACTAAGCTAACTAGGAACTGAAATGGATGTATGACCTCATCTACACGGATGTCTCTTCCAGCAATTCAGCTCATAACCCATTCATGGCTGCCTGACCGTTGTGATTCTTGTGCATAATCTTCCTATTAAGTTCCCCATAGGAGTTTCGCACAGTATGATAAGGACCTTCTTCACTTTTCTCCTCACATCACAAAGGTGCCAGTGAAGTACCCTAGGAATCCATCAATTATCCCTTCTTCTTAGCCCATTTTTTCTGTCACTGATTTCTTTAAATACATAATTCTCTCTGATTTTACTTGAAACTTTCTTGTTTACAATGTGTTATGACCACATAACATAGCCTTCATATCTCTTATCTGTGGCCCTGTAAAGGGTAGTAATTTTTAATTCTTCAGTATATATGTCATCCCTAGACTCATAGCCATACAAGGTAGGTGATCCACTAGTATTAAAAAAATGGTCTTTATTTGAGAGAAAAGTTTGAGGTCCTAGAAGGAACCTTGCAGTTTTCTGAAGTCAATCCAGCCCTTTCTTCTTTTAACACTGTGTCCAATTCAGTGTCCATGTGTAGTCTCTGTCTGATTTAAGTTCAGATCAACAGGCCCAGATGAACTATGTCCCAGGGTATGGAAAGCACTGACAGATGTGGTTGCTGACCTAATGTCAGTGACCTATGAAATAACATGAAGAGTAAGAGGAGTGCCATAGGACAGGAGATGGGCAAACAACATGTTTTCTAAAGGAATGAGGAGGAAAGTTGGATCTATCAATTCTAGGTCAGAGAGTTTGACATTTTGTTCCTGGCAAAATTCTAGAACATATTGTTAAAAAGGATAGTTCATTAACATCTAGAACAAAGAGGGGGTTGTGTTCACAAACAGCAAGCACATTTCCATTTTTGACATGGTTACTAGACTATGAATTTTCCTGAATGCCATAGAAAATTTACCTAGATTTTAGCAAATAATTTTGTTGTAATTATGGGACATTTGTGAAAAGCTATACTTTAATGATCTCACTTGTGAAATAACTCATGCTATTCATGTTAACCCAAACAACTGGGAAAATAGTCATACAATGGAAAGAAAAGTGAACATGCAGTCAGGGTATCTGGGTGTAAATGCGCTTTGAAAGGGTCTTGGACAAGAACCATGGGATCTCAGCCAAGTCAGTTAACTTCTCATCTCAATTTCATCAACTGTAAAATGAGGCAGTAAGATTAGATGACTCTAGTCATCTAATGGCAGAAGGTAACTCTGAGTCATAAATATATGGTCTTTTTAAAAGAAATTTGTAAAATTTATTTATTTTCAGTTCTCAACATTCACTTTCACAAGAATTTGAACTCAAAATTTTCTACCCAGGTCTCCCCACCCCTACCCCAGGACAGCATGCACCTCATCCATCCCTTCCTCCAGTCTGTCCTCCCTTCTATTACCCACTCTTCTTCCATTCCCTTTCCCCTCTATTTTCCTGTAGGGAAAAATAGACTTCTATACTCCATTTCCTCTGTATCTTAATTTCCAGCTGCATGCTAAAACAATTTTTAACATTCATTCTTAAAGCTTTGAGTTCCATATTCTCTCCCTTCCTCCCTCCCCACCCACCCTTATTGAGAAAGCAAGCAATTCAACATATGTTATATATGTGTAACAATGCAAAGCACTTCCATAATAGTTACGTTGTAAAAGACTAACCACATTTCCCTCTATCTTATCCTGCCCTCCATTTATTCCATTCCCTCCCTTGACCTGTCCTCCCACAATAGTGTTTGCTTCTGATTATCCCTTTCTCAAATTTGCTGTCCCTTCTATTATCTTCCCTCTCCAATTCCCTTCCCTCTTGTCTTCCTGGGTAAAATAAATTTCTTTATCTAAATGAGTGTGTATTGTTCCCTCCTTAAACGAAATCCCATGAGAGTAAGACTCACTTATTTCCTTTCATCTCTTCCTTCCATTGTAAAAACTCTTTCTTCCCTCTTTTATGTGAGAAGATTTATTTGAGATTCTACTACTCTCTTTCTCTTACACCTAGTACATTTCACTCAAGAGTAAATTTTATTTTGTTTTAGGTATTGTCCCTTCATATTCATCTCATCCTATGCCCTCTGTCTATGTGTATATATATATTTATATACACACACATGTGTATGTATATATGTATATATACATATATAAATACATGCATATATACACAGATACTGCCATATGCATATCTACACATAAATAATGTATGCATACATACATGGCCATATATACACATATGTGTACATATATATGCATATGCATCTGCATGTATATATATGCCCTCTAATGACCTTAAAACTGAAAAAGGTCTCGAGTTACAAATAACATCTTTCCATGTAGGAATGTAAACATTTCAACTTTAATGAGTTCCTTAAGGCTTCTCTTTCCTATTTACCTTTTCACATTTCTCTTGATTCTTATATTTGGAAGTTAAATTTTCTATTCAGCACTGGTCTTTTCAACAAGAATGCTTGGAAGTCCTCTATTTCATTGAAATTTCATTTTTCCCCTGATGAATTATGCTTAGTTTTGCTGGGTAAGTGATTCTTGGTTTTCATCCTATCTCCTTTGACCTCTGAAATATCACATTTCAAGCCCTTCAATCTTAGTGTAGAAGTTGCTAAATCCTGGGCTATCCTGATTGTGTTTCTGCAATGCTTGAATTATTTCTTTCTGGTTGGTTGTAATATTTTCTCCCTGACCTAGGAAACCTGAAACCTGGCTACAATATTACTAGGAGTTTTTCTTTTGGAATCTCTTTCAGGAGGTCATCACTAAATTCTTTCCATTTCTATTTTACTCTCTGGTTCTAGAATATCATGGCAATTTTCCTTGTTAATCTCTTGGAAGATGATGTCTAGGTTCTTCTTTTGATTGTGGTTTTCAGGAAGACCAATAATTTTTAAATCATCTCTCCTAGATCCATTTTCCAGGTCAGTTGTTTTTCCAATTAGATATTTCACATTTTCCTCTATTTTTTTTCATTCTTTTGGTTTTCTTTAACAATTTCTTGGTTTTTCACATATTTATTAGCTTCCATCTGCTCCATTACAATTTTTAAATTTTTAACTATTTTCTCCAGTGAGCTTTTGAACCTCCTTTTCCATTTAGCCAATTCTGCTTTTTAAAGAATTCTTCTCCTCATTGGCTTTTTGGACTCTTTTGCCATTTGACTTAAAGATGTTATTTTCTTCAGCATTTTTGGGCCTCCTTTAGCAAGCTGTTAAATCACTTTTTGTTATTTTCTTACATTACTTTCATTTTTCTTCCCAATTTTTCCTACACCTCTTTTGCTTGATTTTCAAAATCTTTTTTGAACTCTTCCATGTTCTGAGACCATTGTATATTGTTTTGGAGGTTTTGGATGCAGAAGTCTTGACTTTGATATCTTCCTCTGATGGTATGCTTTGTCCTTCCTCATCTGAAACGATGGAAGAAAATACCTTTTCACCAAGAAAACAACCTTCTATATGCTTACTTTCCCCTCCACCTCCTTTTGCGGGACATTTTCCCTGCCAGTTACTTGACTTTTGAGTCCTTTGTCAAAAAGTATGTTACCCTAGGTTTCAGAGGTTTTGTGCAACTATTCTTTGAGATATCTCTAGGGACCTGTATGTTCTCAGTTCCTCCAAGGTGGCATAACCAAGGGAGAGGAGTTTACTTCTATCCTGTCTTGTTCTCTGGTCTGTGAGCAACCACAAGCACTCTTTGCTGCCCAGGATCTTCAAATAGAATTCCCTTCACTGCTCCACCAGCTCCACCAAGCCAGAGCTCCTTCTTATCCCAGGACTTCCACTCTGGACTGAGGCCTACATCAGTTGGCCAATTCCCCCAGAGTCTTTAGGCCAGGGACTTCGAAAGTGGAGCTACTGCAGTAGTGGATACCACTGCCCTGGCTCCAGGACTGGGATCAGACCTTGCGCCCCTTTCACTCAGGTGAAAGAGCTTTCTTACTGACATCTGAGGCTGTCTTTGGCTTTTCTTGGTTGAGAAATCTGAGAACTGTAGCACTTACCCATGATTCCCCACCCTGAAGCTCATTCCTGTCCTGTCTGTGCTTCATGGTCCACACTGGACTGGGCCATGCCATACTCTGCTTAGATCTTCATGTGATAGACCTTTCCTGCTGGCCTTCCAAGCTCTCTTGGGATAGAAGTCTGTTTCACTCCTTTATTTTGTGGCTTCTGCTGCACTAGAATTTGTTGGCAGTAATTTTAAAGGTATTTTATGGGAAGAGAGCTTCTACGGGACTCTTCTTCTACTTTACCACCTTGGCTTTGCCCCCTCATAAACATATGATCTTTTTTTAATATATAAATTTAATTATCAAACTTTTTACATTCATTTTCACAAATTTTGGGTTCCAAATTTTCTCCCCATTTCTCCCCTCTCTCCACCCCAATACACTAAGCATTCTGATTTCCCCTATGGCCAATCTGCCCTTTCTTATATCATCCCTACCTTCCCTTGACCCCATCTTCTCTTTTGTCCTGTAGGGCCAGATAATTTCCTATTCCCCATTACCTGTGTTTCTTATTTCCTAGTAGCAAGAACAATACTCAACAGTTGTTCCGAAAACTTTGAGTTTCAACTTCTCCCCATCCCTCCCTCCCCACCCATTCCCTTTGGGAAGGCAGGTAATTCAATATAGGCCATATCTGTGTAGTTTTGTAAATGACTTCGATAATAGTCGTGTTGTGTAAGACTAACTGAATTACCCTCCATTCTATCCTGCCCCCCATTGCTTCTATTCTCTCTTTTGATCCTGTCCCTCCCCAAGAGTACTGACTTCAAATTGCTCCCTCCTCTCATTGATCTCCCATCCATCATCCCCCCCACCCTGCTTATCTCCTTCTCCCCGACTTTCCTGTATTGTAAGATAGGTTTTCATACCAAAATGAGTGTACATTTTATTCCTTCCTTTAGTCGAATGTGATGAGGGTAAACTTCAAGTTTTTCTCTCAGCTCTCCTCTTTTTCCCTCCACTAAAAAGTCTCCTGTTTGCCTCTTCTATGAGAGATAATTTGCCCCATTCCATTTCTCCCTCTCTCCTCCCAATATATTTCTCTCTCACTGTTTACCTTAATTTTTTTTAAGATATGAGCCCATCCTATTCAATTCACTCTGTGCTCTTTGTCTCTGTGTGCGTGCATGTGTGTATGTGTGTGTATACATGTGTGTGTGCATGTGTGTGTGGTCCCACCAACTACCCAGCTATTGAAAAGTTTCAAGAGTTACATATATTGTCTTTCCATGTAGAAATGTAAACAGTTCACTTTTGGTAAGTCCCTTATGACTTCTCTTTGCTGCTTACCCTTTCATGCTTCTTCTCATTCTTGTGTTTGAAAGTCAAATTTTCTTTTCAGCTCTGGTCTTTTCATCAAGTATGCTTGAAAGTCCTCAATTTCACTGAAAGACCATTTTTTCCCCTGTAGTATTATACTCAGTTTTGCTGGGTAGGTGATTCTTGGTTTGAGTCCTAGTTCCTTTGACTTCTGGAATATCTTATTCCATATCCTTCGATCCCTTAATGTAGAAGCTGCTAGATCTTGAGTTATCCTGATTTTATTTCCACAATACTGGAATTGTTTCTTTCTAGCTGCTTGCAAGATTTTATCCTTGACCTGGGAATTCTGGAATTTGGCCACAATGTTTCTCTTTTTGGATCTCTTTCAGGCAGTAATCAGTGGATTCCTTGAATACTTATTTTGCCCTCTGGTTCTAGAATCTCAGGGCAGTTTTCCTCGATAATTTCATGAAAGATGATGTCTAGGCTCTTTTTTTGATCATGACTTTCAGGTAGTCCCATAATTTTTAAATTGTCTCTCCTGGATCTATTTTCCAGGTCAGTTGTTTTTCCCATGAGATATTTCACATTCTATTCCATTTTTTCATTCTTTTGGTTTTGTTTTGTGATTTCTTGGTTTCTCATAAAGTCATTAGCCTCCATCTGTTCCATTCTAATTTTGAGAGAACTATTTCTTCAGTGAGCTTTTGAACCTCTTTTTCCATTTGGTTAATTCTGCTTTTGAAAGCATTTTTCTCCTCCTTGGCTTTTTGAACCTCTTTTGCCAATTGAGTTAGCCTATTTTTCAAGGTGTTATTTTCTTCAGCATTTTTTTGGGTCTTCTTTAGCAAGGTGTTCACCTGCTTTTCATGCTTTTCTTGCATCTCTCTCATTTCTCTTCCCAGTTTTTCCTCCACCTGTCTCACTTGATTTTCAAAATCCTTTTTGAGCTCTTCCATGGCCTGAGCCCTTTGGATATCTATTTCGGATGTTTGGGATACAGAGGCCTTGACTTCTATGACTTTCCCTGATGGTAACATTGTTCTTCCTCATCAGAAAGGAAAAGAGGAAATATCTGTTCATCAAGAAAGTAACCTTGGTCTTATTTTTTTTCCCTTTTCTGGCAATTTTCCTAGCCAGTTACTTGACTTCTGAGATTCCTCTCCACCCTGCCTCACTAGTGCTTGGGGTCTGAGATTCAAATGCTGCTTCCCAGCCTCAGGACTTTCAGCAGGGGACAAGGCTGCTATTCAGTGGGATTAAGTTCAGGTTCTCAGGTAGGGGCAAGGTCTCCTCACATGGCTCAGTTCCCTTAGGGGGTTTATGCAGAGATCTTCAATAATGGATCTGAGCTCCTGTCTGCTTTGGGAGCCCCGTCTACTGCTTTCCCCCACTGCTTCCTTCCAAGGGGGCCTGAGATATGGAGACATCCTGCTCCCCTCTCAGCCAGCCCAGAAGTCTCTCTCACTGACCTGTTTGCCTGTGGGTGGAGGGACTTTCGTGGCCACCAGAGATTCTGTCCCTGAAGCCTGCTCGGACCTGCTCCTCTCAGGGCTGTGCGGCCAAGGCAGGGCTGGGCTCTGCTCCAAGTCTGGTGTGTGACAGACCTTTGGGGTTGATTTTTCAGGGCTCTCTGGAACAGAGATCTCCTCTGCTCTGTTGCTGCATGGCTTCCACTGCTCCAGAATTTGTTGGGAGTTCTTTTTACAGGTAATTTATGGACTGTGAGTTTGGAGCTAGCATATGTGAATCTTTCTACTCCACCATCTTGGCTCCTCCTCCATAAATATATGATCTTAAGAGGGAGAGTAAGTAGCTTCACAATTTCAATGATTAGACCCAAATAACAGTCATTAATAGCTAGATGTCCTTTTGAAAGATTGTGTTGAATTCAATGTCCAAGGGAATTGTTTTGGGTCCTGTGCAATTTTTTTATTTATCAATGACTAGGATGAAAGTAGACTATCAAATTCTTAAATTTGAATATGATAGAAAGCTAGAAAAGAGGGTGTGAATATTGTAAAAGTGAATCCAAAAAGATATTAACAGATAATGAAATATTGATACTGAACTGAAATAGATAAGATGACTAAGAATTAGATAAGTTCGGATCAGATACTCAGAAATTGAGGTGAATCAGAAATCAGAATTGTAATTTTAATAAGTGTTGCCCTTGGGTCCAAAAACAAACTTCAAAATTGGAGAATGGGTGAGGTATAACTAGATAGTAGCTCATCTAATAACAATAATTGTAATACTAATAATATTAACTAGCATTTGTATTGCTTTTTACATCCTTTGTCTTACGGATTTTTACAAGCCTGTGGAGTACTTATTATTATTTGTCCATTTTATATGTTTGAGAAACCAAAGCCAAGATGTAAAGGACTTCTTTTTAAGCTCATGTCTTCCTAATTACAGTTCTAAGCTGCATTTCATTTTCTTTGTCACCTACTTGTCATCCAGAAAACATCTAGAGAAAATGTTGGGAATTTAATGCAATGAAAAACGAAAATGGGTCAGCAATGGAACATGGTAACAAAATGAATGTGAGCTTAAGTTGAATTATGAGAGGCATGGTGGGAATTAGATAAGTCCTAATATCTTTTTATTATTCCCTGTTCAAATTCTGGGCCCCTTGTTTGAAACAAAATGTTATTAAGTTGGAGAGCACCCAGAAGAGCAAGATGTCGAAGTCCTAGAAATCAAGTGGTATAATGATCAATTGAAAAAATAAAGATGTGCCAAGTAGAAGTAATAATAGAATAGTAAAAATAGATGAAAAGTGGAGAAATAAAACAGAGGAAAATATTAAAAAATCATGAGTGCAACCATCATAGTATTAGTAATAGCTAGCATTTATATAATAGTTTAAGGTTTGCAAAGTGCTTTACAAATATTATTTCATTTCATCCTCACAACCCTGGGAGGTAAGTGCCATTATTACCTACATTTTATATGTGAGAGAATGGAGGCTAGGATGGGAAAATTCAAAACAAATGGCAGAAAATTCAAAAGCAGATTTGTTTGATATCAGGGAAGACTTTTCAAAGAGGGAAGAGGTCACCTTGGGAGAAAAGTCTTACCCCTTTTACAGGTCTTTAAGCAAACTCCATATGACCACTCCGAAAAAGGAATTGTGATAGGATATACAGGTTGTACTAGATGGCTTTGAGTGTGCTTTCCAGTTCGGTAATGCTAAACATTATTTACTTTATATACATATGTTCCTGTATATGAATGCATTTTCTATGAACAACTTATCCAGTATTTAGTATGATTTACTTTAACTTGAATTTATGAAAAGAAAACTAGTGAATTCTAATTTTTGAATGATTTTCCCCTTCTGCCACACTTATTTGAGAAGGTTAGAGGATAAAAGCTAAAATGTATTTAGTCCAAGGATTATGCATGTTGGTAAAGAAGGGACTGGTAAGTATAAGAAACTGAAGAAGGGAGAGGAGCTAGAAGGGTAAGGGCAATGGGAATAAGGTGGAGAATAACAAACAGAAATGGATTGGGGGGTCTGTTGTGTCCCCGTTTAACACCAAAGAGAAACAATTAAAAATTGGAGGACTCTAATAAGACAAGTTTCATCTTTTGGTCTATGAACTCTTCTTCTTGCTTCATGTCATTTGCATAATTAAAAGATATGCACTTTTATCCAAGTAAAAATAAAAGTTCTGGAAGACCAAGGACCAAGCATAGATTCCTTTTAAGAGTGCTCCTTCAAAGGTGACAGAGACTTATCAATGCTGATACTTGGGGTCCAGTCCCTTATTTGTTCAGTCATGTAGCCTATGCTTTACATTATCCAAAGGCATAGAATGACAGACTTGATGTAATAGACATGCACTTTTTATCTAATTTTTCCCTGACATACTAGTCTGGTAGCCCCATTAAAAAATATAGATTAGTCTAAAATTACATATTTTTAATTAATTTATAATTGTCTTTTAGTGATTTTTTTCCTAAGCACCACTATGCCATTCTCTTAGTAATATTCTAGAATTTTCCAACCAAAATGAAACTCACAGATCTAGAGCCTGCAAATTCTACCCTTTTCTATTTTGGGAAATCAGTACTTTTTTTCAATATTGAACCACTTCCATTCTCCAAGTTCTTTCAATAATAAACTGAGGTTCAGCAATTGTATCTGTGCTTTTTCTCTCTGGTCCTAGTTACCTTATTTGTTTCAACTAGAAACTTTTTGATCCTCTGCTAACTTATGCTATATTTCAACACTTCATTAAGAAATTTTGTCCTATATTTTTCACTTCCAATATCATTCTCTTTTTGTTATTCTTTGTATTTATCGCTAGCCTCGGTTCATCCTGAGCTTCAGCACTACTGAAACAATTCCAATAAGAAAACTGTTGTTTTGGTTTTGCATTCTATTTACTCTCCTTCCCATCTTCTACTGTATGTCTTTTCTTAAATCTGAGATTGTCCATGAATTTCCTGTTGTCTCTTAAAGTTGTAAACCCTTTTCCAATCCGTTGGAATAATTTCTGTTTCTGTCAGTATTTTATTCTTGAGAACTTCCTACCTCTTTAGAATGATTTCATATTGAAAAATAGTCATGGGATAATAAATTTATTTTCTGTGAACTCTTTGTTCTGCTAAAATGTAGAGGGTTTCTTGCCTTCACAATGAATAAGATAGAGGCTAGAGAGAGGGAAAGAAAATAAAATTAAAAAAAAATTAGGTTTCATGTCAAATTCTGTCTATGACTTCCTTCTTCAGCAAGGTTGCACAATGGGTAGAAAAATGAGAATGCAATCAGGAAGACCTCACTTCTGGGTTGTATGACCCTGATTAAATGACTTAACCTCTGTCTGCCTCTATTTCTTAAATTCTAAGATGTAGACAATTTTACCATCTACTTGAAAAGGTTCTCATGAGAATTGTTGCAAAGTAATATCTGTAAAGCACTTACTAAATTTATGTCACACAGAAGGAGCTTCATAAATATTTATTCCTATCACCTTCCCTATGATGGTGTGATCTCTTGACCATAAGAGTGTTCTACTTTCTGCTATAGTCACCAGTTTATCCATGCATAGTTCACAAAATACTTTTGAATGACTCAATTTGCAAAAAAGAAAAGTAATAATCACTCCTTCTCATGAACACACCATTCTTTTATGTTTTAGTCTTCAACAGAATCAAGAAAACAACTTATAGAGTAACAACAGAAAAACAACTTTTAAAGAATTCTGATCAATTCAGTGACTAACTAGGACTTCAAAGGATTAATAATGAAGTATTGAATGCACCTCTTGACAGAAGACTGATGGAATTAAGGTGCAGAATGAGATATATTTTTAGATATGGCAAAGATATCAATTTGTTTTACTTGACTATGCTTTTTGTTACAAAGGATGATTTTTTTTTCTTTGTATTTGATGGAGTTAACAAAAAAATTAAAGAAGAAAGAAAAGAAGTTCATGGAAGCATTTTTTATGTCATGTGCAGATGGAAATCTAGAAGGAAATCTAGAAGGAACCACAGATAAGCAGGACAGTTTTGAAAATAGCATGTTGAAATTTCACAATTTTTTTTCAAAAAAAGGAACCTGCATATAGTGGGAATGTAGCATATTTACATATAATCTCCTTTTGCTATTCTGTTTTTTATATTGTAATGTTTTCTCAATTATGTTTATTAAATTCAGAATAAAATAAAAATTCGATATCTTAAACTTAAAAATATTCCCCATTTTGAAACTACATGAAAAAGACTGATCTGATGCTTATTAGAGATTTAGAATTGGCTCTCAAAGTATTTGCTAGTAAAGCATGAGATTGAAATACTACCAAATGAGAAAGGCTTTGATTGCTCCCTACACTCACCCACTCCAAATGACAGTGAGTGTGTTGGCTTGAGTAACTAGCAGAAATTTATCCACTAGTCTATGATTTCTCTGGTCATTTTTGTTGTTCAGTTGTTTTACTCATATTTCATAACCCTGTTTGGGATTTTCTTGGTAAATATTCTAGAATGGGTGCCACTTCCTTCTCCAGTTCATTTGGCAGATAAAGAAACTGAGGCCCGTAGGGTTAAGTGACCTACCCAAGTTCACATAGCTAGTAAGTGTCTGAGGTTGGATTTGAACTCAAGAAGATGAGTCTTCCTGACTCTAGACCTGATCCTCTATCCACTTCATCACCTAGCTAGTTGTAGCACTCATGAAACAAGAAACCATTTTATTCTACCTCCATCACTGAGGCATTGAATATCATTCATCCTTTGTATTCTCATCCTAATTTTGTCTCTCCTAGAAAAAAAATATGTATTTAGTCACACAAATAATTCACCACTCTACTTAGTTCTCTCCACACGTCACACAGGCTAACTTTGTACTTACTCTTTATATGTTTTATTCAAGTTTATGTGATTAAATGTTCCTCCTCCTCTGGAGAATGTAAGTTCCTTGAAGGGAGAAATGGCATCATTTTTGTCCTAGTATCCTTAGTAATCTGGAACACAGTAGGGCTTCAATAAATGTTATTTTCTGAGTGGAATTAATGAATTTGCCTCCTTACTTCAGAGATACTAATAGGAACAACTTGCAAAGAACACAAATCATCCTTTCAGGCACAAACTCAGGGGTCAATGTATCACAGGTATGGTTCCTATGCACACTTTTTCCTCTCCTACTTGACTTTAACATGGTCTTAGTGCTTTAAGGGATCATTATTATTCCTGCTACCAATGCATGCAGTTTATTCTCCTTGCTCATCAAACTCAAGTCATGTCCCTCCACAGCTGTCTTTGTGGAGGCAATCAGTCCATTTAAGAAAGCTGTCATTGTCAAGATGAGCTGAAAATCAGTTTCCCAGAATCAAGGTTTTAAGGTAACGTATGAGGTTTTGTTCTAGAGAAGAGACTGTTACCATACAGAGTGAGTAATTTTCTGTGACTGTAGTCTAAGTGCCAGGCATTTGTCTTCCCTGCTCCCCTTCATTTTGAACATGCAAAACCTTTCCATTCCAAATGCAGCTTTCTAAAAAAGTGAGCTCTATAATTTATTTAGCTTTTCCTATGCCAATTTCATAATAGTTAGACAGCAACTCCCAGTAAGTGGTTGATTACATTCAAGCATATACACAGCTGGGCAATTAAGTGAATTCACTTGCACCTTAACAGACCTTAGGTGGTATGATTATCTCATGAAAATAATTATGAATTGCTCTGTCATGCCTTTCTGTGGTTTCAGGGGAAATGACTCTTCAAATTGGCTGAGGGTTAAGTGTTATTTTTCCAGTTTTTATTTTAACTGAGATTTGATTTGGTGTATTCTTTTAATGAAGCTCATATAAATCATCATTTTTTTGTGTAAAATAAACTCTTTGCAACTGAGAAAAAAAGGTTCTTCATATGAAGAGTTGAAAACAAAAAGATTTAGATAGTTTTGTCAATGTTTTCTTACTCCAATGAAGTTATTTTAAGATATTTCATTGGGTTGCAGATTTTTTCTTGAGATAAAGCATGCTTCAAATAATTTCAGTGGGGTTGAAATAAGAAAACAGAAGTCTTATTCCTCCACTAACATGTTGTGTGACCTTGGGTGAGTCCTTTAAATTCTCTGAGTGTCAGTTTCTTAATATATAAAATGGGGCTGTATAAGCCATACTTTTAATTTTATTTATCTCAGTGTTGAATTAGGTCAAAGTAAAGACCAAATTAGAAGAATAGATGAAGGTGAGAAAACGATATGTGCAAATATATCAGTACTAATTAGATCAGTACTAAATAGATCATTCAATCAAAATTTCTATTCTGGAAAATGGGAAATAAATGAGAGGAGATGATGAATTTGCTTCCATTTCATAGAGGAATTTTAATTGACATAATTATGAGGTAAATTTTTATAGTGGAAGGAGTGCTGAAGGACTTGACTTTGAATCCAGGATCTATTAACTACTGTCCACATGACTTTGGAGAAGTCATTTCTTTGGCTTCAATTTCCTCATCAGTGAAAAGTTAGGTTGTTGGATTGAATTGAGATCATCTAGAGCTGAAGGCGTGTACATACACCAAAGAGTTGGTTGTAGAGATGGAAACAGGCTGATCAGGAAAGCAGAAATAGGGTATTAAGTCAGGAAGGAAATGATCATGAGCAGAATAATTTTCTAATTCAGAGTGAATCTAAAAAGGGGAGGAGAATTAAAAGAGAAAAATGTGAAAAAACAAAGTAATCTTTGTAAAAGGAAGAATAAGGGAAAAGAGAGGAAAATAAATGAGGGTATGAAAGATGCAAATGTAGAAATAACATTGATAACCACAAATATTAATAGATTGAACCTACCAATAATATAGAAAATGACAGCATGAAGGATTAGAAAGCAGAATTCAACAGTACATTGTCTACAAGGAATACATCAGAAATAGAGAAATCAGAAACATGACAGATCTAAAAGATCTATGAGTAGAGCATGGTTTTCCATCCCAGTCTGGTGAGGTTTGTATGCTATTCCTATGTGATTTGATTGGTAGAAAGATGGTATAGACTAATTTTGAGAAATTTGTCCACTAGCCTATTAATTCTTTGGTATTTTTCTTGTTCAGTCGTTTTAGTCATGTCTGATTCTTAATGAATCCTTTGGGGGTTTTCATGACAAAGATACTGGAATGGTTTCCCATTTCCTTCTCCAACTCATTTTACAGATGAGGAAAATAAGGCCAACAGAATTGAGTGACTTTGGTAGAAAGAATGCTAACATGATGCTACAAAGCAGCATGAAGGGTAGAATTTGTTCCAAAATTTCTTTGGGAACAATTCCAGGGAAGAGAGAAAGACTTTGGAAGTTACAGAAATTAGAGCTGACTCATCAACGTGCCCCTTGTCTCTGGTTTGGTTCCCTAGAAACATTCTCACATTCTTTCTCTTCTCTTCTCTTCTCTTCTCTTCTCTTCTCTTCTCTTCTCTTCTCTTCTCTTCTCTTCTCTTCTCTTCTCTTCTCTTCTCTTCTCTTCTCTTCTCTTCTCTTCTCTTCTCTTCTCTTCTCTTCTCTTCTCTTCTTTCTCTCCCCCCCCCCTCTCTCTGTATCTTTGTCTCTGTCCCTCTCTTCCTCTCTCTTTCTCCTTCCACTAGTATTCATTTCAAAGGGCCTGGAACCAACTCCTAACAAAGATCCACAACTTTCAACATTATCTCCACCATTTAAGAGTTAATATATACAGTAACATGAAAAGTGTCCTAAACTTGACTAGAAACTTGGATTATCTAAACAAATTAGAAGAGCAAGGAAGAACATACTATTCACAACTATGAATAGGGGAAGTATTCTTGAACAAAATGGGGCAGAGATAGTTATAGGTGATAAAGGGACAATTTCAATCATATAAAATCTAAAAAGCTGTGGCACAAATAAAATCATTAGTAGGAATTAGAAGGAAAAGTTTTTGTAATAAGCTTCTCTAATAAAAGTCCAGTATGAAAGATATATAAGGAACTTACTCAAATAGGAATGGAAGCCTTTACAAATTGAGAAAAGTTAAAAAAAAAAACGGCTTTTCTAAAAGAAACAAAGGCAAATCACTGACATTCGCATGAAACTAATAATAATGGAAATGCTTATTAAAACAAACTTGAAGCTTTAGCTCATATCCATCAAATTGTCACGTACAACCAAAAATAATGATGTTTTTTTAATAAAACTAAGAAAAGACAGTTACACAAATGAACTACTGCTCGAGCTACAAAATTGTTCCTACAATTTTGGAAAACTTTTTAGTTAAACCCCCAAAATAAAAAAAGATACCACTGGGAATATATTCCAAAGAGATGAAAGAGAAGAATCTATCCATACAAAACTTTTTTGTAGTAGCATTTTTTTTTTTTGGTAATGACAAAGAGCTTGAAACAAAGGAGGCATTCATTTACCAGGAAATTGTTGAAGAGATTACGGTTTAAGAATGTAATGAAATATTATTATGCTGTAAGATATGTCAAAAAAAAGCATATTGAGAGAAAGTTGTGAAGACATGGACAAGCTAATGAAAAATTCAGTGAGCAGACTCAGGACTACAATTTATTCAGTGACACTGTAAAGGAAAAATCATTTGGAAAGACTATAGAGCTCTGATCAATACAATGACCCATTAAGACTACAGAAAATTTATAAGACCTGCTTTTCTCCTCTTAGGAGAGAGGTGATGAAGTACAGGTAAAGAATAAGCCACTCATGAAACAACTAGTACTATGTATAATTTTGTTTTGCACAATTATACTTGTTACAGGGAAATACTTCTATTTTAAAGGGTCTCAGAATGGCGATAGCAAAAACAGTGATACAAAAAGAAAAAAGAAAGAAAAGAAAACAAAGGGTATCAATATTAAAAAGAAAAGAGAGATGACAGAAGAATAAATGGGGACATAAACAAATATAGAAGTATTGGCAATACCATGTTAGCTGTATTATGTACTTAAAATGCTACAGAGACTTGTGCTTTCATATGTTATCCCCCTTTTATATTATTCCCTGCGTATAAATATGTTCATGATTGTTGCCATTTGTCAATTTCATCTTTTTTAAAGGAGAGAAGGGGATTTCTATATCTCTCCTTACCCTAGCATTATTATATAAACCTAACTCTGACCCATAATTGGGGCTCATTGGAACTCATCTGAATTTTGAGTTCTGGTGCTGTACATACTGAAAGACTTTAGGGGACAGTGGTAAATATTTGTTCAGGACAGTGGAAACACTTTTCATGAAAATACTAGGAGGTTATGGGCATGCTTTCAAAGATTTTTAATCAACCAGTCAAGCAAGAAAACATTTACTGAGTGACCAGTATGTATTATGCACTCTTCACAGGTTGCTGGTACAAGATATAGAGTGCTGAACCTGGAATCAGGAAGTTCTGAGCTGAACGCTTTAGACACTTTTAAGCTGTCTGACTCTGGGCAAATCACTCTACCTCTGCCTTGGTTTTTTCATCTCTAAAATGAGAATGATAATAGTGCCTAACTTCCAGTGTTGTTGTGAGGATAAAATGAGGCAGCATTTTTAAAGTACTTTGCAAACTTTAGAGTACAACATATTTGTAGCTACTTTTCAATTTACTTCGAACAAAAAAACAAGGTTAAGATGAGCTTTAGAAATATCACACAATTATATTAGGTTCTGCAATAAATGCCTTCAAAGAGATACATTCATTTCTTTCAATGAACAGTTGTCTATTGATATCAACCAAAAATCTAAAACAGAAAATGTGTGCATATATGCATATATATATTAATCATTAATGATAATATAGGACATTCTTCATTTTACTAAGTTTAAACAAAAGAAAGTCTTGATCATGCTATTCTCTGAATTTTCCTATTTGCTAATGGCATCTTATTAATGACAGCCACGTGGCACTACACACTCCCATTCATGGAATTCCCAGCAATTGAAAAGAGATCAGTATAACCAGACATTGTGGAGGAAAAGTTAAGGATAACATAATCTAAATAAAGCTATGGTATGCTGCTGGACTGGCAGGTAATCAATGTGCATGATTTAAACTTCCACTGTAATTCAAAAGTCATTTGGATCTAGAATTGAGCAGAATATTCTGGATGGTATTTAGGAAATTGGTTTTCCCTTGGGTGTTAGGATTTAGAGCTGAAAGGGATCATGGAATTCTACCTCCTCATTTTAGCGGTAAGGAATCAGAAAAACACAACAAAAGAAAAACACAACAAAAGAATAACAAAGATGTCATCTTCCCAAGGACACACAACTAAATGACAAACCTGGGATTCAAACCCAGGTCTCTGACAAATTCTAGGGGCCCAAAGCTAGTCACTGACAAATAAACTCGGGTCTTTAAAAAAATATATTTATTTATTTAATTTTTCAACATTCATTTCCACAAAATTTTGGGTTCCAAATTTTCTCCCCATTTCTCCCCTCCTCCCACCCCAAAACACCAAGCATTCTCATTGCCCCTGTCATCAACCTACCCTCTCTTCTAACATTCCTCCCTTCCCTTATCCCCATCTTCTCTTTTGTCCTGTAGGGCTAGATAACTTTCTATACCCCATTACCTGTATTTCTATTTCCTAGTTGCAAGAACAATACTCAACAGTTATTCCTAAAGCTTTGAGTTCCAACTTCTCCCCATCCCTCCCTCCCCACCCATTCCCTTTGGGAAGGCAGGCAATTCAATATAGGCCATATCTGTGTAGTTTTGTAAATGACTTCCATAATAGTTGTGTTGTGTATGACTAACAATAATTCCCTCCATCCTATCCTGCCCCCATTGCTTCTATTCTCTCTTCTAATCCTTTCCCTCCCCGAGTGTTGATTTCAAATTGCTTCCTCTTCCCATTGCCCTCCCTTCCATCATCCTCCCCCTTGCTTATCTCCTTCTCCCCCACTTTCCTGTATTGTAAGACAGGTTTTCATACCAAAATGAGTGTGCATTTTATTCCTTCCTTTAGTTGAATGTGATGAGAGTAAGCTTCATGTTTTCTCTCTCACCTCCCCTCTTTTTCCCTCCACTGAAAAGTCTTTTCTTTGCCTCTTTTATGAGAGATAGCATGCCCCATTCGATTTCTCCCTTTCTCCTCCTAATACATTACTCTCTCACTGCTTAATTTCATTTTTTAAGATTTGATCCCATCCTATTCAATTCACCCTGTGCTCTGTGTGTGTGTGTTTGTGTGTGTAATCCCACCAACTACCCAGATACCGAAAAAAAGTTTCAAGAGTTACAAATATTGTCTTTCCCTGTAGGAACGTAAACAGTTCAACTTTAGTAAGTCCCTTATGATTTCTCTTTGCTGTTTAGCCTTTCATGCTTCTTTTGATTCTTGTGTTTGAAGGTCAAATTTTCTTTTCATCTCTGGTCTTTTCATCAAGAATGCGTGAAAGTCCTCTATTTCATTGAAAGACCATTTTTCCCCCTGAAGTAGTATACTCAGTTTTGCTGGGTAGGTGATTCTTGGTGTGAGTCCTAGTTCCTTTGACTTCTGGAATATCTTATCCCATGCCCTTCAATCCCTTAATGTAAAAGCTGCTTGATCTCGAGTTATCTTGATTGTATTTCCACAGTACTTGAATTGTTTCTTTCTAGTTGCTTGTAATATTTTCTCCTTGATCTGGGAACTCTGGAATTTGGCCACAATGTTCCTAGGAGTTTCTCTTTTTGGATCTCTTTCAGGCAGAGATTGATGGATTCCATGAATACTTATTTTACCCTCTGGTTGTAGAATATCAGGGCAGTTTTCCTTGATAATTTCATGAAAGATGATGTCTAGGCTCTTTTGTGGATCATGGCTTTCAGGTTGTCTCATAATTTTTAAATTGTCTCTCCTGGATCTATTTTCCAGGTCAGTTGTTTTTCCAATGAGATATTTCACACTATCTTCTATTTTTCATTCTTTTGGTTTTGTTTTGTGATTTCTTGGTTTCTCAGAAAGTCATTAGCTTCCATCTGTTCCATTCTAATTTTGAGAGAACTATTTACTTCAGTGAGCTTTTGAACCTCTTTTTCCATTTAGCTAATTCTGCTTTTGAAAGCATTCTTCTCCTCATTGGCTTTTTGGACCTCTTTTGCCAATTGAGTTAGTCTATTTTTCCAGGTGTTATTTTCTTCAGCATTTTTGGGGTCTCCTTTAGCAAGGTATTGACCCGTTTTTCATACTTTTCTTGCATCTCTCTCATTTCTCTTCCCAGTTTTTCCTCCACCTGTCTAACTTGATTTTCAAAATCCTTTTTGAGATCTTCCATGGCCTAATCCCATTGAATATTTGTTTTAGATGTTTGGGATACAGAAGCCTTGACTTTTATCTCTTTCCCTGATGGTAAGCATTGTTCTTCCTCATCTGAAAGGATGGGAGGAGATATCTGTTCACCAAGAAAGTAACCTGCTATGGTCTTATGTTTTTCCCTTTTTTTGGCATTTCCCCAACCAGTTGCTTGACTTTTGGGTCCTTTGTCAAGAGTAGGGTAGACTCTGGGAACCTGTAAGATATCAGTTCATCCAAGGCGGCACAATCAAGTGTGTGCTGGTCTGAGTGCAGGGAAGGATTTTTGTGCCCAGAGTCTTAGCAACATTTCTTCACTACAGGTGCTTGACCTCCAGTTCCTCCAAGCTAGCACTGGAGGGGGGGGGAGGAAATTCAGTGAAGCTGGGGGGGGCAGGGCCTCCATTCAATGTGAGACCAAGACCAGCTGCCTCAGGGCATCTACACAGGGCTGAGGTAAGACTCAGCTCTTCAGTGACCACACGGTTTTTTACCATCTAGCTATGGTCTCTGGTTGCTGTAGGGACTGCCCTGAGAACTCTTGTCACCTGCCCAATGTGAAGATCCTTCTCTCTTCCTGACCAGCTGAATAAACCGCGTCACTGACCTTTGGTGCCTGTGGGTTGAGGGTTCTGGGGACCCTCTGCTGCTGGGGCTGGGGATTCTGTGACTGGAAATCCCACCCCCAGAGGGCTGTCCACAAGCCATGCATGGGCGGCCAAAGCTGGGCTGGGCTCTGAGCTCCAAGATCCATTCTGAGTCCTGTGCAACTGACATTTCCTGTGGGTCTTTCAGGTCACCCTGGGCTGGAAATCTCCTCCACCCTGTTGTTCTCCACTTCTTCTGCTCCAAAATTTGTTGAGAGCCCCTCTCTACAAGTGTTTTATGGGCTGTGTAGGGCAGCCTCCGTATGTGTGTCTTTCTACTCCACCATCTTGGCTCTGCCCCCTCTCAACTCAGGTCTTTAAGACAGATAGTCTCCTAAGCTTTTAGTGTGGCTATGAATCATGAAACAGTGAAATAAATGAAAAGTACAAGTACTCTGAAAGACAACATAGATAGCTGGAATGAACATATTGAAGAAGAATGACAGAATAAGTTATTGGATAGTACAAGTCAATGTAAGGAATGATGCCACCAGTGAAGTTGTGGATCTTTCAAAGCCTCTATTCTAGAGGTTCAAGTCTTAAACTCATTAAGGGCTATATAAGCAAAGACGAACTTGATAAGAATCATTTCAGTTCAAGGGAATAACATCTTCCTGATAAATAACATCTTCCTGATAACATCTTCCTGTACTTCCTGATATCAAGGAAACTGTGAGGGTAATTATTCTATATCCACTCAAACCCTTGCTTGGTGGGGAATGATGGTAACATTGCAAGGATTGACTATTGGGGACTAGGTAAGATTGTCCTGGAAAAGGAAGTTTAGAAATGGAAATGTAGCAAAGAAATCAGTCTCAGAAGAGAATTAAATTTGAGAATATTACAAATATTCTAACATTAGAAAATGTTAGAAATATTACATTGGAAATTTCACTAAAGGATAAAGGGAAATTTATCTTAAAAATGGGTTGAGATATCTGAAATAATTTTCATTTGCCCACCCCCTCCAATGATGTTCCTGGGAAGGCCTTGGAAAGCTGGGCAACAAGAAGGGCTATTCAGAAAGAGCTGTAATATAAAATCTATATGAGAGAGCAAACATGGAGCAACAGGGGACTTGTTGCAGAAAAGGAGAGAAGCATTTCATGGAATTTCTACTATTTGTCAGAACAACTACAAGTATGGACCTCTGTGATTATCTGTCTTTATATGAGTGTAAATCCAGGGAGACATGTTTAGTTCCCTGGAAGGCTGTAGAATGTTTTGGCTAAAATAGTTACTTTGCCCAAGGTAGACGATTCATTACAAATAACTACACATGAGTTATTCTGGTTATCTTCAAGGCAGTAAAAAAAAAAAACCAAAAACTTCAAACATGAGCACTTATCAATATTTAAGTAATGTTAACTCTGGTAGTAACACTCAAACTGGTGGAAGAAGGTCTACATAAGTGAATTAGGAATTACTTAGAGTAAGTAGGAGAGATGTGTGAAACAGACAATTAACGCCTGCCATCTAAATAGAAGCAAAGTATAAGTTTTAACAGATGGGAACAAAAGCTGTGATCATGGCCTGAGGTACCTCATAAGTTAAAGGAAAGATAAAAGAGTAAGTAATTAGGGAAAGGGATATTAACATAGTAAAGATAGGACAAAACACATAATTACACTTAGATTTTTTTTTTATTTCTATGCTTGCTATACCCTGAATAATTTAGGATGAATAATAAGAAAATAAATTGTCATGAGGTATTTGTAAAAACAGTAGCAACATTATGGGTTTTTTTTTTTTTTCATTTTTAGCCACTGGTAATTATTGCAAATCATTATATAAGATGCAACATAGTCCAATGGCAAGAATAATGAACTTGGAGTAATAGGAACTGAGTTTGCTTCCACATCTTTAAAAAGAAGGGATTGGCCTAGATGATTTCTAAGTTTGACTATGATGTTGTGGTCCAGGACCTCTTAGAATCAATGTAGCAGAAAGAATCAGAAATATTTAGATTCATGTACTATATTTCCTATTCACTGGTTTATGACCAAAGAGAAGTCATTTAACTTTTCTATATTTCAATTTCCTCATCTGTAAAATGGCTGTAAGAATAGCTGTAGCACCAATCTTACAGGCTTATTGTGAGGCTCAGATGAAATGACTATAAAGCACTTAGAAAGATTTAGAAGTTTATGTATGGCAACAATTATTACATACCTTTAAAAAATAAAAACTAGTGGTGGAGTAGAAGGATGGACCAGTTTTAGCTCTACCCCCATAGCCCATAAAATACCTGTAAAAATGACTCTAAACAAATTCTAGAGCAACAGAAGCCACAAAACGACAGAATGAAAGAAATTTCCAGCACAAGACAACCTGGAAGGCTGGCAGAAGTTGATTGCATCAGGCTCAAAACAGAGAACAGACCAGCCTTTGCCATGAGGCACAGACAGGACTGGAGCAGGCTTCAGGGTGGAGAATCATGAGTAGTGGGTGCATTTCCCAAATTTCTCACCCCACAAACACCAAAGACAGTTTCAAAGGTCAGTAAGAAAGCTCTTTCACCTGGGTGAGAGGGGTGTGTAGTCTAGTCCTAGCCCTGGCCCCAGGTTGGCAGCAGTTTCCATTTTTGGAGACCTCAGCCTAAAGACCCTAGATGAACCAAGCAGCTAAGCTGGGCTCCAACTCTGAGTGGCAGTCCTGGAGTGAAGAGAAGTGCTGGAGTAGTAGAGCTGGTGGTGGCTGTGGAGAGGGAATTCTTGCAGATCCTGGGCTGAAAAGAGTGCTTTTGGTTGCTCACAGACCAGAGTACATTCCAGGAGAAGAATAAACTCTTCTCACTTGATTGTGCCATGTTGGAGGAATTGAGAACTTTCAGGTCCCTAGAATATACCCTCCACTTGACAAAAGACTCAAGAGTCGAGTAACTGGCTGGGAAAAAATAAGACTATAGAAGGTTACTTTCTTGGCGAAAAGGCATTTTCTTCCATCCTTTCAGATGAGGAATAATGAAGCACACCACCAGAGGAAGATATCAAAGTCATTGCTTCTACATCCAAAACCTCCAAAAATATATGCAATAGTCTCAGGCCATGGAAGAGTTCGATACGGACTTTGAAAATCAAGTAAGAGAGTGGAGGAAAACTTGGGAAAAGAAATGAGAATGATGCAAGAAAATCATGAAAAGTTAGTCAACAACTTGCTAAAGGAGACCCCAAAAATGCTGAAGAAAATAACGCCTTTAAAAATAGCCTAACCCTAATGGCAAAAGAGGCCCCAAAAGCCACTGAGGAGCAGAATGCTTTAAAAAGCAGAATTAGCCCAATGGAAAAGGAGGTTCAAAAGCTCACTGAAGAAAATAGTTCTTTAAAAATTAGAATGAAGCATATGGATGCTTTATGAGACACCAAGAAATTATAAAACAAAACCAAAAGAATGAAAAAATGGAAGACAATGGGAAATATCTCATACTATCAACTTGGAAAATCGATCCAGGAGAGATAATTTAAAAATGTTGGTCTTTTGAAAACCATGATCAAGAGCCTAGATATCATCTTCCAAGAAATTATCATGGAAAACTGTCCTGATACTCTAGAAACAGAGGGTAAAATAGAAATGGAAAGATTTCAGTGATCACCTCATGAAAGAGATATCAAAAGGAAAACTCCTAGTAATATTGTAGCCAGATTCCAGAGTTTCCAGATGAAGGAGAAAATATTACAAGCAGTCAGAAAGAAACAATTCAAGTATAGTGGAAATAAAATCAAGATAACATAGGATTTAGCAGCTTTTACGCCAAGGGACTGATGGGCTTGGAATATGATATTCCAGAGGCCAAAAGAGATAGCATTAAAACCAAGAATCACCTACCCAGAAAAACTGAGCATACTACTTCAGGGGAAAAAATGGAATTTTAGTGAAACAAAGGACTTCCAAGAATTCTTGTTCAAAAGACCAGAGCTTAATAGAAAATTTGACTTTCAAAGACAAGAATCAAGAGAAACATGAAAAGGTGAAAAGGAAAGAGAAGCCTTAATGAACTGTTTAGTGAACTGTTTACAATCCTACATGAAAAGATAGCATTTGTAACTGAGACCTTTTGAATTCAAATTCTTGTGGAAGTGAATGTTAACTGAAAAATTAATAAATTATATATTTTAAAAAATAAAATAAAAACTGGGTCTGCCTTATTTTTGGTATAAGTTGATAAAACTTCATCTGCTACTGAAGATTAGCATTTATAGGTGACTTAGAGGACAAGTGACTCGGGTTGGTCAGACAGCCTATACATTGGTTCTCTGTCTTTTATGTCACGTATTCACCCTAACGTATCCCAAACTCAGTATGTGTGTTCTTTCTAAATGACAGAAATTCTTAATATGGAGTTCATGAATAAGGTTTTGTTGTTGCTTCTATTACTTTGTGAACTAACTTCAATATACTTAGTTTTCTTTATAATCCTAAGCATTTTTATTTACTGTACTTAAAATCATTATTCTGAAGCAACCATATTCTTGAGCAGAGCGCCAAAGAGATCTTTGACTCAAAAAAAAAAAAAAAAGACTAAGAAGTCCTGGTCTGTAGCATCTTCCCTGGACATGGATTTTTCTGTCTTTGATAATATATACATATGAAAATTATTGTCATGTTCAGACTTTTATAAACATACAGCAATCACCCCGCACCTTTCTTCCTGGTTTTAGTCCCATTAATTTGAAAGCAATATAGTGGTAAAAACTGGTCATATGTAGTGCCAATGTAATATTCACAATGCCTACAGCAGCCTTGAATATTCTGGTACAAATCTGAATCTAGAAATACCACAGACTCTCCACATGGAAAACAGAATCAAAATATTTACTCAGACACCTGAGAGCCAAATCTTTATACACAATGACAATGCAAAGAACACCATCCCTAAGCCTATCCGTGCTAGTCTTCCCACAAACCAGCTCTCTCACAATCACAAACAAGCTCTTTCACTCAGCCTAGCTAGCTGCCTGCTTGCCTGCTTCCTTCTCGCCTCTGATTAGGCTCTGACCAGTTTCCTCTCATTCTGCCTCTAGCTCCGGCCTCTTCCTGTTCCAACTTTCCTGCTCTACCCCTACCTGTTCCATGTGGCTTTGACTCCTGTGATTCAGACTTCTGTGTGACTTAAGGAGGTCTCATGGGCCTATTAACGGATAGGAAACATCTTCCCATCAAGAAGCAAAATTATATTAATAGTAAGCAAAAAGACATTATGAATCTGCCATAGTACGTTAACAGTTATATTGTATATTTTATCCTAAATGCTCATTTTAGTAAATTAATGAAGTATAGTTTCATTCACATATATTCTCTCCTTAAGTAAAGAAACTTGGCCACAGTGATAAACTTCACCTTTACATGAAACAGATGTGAGGAAAATTGTGATAAGAACTTTGTTTCCCACTGTCCAGTAGTACATTAAATCAAGTATTTATTTTACAAGTTTTTGTTGCGGTGGTTGTTAAAGCATGGTTTCTTCCTGTAGAAAGAAGACAACCATTCACAGTTAAACCTCCAGTGATGGAAAGGACAGAAATGGTATATTAGTAGAATATTGAAGAAAAAACTACTTTATGTGTGCATATGAGCTTGAGTTTGTGCATGTAGTAGAGATACAGAGAGACAGAAAGAGACCGACAGAAAGGCTTTTATTACTGCCACTTCTTTCAAGGTCATTAGATCTTGGGATCAATTACCACATTTTCCATGGACAATATTTATTGACCACACAAGGGACTCATATAGCTTTTAATAAATATTAATATCCATCTGTTATAAATGTGTAGTCCTTGGAAAAATCATTACATCGGTTGTCTCTGTTAACCTTTATACGAGCTCATTCACAATTCTGTTCTGCTGTTTCATTTACTCTTTTCACTTTGTCTCAGTTAAAGAAATGATTTTTTTTCATGTGTTTACAGTTCTGAGCAAAGTTATTTAATGGTCCAAGGGGCAGACCAATATCAAGAAGTGCCAGATGATGTAAATTATTTTGGATATGTAGGGATTTTGTGATTGATCTATTCTGCCAAAGTGCGTCAACTTGTAACCTTAACAGATAACTGGTTAAATTTCAAAAATTAACTTACAGACATGCAAGCCTAAATCATATACTTGCCTGTCACACCCTGTAAGAGTAAATTAAAAAGAAGAATATATGTACTAGTATATAATTTTATACTCTGACCTTTCGGATCAAGTCAAAGATCTTCCTCTTTAACATAGCACAGTTCAAGGGTTTGAAAGATTGTCATGAATGAGAGGGATTATACTTACTGTACTTGGCCCTAGAGGCCTGAACCAGCAGGGGCACTGTGTTGAAGCTGTAAAGAGATCAATTTAGACTCAAAGTAAAAGAAGTTCTTAATATCTATATCTGTCCAAAAGTGGAATAGGCTGACTCAGGAGAGGCAGTTCCCTCAAACAAAGGCTGAGTGACCAGTTGTTAATTATCTCTCTCTCTCTCTCTCTCTCTCTCTCTCTCTCTCTCTCTCTCTCGTTGGGGATAGTTCCTATTCAAGAAAAGTTTCAAGTTGACAAGCACTTATTAAGAAGCCATTATGTGTCAGACATTGTGGTAAATTCTGGGGATATAAAATAAAATAGTTCCTATTCTCAAGGACTCCAAAGTACAATGGGGGAGACAAAATATAGAGAACAGTGCACAAACAAGATGCACACAGGATAAGTTGGAGATAATCTAAGAGAAAAGGTAGCAACATTAAGGAGAACAAAGCAAAGTTTCTTGAAGAAGGTGGGACTTTAGATAAGACTTGAAGGAATCCAGGGAAGCTAGGAGGCAAAGGGGTAGAGTGAGAGCATTCCAGGCTCGGGAAATGGTCAGCAAAAATGCTTACAGGGATTTACCAGAAAAAAAAAAAAAGTATTTAACAGCAATATGTAGTTGTGTTCACTGACCTCACAGCAACTACTATTGTTATCAGCATAAAAGTTTACCTCCAGAAGAAGCCTATTTCAATATTACACTGCTATGTGGAGATGATCCTGGGTTACCAAAGACTATGCCAGGAGAATACTTGCTATAGAAGATTCTGTTATTCTTATTACAATTTCTGAAGAATCAAAATTTCAAGTTACCTAAGAGGCCATAATGGAGAGATGTGTGTGACATATTATCAGCAATGAATTACAATCTGGAAATATCATAAAAGAATGAAGAATATTAATAGGGTAATTCAAAAAGAATTGAGCCTTTTTAAAAATGTATTATTTTAAAATGTATACATTACTATATGAACGTGTAGTCAAAATCAGTATGTAAAGGAAGAAAATTGTGAAATGTAAGAATAGTTCTAAAATGCAGTGCGTGGTATTCATGTTCATATATAACCCAATTTTGGAGTAATGCATTTTTGAAAGGATTCAATTCTTTTTGAATCACCCTACTGATCAAAATAGGAAGTGAGTCTATCATGTAGTGGGAGAATGGGATAACAAGCTGACATCCGCAGAGTTATATGTGGGCCCATGAGATGTTTTAAAGAACTCAAATAGGTCTTTAGTGTTTTTGGTGGCTTATCTCCAATCTATGCTTTTTTTTACCTGATTTGTACATAGTTTTGTTTTGTCATTTTTTTTGCATATTGGTTCCCTTATTAGACTATGATCTCCCTGAGAGCAGGCACTATTTTTTGTCCTTTTTTGTATCCCCAACATTTAGCGCAATGCCTAGCACATGGTAATCACTTCATAAATCTTTGTTAAGTGACCAGTAACTTTACTGAATGATTTTTAGGAAGATATGAGCTAGGATTTGCTATACTTAGGAGATGGATCCACTTTGTAAATTGCTGGAAAATATGCAATGATTTTTTTATAATTTCTAAACAGGAAATAACACAAAAAACTTAAACAACATGAAAAGTTCTCTATCATCCATATGATAATGACTTACTTTGAGAATTATTCCACTTCAAAATTGCTTTAAAACCTTTGCTTGATTTTTTTTTGTTGTGTATTACTGGACAAAGACATTTTCATCATTGATTATATATATTAAAAAATGTTGAAGATTGTAAAATATATATATATGCATATAAGTATATGTCATATACATATGTATATATACATATCTATGTATGTATATGTATATACATACTATTTTTGTAACACTTTAAAATTAGGAATGTGCTTTACATGAGTTTTCTCATTTAACCTTCACAACAACGTAGATAGGATGTAGTGGCTATTAGTATCCTCATTTGTAAAATGGGGAAAAGGAGGCCAAGTGACTTGCCCACTGTTGCGCAATTAGTGAGTGTCTGAGGCAGGATTTGAACTCTCATCTTCCTAATTGAAGCTAATAATCTATAGACCATGCCACCTAGTGGCCTATCTTCTATCAACTGCTGCACATCTGTTTTTGTTGATTAGAATGCATGTTTTCTTCCAACAGCATGGATAATCAAGTGATAGCTGAGTTATATGGAATTTTAAAGTTTTTAAGTTTCTTTTATCTATCATATCTGAATTGATTCTTCTAAGAACAAACAATTGCTATAATCATTCACATTTTACAGATGATGAAAGTGAGGCTTAGAGAGATGGCATGACAGATGTATGTTTTTAAGTGTCAGAGGTAGGATTCAAACCCAGATCACAGTTGCTATCATTGCTATTTTATATATGAAGAAGCTAAGGATTATGGAGTTTGAGTGACTTGCCCATGCTCCTCATTCATGTCCTTCTTTTTTCCAAGTTCAGTGCTACTTTTCTCACTATACTTTCCATTCCTTTTCCCTCCCTGTGTTTTTGTAGGATTGATAATGTCAGATATCTACTTTGATATGTTATTATATCTGAAAGCACAAGTACAAAGGATCATTTTAATGTATTAAAGAATTTTATGAATTTTAGCTCATCTCCTGCAAAGGAAAAAAAAGCAAAAAAGCAATACTGCTGTCAAGGCAGAAATGCATTTTCCAAATGACTGTGGTGACAAATTAGATGGCTAAGAAACCATAGGCTGGATTAATAAAGAACAACTTTGAAAAAAAGAACACCCAAATTTGACAGCTCACCTATATCACAGCTGTCACTCAAAAACGGTAACTAACAAAAGTAATTAACACTTCACCTGTATAGGCTACCATGTTTATTCATTAGTAAGGTTAAAAACCCATCTTGTATTTCATGGAAGATTTATGCAAATAATAGAAAGCAATTAAGATGTTTCTTCCCCAGGTGTCAGTACCAATTTGGGCACAGATTCCCATAGAATGAAGATGAGCAGTGTACTTACTTAGAGAGAATTTGAAGAAAGCAAATATACATAGGATTGAAATTGTTGATATGAAAAGAAAGAAGGGTGGGGGGGAGAAGGGGAAAAGTCCTACAGTGAGATGTGTGAAAGGTCTGAAGATAATTAGTTACCAGTTATATATAAGGTGAAACTCAGGAAACCAGAGGGAGGAGACTGAAAAATAGTAAGGGCCAGTAAAAAACAATAAGGCATGTAGGTCAGCATAAATGTGAATGAGGGTGAAATGGATGTGCTAAGAGGCACTGGGATGGAAACAGTGAAGAGCAAAGATGGAAAAGAAAATTGTGAAAGGGGAAGCATTAAGTACTTATGATTGGAATGACTTCAAGAACTCTTCAATGAAGGGAGATACATTTCTACTTCTTAGAACACAGACGACATCAAAGTCAGAAATAGACATCTGGCAGGTGACCTGAAGTAACAAAGGAGATAGAGGGGCGCAATTGGAAAAAAATAGAGGTCTTACTAAACAAAAGATAGGACAGAATAGTTTCTGGTAAAAAAAAAATTCTTTAAAGCATTTTTTTGAGTTTTGGAAAACACTGGATGAAAATTTGTGCAGGCATGCATTCTTTCTAGTGCCAAGATGATGATTTATTCAGGAATTATAATTCCAGTTTCAGCTTCTGATTAGCTAAGTTTCATGACTCTTCTTCAAAATCTGTTTTCATAATGATATTGCAATTTTCTCTTTGATTCTTCTAGCTGGTCAATTTAAAAGCCATTTACTTTTGGTGAGTTCGGGATTTGTGGGTGTATTTTATTTCTGTTTTTTGGAAGTACTAAAAAAGTGAGGTTGCAACTAAATCATAAAATAAATACAGTGTGATTTAGTGAACAGAGTTAGACTTAGACTCAAGAAAACAGAAACCAGACACACATCTGATACATATTAGAGAATTAGGGCATAACCATGGAAGAGGCACATTGCTTCTCAATAACTGTGAGTTACACAAGTTGCCCATATGTATTGTAATGTTAACTTTCCAAATAGGAAACTCTAGATACTGATGAGAACAAAGGTCTGGACAAAATCACAAGCAAAAAACATAGTTACAGATATTTACAGTGTGGTAAAAGGAACCTTTGCCAAATGAGCCTCAATTACTGATTTTTTTTCAGAAAAAATGTGAATTAGAAAATTATTACAAATACGTCACTTGATCTTAAATATATATTATGAATTGTTATGAATGCTTAAAAAATTAGCTATTAATGATTTGATATGTGACAAAGTGTCTTCTGTGGAGTACCCTAACGATCTGTGATTGGTCTTGTGCTAGTTAACATTTTTTCAATGGCTTAGATGAAGTATAGATGTCATGCGCATAAGATTTTCAAATGACACAAAGCTGGGATGGATAGTTAGCATAGTGGATTGAAAATTGGTTCACTAGGCTCGCACATTGAGACGAAATCTAATAAGATGAAATCCAAAAGGGACAAGATAAGTTTCTATACCTCACTACCTGTATTTCTTATTTCGAAGTTGTACACAAAATCAATTCTCAACTTTTGTTCCTAAAACTTTGAATTACAATTTTCTTTCTTCCTCCCTCCCCACCCATCGCCACTGAGAAGGCAAGCAATTCATTATAGGCTTATACAAGTGCAGTTTTGCAAATGACTTCTATAATAGTCATGTTATGTAAGACTAGCTATATTTCCCTCCATCCTAGCCTGCCCCCATTTCTTCTGTTCTCTCTTTTGACCTTATCCCTTCCCAAGAGCATTTACTTCTAATTGGACCCTCCTCCCATTTATCCTACTTTCCATCATCCCCCTTCCCTGTTTGTCCCCTTCTCCCCTACTTTCCTGTAGTGTAAGATAGGTTTTCATACAAATTGAGTGTGCATGTTATTCCTTTCTTGAGCTAAATGTGATGAAAGTAAGTTTCACTTTAACCCTCACACCTCCTCCCTTTCCCCTTCCATTGAAAAAAAAATTTTCTTGCCTCTTCTATGAGAGATAATTTACCCCACTCCATTTCTCCCTTTCTCCTCCCAATATATTCCTCTCTCACTCCTTAATTTTATTTTTTTACATGATTCCTCCCTATTCAATTACCCTGCGCTCTCTCTGTGTGTATATATGTGTGTGTGTGTGTGTGTTTGTGTGTGTAATCACTCCAACTACCCAAATACTGAAAAAAGTCTCAAGGGTTAAAAATATTATCTTTCTGTGTAGAAATGTAGACAGTTCAACTTTAGAAAGTCCTTTATGATTTCTCTTTCCTGTTTACCTTTTCATCTTTCTCTTAATTCTTGTGTTTGAAAGTCAAATTTTCTATTCAGTTTTGGTCTTTATATTGAGAATTTTAAAATCCTCTATCATTGAATGACCATTTCCCCCCCTGAAATATTATACTCAGTTTTGCTGGGTAGGTGATTCTTGGTTTTAATCCCAGTTCCTTTGACTTCTGGAATATCCTATTCCAAGCCCTTTGATTCCTTAATGTAGAAGCTTCCAGATCTTGTTTTATTCTGACTGTATTTCCACAATACTCGAATTGTTTCTTTCTACTTTCTTGCTATATTTTCTCCTTAACCTGAGAACTCTGAAATTTTGCCACAATATTCCTAGGAGTTTCTCTTTTTGGATCTCTTTCAGGAGGTGATTGGTGGATTCTTTCAATATTTATTTTGCCCTCTGGTTCTAGAATATCAGCGCAGTTTTCCTTGATAATTTCATGAAAGATGATGTCCACACTCTTTTTTTGATCATGTCTTTCAGGTAGTCTCATAATTTTTAAATTGCCTCTCCTGCATCTACTTTCCAGGTCAGCTGTTTTTCCAATGAGAATCAAGATTGATTCTATCACATTGTCTTCTATTTTTTCATTCTTTTGGTTTTGTTTTATAATTTCTTGGTTTCTCATAAAGTCATTAGCTTCCATCTGTTCCATTCTAATTTTTAAAGAACTATTTTCTTCAGTGAACTTTTGAACCTCCTTTTCCTTTTGGATAATTCTGCTTTTTAAGAATTCATCTCCTCATTGGCTCTTTGGACCTCTTTTGACAACTGAGTTAGCCTGTTTTTAAAGGTGTTATTTTCTTCAGCACTTTTTTGGATCTCCTTTAGCAAGCTGTTGACTCACTTTTCATAATTTCCTTGTATCACTCTCATTTCTCTTTCTAATTTTTCTTCCACCTCTCTTATTTGGTTTCAAAACCTTTTTTGAACTCTTCCATGGTCTGAGACCATTGATATTTATTTTGGAGGCCTCTGATGGTAAGCATTGTTCTTCCTTACCTGAAATGATGGAAGGAAGTACCTATTCTCCAAGAAAGTAACCTTCTATAGTCTTATTTTTTTTCCATTTTTTGGGCATTTTCCCAGCCAATTACTTGAATTTTAAGTCCTTTATCAAGATGAGCATATACTCTGGGAACCTATAAGTTCTCAGTTCCTCCAAAGTGGCACAATCAAGGAAGAGGAGTTTACTCCCTGTCCTGGCTCCTGGCTGAGATTCAGATTAGCTGCTCAATTCCCCCAGAGGCTTTAGGCTGGGGCAGAGTTGACACTCAGGGATGAGGTTCAGATCTGCTGCTCAGTTCCACAAAGGGAGGCTGCAACGGCTGCTCTTGTTGTGGTCACCACCACTGCCTGGGGCAGGGGCCGGGGCAGATTCTGCTCTCCTTCTGCCTTTAGAAAAAGCCCTCTCACTGACCTCTGAAGCTCCATTTGGTACTTGTGGGTTGAGGAATCAAGGAGCCTTTGCTGATGGTGCTGGGGACCCCGCCTTCAAGGCCTGCTTCAGTCCATTCCCCCAGGTTCTGGTGGGACTGACCTTTCCTGTTGGCCCTCCAGGCCACCCTGGACTGGAAATTTTTTTCACTCTATCTCTTTGTGCCTTCTATTGCTCTAGAATTTGCCAAGAGTCATTTTTTACAGGCATTTTATGGACTGTGGGGGAAGAGCTAGCATATGTGCATTTTTCTACTTTGCCATCTTGGCTCAGCCCCCCTATATATCAATCTTTTAAAAAATATCCTGTAATTTTAGCAGTTAAAAAGTCCAGTATGAATCAGTAATGTGATATAGCATCATAAAAAAGAAAGAGAGAAAGAAAGAATAAAATAAAAAGAAATAAAGAAGAAAAGAAAAGAAAGACACAGAGAGAGACAGAGGGAGAGATAGAGAGACAGAGAAAGAGAAAAGGCAAAAGTAATGCAAACTTGGGCTACAAGAATTAGGGAGGTGAAACTGCCATTGTGCACTTCTCCTGCCAATTCACAATGATGTCATCTAGAACCCTGTGTTCAATCCTGGACACTATTATTTAAAAAAGACATTTAAAAAAGACAAGAAATGGAGTAATGTGTGGGGAGAGCAATCAGGATGATTGACGACCTAGACAATTGGTATGGAGTCCAGGTCATATGAAGATCATTTGAAGGAACTGGGTGAGTTTAGCTTGAAGAAGAGAAAATTAAAGGTTGCACTGGGAGTAGATGGGGAGATATGATAACTTTTCACATATTTGAATGGCAGGCATTTATAGGAGTGATTGGATTTATTTTGTTTTGCTTCAGAAGTCAGAATCAACAGCACTGGTTAGAAGTTGTAAAAAACAAATTCAAGTAGAATTTGCTGCCCCAAGAAGTGGTGGTCTCCTTCTGAAGTCTTCAAGCAGATACTGGATAACCATTTCTTAAATATAATACAATGGAGATTTAGTTGACTTAGGTCAGAACTTAGGGCCCTTGCAACTTTCAGATTTGGTGATTCTGATTTAGCCTTAAAAGCTTCAGCGATGCTTTATTGATTAGGAGAGTTGTTTATGTTTAAGCAAGTGAGAACTTTAATAAGGTACGTTGTGCAGTTCTTGTTAATTTTGTTTTTAAAAACTCAGTTCTTCAAAATGGTCAACCTAATTTGAGGAGAGAAGAATTGATTTAACCTTAAAGAGTCCATAATCATGGAGAATAAATAGGTGTTTGACGTTTGTTTCCAGGCTTATTTATCAAATAATTATTGAGATGTTTTCTGTCACCTTTCAGGTTTTTTAAATGCTTATTTGCTCAGTTTATTCACTTCCTTTTAAATGTTTTGACTATAATTCAAATAAGTGACCAATAAGGTAGATGGTGATGGCTATGAAATGTCCCACATGATGTTGTGATATAGTGTATATCTATACTAGACTTACAATAAATTAATTGACTGAGTAAATAGGATAATGCTTATTCTTTAAAAAAATAGCTATCTATAAAATAATGTTAGTATAATATTTAAAAAGATAATTGACAAGTGAGAGCAATGAAGTGATTCAAGTCAATGAAATGATTATAATTTATTGTATTTCTCACAATTCACAGAAGTGTGAATTGTGGCAGGGAATTCTGGGTTGAGGTTGGCAAGACATGAATGCCTCATTGAACTAGAAAACATTTCAAAGACCATTTAGTCCAGTCTTCTGATTTTACAAATCAGGAAACTGAGACCCAGGAAGATTCAATGGTTTGCCCAAGATCACGTAGTCGATGAACATCTAAGACAAGATTTAAAACCCAGTTCCTTTGATTGCAGTCATTTTTTCTTCTATTTCAATTAACTGCCTGTTCAAATTAACATTAATTCTCCCAGAGCCTAAAAATAAATAAAATAAATCATCATGATAATTCTCTATAATCACAATTATTTAAAGTAAAAAATGGAAGCCCACATAGGTCAAATGACTTCTTCAAGGTCATACATTTAGTAAATGTCAGGATTTCATGTTCTTGTTCTGCACACTCTTTCCCCCTATACAATGCTAAAGGAGAAAATAAAACAAGCATTCAGTCAGAACCTTTCCTCAGAGCCCCTTTTCTCTATAGTAGGTGGCTCCAACTCTGGCACTTTAGGGTTTAGGACACTCAAGGACAAACATCCTTCCAAGTAGCTTCTATTTATCTTCCTTTTTCTTTAATCAGAGAAACCTTTAAATACCTGGGAAGGGTTTATCAAAAAGCTCAGAATCCTAAGGGTTAGCTCTCTGAGAGATTCCCTCTGAGAGATTCTTTTGCATCATGCCTGACTGATAGAAACAGCATAAATTGAAAAAAATAAATAAAGACCCCATGATGATTTTTACTGAAAAATTATCTCCCCAAAAATCTAGTTTTCAACTCTTAAAACTATTTAAGAAAAAAAAAACCAGCATTTTTCTCCTTCCTAACAAATGTCTTGCATTCACTTAGAGTTAGTTAGGTGTACTCAATAGTACACCTAACTCCCTGAAAGCTTTGCAGCTTGGGTTTTTTAAACACTTTCTACTTAGGAAAGCACCTTGAAATATTTTTCCCTCAAGCAACTTTTCATAGAACATTTTGACAGAATATATTTTCTGAAAAGTAATACTCTAATACATGAATCTGTGATCTTATTGATTTCCTCAAATGATTCACGTCACAACCCATCCATGACTCACCTTCCTGTGGGACTCTCATCCATGCCCTCTCACAATATGCCACAGCAGTTCACCTATTATGATAGAAAGTATTTCTGTTTCTCTTGACACCATGAGGTCCCAGTGGAGCACTTTGGTATCTGTCATCCCTATGTAGCCCATGTTATCTTTTAATGTAGATTTTATGATCAGGGAAACATGAAAAAACTTGAAGGCAGCAAAGCAGGGGTCAATAGATATTAAAAGACTGAATATTGGAAGAAGGAGTCGATTGTAGGGAAAGTATGCCAAAGGAAAAGGAAGGCGATGAAATCAACAGTACAGTAGAGATATTAAACTTGGTGAAGAGAAGTACCCATCTCTTTGAAAGGGACATGAGTAAAAGTGAAGAGAGTAAAGAACTAACTCAGAGTGCACATATCTAGCACTGGAAGATATCTCAAAGGTAATGTTGATATGGTAAGTAATGCCCAGGAAGGTCCAAGGTAATACAAATTAAATTCAGAGGCAAGATTTGAGCCCAAGGCTCCTGACTCCAGAGGCCATTCTCTTATCCATGTAACATGAAAATAACATGTAGATTCAAGCTGGAGAATGGGGCAGGAAGTGGAACTCTCTCAAATATTCTTTATTTTCTCAGTAAAGTATGAAGTCAAGTCTGTGCTTCGAGGGAGAGAGAGGGAAGCCAGGGAAGATTGAGGGGAAAAAAAGAGATAAGAGAGTAGCTGCTGTGAAAATTTCAATAGAGTCAATGAGGGAAGAGTAAAAAGATGGCTCTTGGGCAGTGACATACCAGTGGAATTAGTTAGCAACAATTTTCAGTAGATTGAGCCAATAGGACTGAATCCTACAATGACATGAGAATAGGAGCATAAGTGTGAATTGTGGTAGGGAATTCTGGGTTGAAGTTGGCAAGACATAAATGCCAATAGGAGAAAGTGGCAAGGGATTCAATAGTAGAAGACATTAAAAAATGTCTTCTTTGGTTAAGAATCAAGACTGAGAAGGGAGGAAGGGAAAGCTAGACCAAGAGTGATTGCCTTAAAGATAACTTAGGAGGAACTGAAAATAGGATCTATCTGTCTGTCCCTCTATCTATCTATCTATCTATCTATCTATCTATCTATCTATCTATCTATCTACCTTCCTATTTCTGTTACAAACTAGTAGAGATGAGAGAAATAGAAGGAAAGTCAAGTCAAAATAGCCTTATAGAAATCCAGAGAAGAGAGGGTGACTAATAATGTCAAAGATTATAGAGATTTAGAGAAGGGTGCTAGATGATTGCCACAAGATTCTGTGTAGTTTCACATATCTGGATAGAGGGAAATCCACTAAATATAAAAATGATTTCATATAGGACATGAGATCTTATGGATTTTCTCTTTTTGTGGATGACATTGTTCTGATTATATTAAGTTGTAGAATATTTTAAAGCCTCCTAAATAAAATCAATAATGACTTAAAGGAGTTTGGCCTAACTATCCACATTGGAAATTTTTTAAAATTATAGGAATTAGGGCAGAGCCAAGATGGCAGAGTAGAAAGACATGTATACTCTAGTACTTCCCCCACAGCCCACAAAATACCTGTAAAAAAATGACTCTACAAATTCTAGAGCAGAAGAAGTCACAGAACAACAGAGTAAAAGAGGTTTCCTGCCAAAGGTAACCTGGAAGGCTGACAGGAAAGGTCTATCTCACAGGATGATGAGCTGAGCAGAGCCCAGCCCTGGCCATGCAGCACTGGGAGGAACAGGATCTGAACAGACCTCTGGGGCAGAGTTCCAAGCAGGGAGAGTCCCAGATCCCTCAACCCACAAGTGACAAAGAAAGCTCCAAAGTTCAGTGTAGGACGGATTTCCCAGCTAGGTGAAAGGCAACGAGGTTCCTCCAGCAATAGTCTCAGGTGATGGCAGAGGCCATGGCAGCAGACAACAGGCAGCTACAGTGTCCAGGAAACAACATGGATCCATTATTCAGGTAGCTCAGTTTAAAGCCTCTTGCTTTAGGGAGCAGCTGACTCAGCTCCCAGCCCTGAGTAAAGGCCCTACCCCAGCCAAAAGCCAGGGGAACCAAGCAACTGAGTCTAATCTTTTGACAAAGGATTCAGAAGCCAAGTACCTGGTTGGGAAAATACCCAAAAAAGGGAAAAAAATAAGAACGTAGAAAGTTACTTTCTTGGTGAGCAGGTATCTCCTCCCACCCTTTCAGATGAGGAAGAACAAGGCATACTGTCACAGGAAGTTAAGGCCCATGCCTCCAGGGCCTCCAAAGTGAACTTAAATTGGGTTCAGGCAATGGAAGAACTTGAAAAGAGAGTTAGGAGCTTGCTAAAGAAGAACCAAAAAAAAAAGTGCTGACAAAAATGACACCTTTAAAAAGAGGCTAACTCAATTGGAAAAAGAGGTCCAAAAAGCCAATGAGGTGAAGGAGACTTTAAAAAGTAGAATTAGCCAAATGGAGGAGAAGGTTCAAAAGCTCTCTGAACAAAATAGTTCATTGGGTTCAGGGAAATGAATGACTATGAGATAACCAAGCAGTAAAAAACAAAACCAAAAGTTTGAAAAAATAGAATATAATGTGAAATATCTCATTAGAAAAACAACTGACCTGGAAAATAGATTCAGGAGAAACAATTTAAAAATTATGGGACTACTTGAAATCCATGGTCTAAAAGAGAGGCTAGATATTATCTTCCATGAAATTTTCAAGGAAAACTTTCCTGATATTCTAGAACCAGAGGGCAAAATAAATATTGAAAGAATCCACCCATCAACCTCCTGAAAGAGACCTGAAGAGAGAAATTCCTAGGACTATTGTGGCCAAATTTCAGAGTTCCCAGGTGAAGGAGAAAATATTGCAAGCAGCTAGAAAGAAAAAAATTGAGTGTTGTGGAAATACAATCAGGATAACACAGTATCTGGTAGCTACTACATTAAGGGATCAAATGTCTTGGAATAGGATATTCCAGAAGTCACAGGAACTGGGATTAAAACCAAGAATCATCTACCCAGCAAAGCTGAGTAAAATACTTCAAGGGAATAAATGGTCATTCAATGATATAAAGAAATTTCAAGCATTCATGATGAAAAGACCAGAACAGAAGAGAAAATTTGACTTCCAAACACAAGAATCAAGAGAATCATGAAAAGGTAAACAGGAAAGAAAAATCATAAAAGACTTTCTAAAGCTGAACTGTTTACATTCCTACATAGAAAGAAATATTTATAACTCTTGAGACTGTTCTCAGTATTTGGGTAGGTGGAGGATTTGTACATACACACACACACACACATACACACACACACAGAAAGTACATGCTGTGTTGAATCAGAAGAGATGATATCCACAAAAAAAAAAATAAAAAGTAAAGGTTGAGAAGGAAAATACTGTGAATAGAAAGAGAGAAATGTAATGGGGCAGGTTATAACTCATAAAAGAGATAAGAAAAAGAAGGGGAGAGGGGAAAAGTGAAGCTACTCTCTCTACATATGGCTTAAGGAGGGAATAACATCTCACTCGATTTGGTATGAAAATCTATCTTATACCACAGGAAAGTAGGGAGGAGGTGACAAGTGAGGTGAGGGAAATGATAGAAGGGAGGGCAAATGGGAGAAGGGAGTAACTGGAAATAAACACGTATGGGAAAGGGCAAGGTCAAATTAGGGAATAAAAAAAATAAGGGGGGATAGAGTAGGATAGAGGGCAATAGAGTTAGTATTACACAACATGAGTATCATGGAAGACTATTGCAGCACAACACATGTTTAGTCTGTATTGAATCTCTTGTCTTCTCAGTGGGAATGGGTAGGGAGGGAGGGAGGGAGAGAAGTTGGAACTCAAAGTATTAGAAACGAATGTTGAGAATTATTATTGCATATAACCAAGGAAATAAGAAACACAGGTAATGGGGTATAGAAATTTATCTTGCCCTACAAGAAAAGAGAAGATGGGGAAAAGGGAAGGGTGGGTTGTGATAGAAGGGAGGGTACATTGATGGAAGGGGTAATCAGAATGCAAAGTATTAGGAGGTGGGAGGGGGGAGAGATGAGGAGAAAAACTGGACATGTTACAAAGTGATGTAAAAGTAATTAGCATTAACATAATTGAGTTAATTACTGAGACTAAATCAGATAAATTTTTAGTTTGGGGAAGAAAATTTTAGTCTAAATTTCTAGAGGCAGGTAACCTCGGGTAAAATTTGACATTGATGGAAAAGTTAAGATTTTAATGGTAAATTTGATTTTATGATTGCTATTTAATCAGGAACTAGAACATGAATAGAAAGACATGTAAGTCACTTAAGACTTGCTTCAAAAGATGTTCCTTACCCAATGTGAAATTTTAGTCATATGTGAAGCCTGGTTATTGGAACTTACTATTTTAAGATTCTATGGGACTATTAACTGACTCTTCTTCTGAGTCTAACTCCAAGTATGGAAAGGCAGCAAGAAAGGCAGTCTGAGCCTCCAATCCATGATGCCAGGAAGTCTGTGAGATGCTGGTATGAACTGCAAAAGGTGACCGCATGGGAAGGGAGGGAGAGCAGCTGTTCAGCCTGGGGTGAGGTAGGATTCTCCTGACTCAATTTCCCCGCTGACAACTGGCAGACTTTAAGCCTGACTGAATGAAAGTTGACAGTCTACTCCTGCCTGGAATTGACATGAAGTTGGGAGGATATTATTTCCCTATAATGTCCCTACATTTGGTGGCCATTTCCTATAGTCAAAAGGTTTGTAAACTTAATACCAGATCTATTAAATTATAGATTGTTGGTAGGGGAAAATCTGAGGTTAAGTCTAAAATTAAGCTACTAGGCTTAGGACTTTAGATCAACAATAAAAAGTTAGGGTCTTTTAATTCTTAGTAATACTGTGGAAACAATTAGGTCAAGGGCTTGTGAAGTTAGCATACATTATTATTTGGGTCTCAGCTGGTTAATGTTAAAAAAAAATTCATTTGTGGTCTATAGTGTGAATGCTTTAAAAGAAGTATCAGCTGACCAAAAGTTGGAATTGTTTTATGTGATATGAACTGTGTTAAAAATGAAAAATTTAAAAAAAGTGTAGGAATAATTTCTCTTGTCTAGAATATAAGGAGTTGGACAAATATTGTAAAAACTGGTTCATTAGAATATGTCTTGCTACTATGGGTGTGTTTTGCATGATTATACATGTATAAGTGCTATTGAATTGCTTGGCTTTTCAATGATGGGAGAAGGGGAGGAAAGAAAGGAGACAATTTCAAACTCAAAGTTCTAAAAAGGAATGTTAAAATCATTTTAAATGTAATTGGGTAAAATAAAATATTAATATATAATGAATATATGTATTACATATATACATGAAAGCATACACATGTGTATGTATCTTGGACAGACATCCTATAAATAAAGAATAAGGCTCAGAATTGAACAGGAAAGACAGAACAAATTAGATTGGTTTTGTGAAATTTCATAGCGTTATTAATGACCACATGTTTATCCCTGAATAAAAAGGTCTCTCTGTGCAATCATTTTCCTTATGGATATTATAAAGCTTAGAATTGTGAATGCGCTATGCATGGGATAGTGCTGCTCTTTAGTTTTGAACGAGTAAAGTTGTGGGTCACACAAAGGTAGGAGCCAGCTCCATAGTGGGCATGATCGATTACAGCACATTGGCAGCTGGATGCACAAGAGGAGGCATGTTCAGGATGTTATTAGAGAGATATGAGACCAGAACCAGAGGGTAACTAAGGGACAGCCTATGCATTCTAGTAATAGCTATGAATTATAAAGAAAACAAATGGAAGTTTCCTGTCACTTTCGTGGAAAGTGGATCCTCATGGAATATTTCTGACAGGACAGTTGCTTATGTTGAGCATGGATAAATTGTGGTTTGTACTCTTAGAAAGCATGCTTATATAAAGGAGATCATACATTCATCCAAGTATCGAAGTGCCTACAGGTATAACTATGTTTCCCCAGTTGAAAATAAACAATACACCTAGGTGTGGGTCACAACACTTTCATTGGGAACTGCTGCCATCCTTTAGTTCATATTTGTTTCCATCTCCTTGCTTCACATCTCTTACTTTCTCCCCTTCCACTAGGGGGTAGACAGAAAGACAAAGAGGGAGTCCTTTTTGTCTGAACAGTCATTTTTAACAGCTACATGTCTTTCTGTGGAATATTTCCAATTTAAAAAGTAATAAATAAAGCTGCTGTTGATAATACTTTGAGGTTTCCAAAGAGTTTTTCGCACAATTACCCTTTGAGTTTGGTAATATGCTATTTCCTCCATTTTATAGATGAGAAACCTGATGCTCAGAATATTTAAATGACAGAGCTGTTAAGTAGCATGGAGAGATTTTGAGCCAGTTCCCTAATTCCAGGTGAGATTCTCTGAATATAGGTCCTTTGACTCTAATGTAGAACCATCGCATTAAATGGATTCATCAACCAAAAGTTTATTTAGTGTTTACTGTATACAGAGTACTGGGATTTTTTTTTTACTGGGTGATACAAAGAAGTAAAAACAATACAAATCCACAGAGTATTTGGATACATATAGTTTATGTGTGTGTATATATATATATATATACATATATGCACATATATACATGCACACACACACACATATATATATATATATATGAAAAAAGATAACCAGCAATATAAAGAATCACACTAATAGACAAGTGCTTTAGAACTTAAAAGGAAAGGGAGAATATTTTGAGTTAGTATAATAATTAATGTCAATTTTCTATCAAATTTATTCAATGGACTTTTGATAAAATTTATTGATTAGAGTTGTATACAGAAATATTCTGATCAATCATCTCCTTTCTCTCTTAAGGATGCCTGTCTCTGGTTCACTAAAGAGAATAAAGCAAAGAAAAATGACTGTTTGGAGTCAAGTAACAATAGACACTTGCAAAGCTTCCTTTGGGTAGAACTAGTGCAGTATTGCTCGTCCTGCTCTCCAACTTCCCCCTGCTGCATCAGAAAATGCCTTTGTAAAGTTTGGGCAGTAGATGGGGAGCTTTTGGATGCTACATAAATGTCAGCTGTATTTATTGTTATTTTTATCCTGCGCAGATCAGTTTGGTGTGGGATAAAAGAAGCAGTGCAAATATATGGAAAGCCAGTACTTTTTTGGACCAAAAAGTTCCAAAAGGGCACAGCAAGAAAGAAGGTCTGACAACACCAAACCAGAGCATCTGGCACCTTGTTCTAATCCTACCATCATTTCAATTCTTGCCTCAGAAACCCAGAGGAGTCAAGTCAATTTTCTCTCATTTCTTTTCTCTTCCTTTTGCATTTTGCCGCAGCTAATTTCCAAAGGGCTTTTAAGCCATGGACCTCTCTGCACAGTGTCAGTGTGCCCTCTACTTGGTGTCCCACGGACAATAAGTCGCAAATTACCCATTGACTGGAAGTGAAGGAAAATGATATCCTGCATAACAGGTATTGCAGTAAGCATCCCACAGAAGAGAGTGCTGGGAATGAAATTGTGAAATATTGATCATACTGGCTAGAAAATATAATTTATATAAAAATGGTGCATAGTTGCTATGACAATTTTTAAAACTACAGATGTTCTTTTAGAAGCCTACAAATCAAAGGAGGCCACAAGGTTATTGAAAGAACATGAAGGTTTAAGGATTACTAATACAGAGAGTCTATCCCATTTGTACTTTTGGCATAGTGCTGCTAAAAATATAGCTGAAGGTCATTTCTGGGACTCCAGGATTACTTTCCTGGAAAAAAAAAGGATACTAATTTTACAGGCTTTACATTTATGTTGCTCCACTAAAGTCCTGTTCTATTGCCTTATTGTGATTTAGAGGTGATACTGATTTGTTAAAGATTCTGGCACTGGGGGGATAAATTCTAGTGCTCCAATCAAGGTAAAAAAAGACCCTGAGAAAGGGTTCAGGAATAGATTTTGTGGGGTTTTCTTAACTTAAAAAATCTGTAGTGCACAGTCTCTAGCACATAGTAAATGCTTAATTTTTTTGGTAGATTGATCAGTGAGGTTCCAATTAAGATAATATAAATTTTTCACTTTCAACAGTCTTGATACTACTGAATAATTGATCATTTCACTCACCACTGTCATCTTCCCTTGAATCTCTTCATTTCCTTCTTTTGATGCTTCTCATAACTTGTCTGGGTTATCCTCACAACCAACCTTGCCCTTTTAGATTCTCAGGTTGCTGAGTAACACTGACTCACACAACCACACTTTAAGTCCTCTTAAAATTTGTATATATCTTAATTGGAATCTAGCTTGTGTCTAGTAAGTCATTTTTAAAATTTTATTTAATCTATTAAGATAAGGTACTGGACCCTGAAGTCCTCTTGCAAGCTGAACTACCAAGTGTCCGAACTCTACTGCAGAGAATGCAACTCCAGTGGGGCTGGCAAGTTGTTTAATGTCAATAGCATGCATGCTGAAAGGACTATTTTATGGAGAACTCACCCAAGGCAAGAGTTCACATGGAGGCCAGAAGTGGTACAAGGACACCCTCGAGTTCTCTGAAGATTTTTAGTATTGATTATAAAACATAAGAGACCCTGACATAGGACCAACCAGGATGGCACACCTGCATCAAAGAAGGGACTCTGCTCTATGAGCAAAGCAAAATTGCAGTGGCTCAGGGGAAACGTAAGATGCACAGTTGTAGACATTTCAAACAGATCGTTCATGCCTTACCTGAGGTAGAGCTTTTTGAGATCATATTAGACTGATCAGCCCCAGATGTCTAGACTGAACCTTGGCCCCAACATTGTGATGTGGTTGGTCTTCGTCAAGTACAAAACACAAAGAGCAAGTCTATGAGGTAGATAGTGATAGGGTCGATAGAATACTAGACTTGGAGTCAAGAAGAGCTGAGTTTGAATTTCACTTCAGAAACTAACTAGTTCTGTAACCCCAGAAAAGTCAATCAACCTCTCTCAACCTCAATCTCCACATCTATAAAATGGGAATCATAGTGACTACCCTGTGAGTTGTTCTTGGAATCAAACGAGATCAAATGCTTCCTAAACCTTAACTCATTATCAGCATATCACTTTCTGATTCCTCATAACAGTGTTCCATATATTCTCTCCACTCAAGCCCTTTACACCATCTCTTCCCCAGGCCCCAAACGGGTATCACTTTCTACTTTATTGAGAAAATTAAAACCATTTTCCCCTGAGGTCCCTCTTCTCTTCTACTGTATATTTGATAACATTTCCACATGATTCTGTACCTCCTCTTTTTCTCTAGTCACTGAGAAACATATGACCCTTTCTTTACCAAGGTCACCCCTGTAGTTATGATTTAGATCTGAATATATCTAATCTCCTTCAGGAGATAATCCTTTTAATTATCCCTCCCACCTCTTTCACCTTCAATACTTTCTTGTTTGCCTAGAGACATGCTCATATCTCTTACATTCTCAAAAATAACTATTGCCCTATCTCTCTTCTGTCTTTAATAATCAAACTCCTTGAAAGAGCTGTCTACAATTGGTGCCTCCCTTTGGTTACCTCTCCTACTCATTTTTAATTTCTTTTCTATCTGGATTCCAATACTACAACCTGAAAGAAAAACCTCTCTCATCTTTTAATTGTTAAACCTGACTACCTTTTATATCTGCATCCCCTTCTTCACTGCACATTTTTTGATTCTGTCCACCACCCTTTTTTTCCCCTCTTGATTTGCATGACTCTCCTGCCTTTTCATTTTCCTGTATATCTAGCTGCTTCTTTTGAACCTCCTTCATTGAATCACTATCCATCTTTCAGGCTCTGAGTTTGAATAGAGAAAGAGAGAGGGAAGAAGGGAGGAAAGGAGGGAGGGAGGGAGAGAGGGAGGGAGAGAGAGAGGGAGAAAGAGAGAGAGAGGGAGAGAGAGAGAGAGCGAGAGAGAGAGAGAGAGAGAGAGAGAGAGAGAGAGAGAGAGAGAGAGAGAGAGAGCACTTTGTTCTGGACAAAAATTCTTCTCTCCCTACACTTTTTTCCCCTTGGAGATCTCATCCTCATACATGGGTTCCATAATTATTTCTACACAGATGACTCCCAACTCTGTATAATCTCTCTCCTAAACAACAGTCCCACATGGCTGACTGCTTGATATGTATCTCATACTGGCATCTAAAACTCAATATGTCCAACCTCCGTTCCTTCAACTTACCTCTCCTCCAAACTGCCTTATTTCAATTATTGACAATGAAATTCATCTAATCATTATCCAGGACCACAACTTTGGAATACCTCTTAACTTTTTCCTCTTTTTCACCTTCCTCATGTTAAATTACCTACTAATTCTCATTACTGTTCCTCTGTACTATCTCTTAAATTCATTGTTTTCTTCTTCTTTATACTTATCCATTCATTTCTCATCTAGATCAGTAATCTAGAAAGTGGAGGGTGGAATCTCTTGGAGAGTGACCATGGCTTAATTAAAATGATATGATCAAAAATTAAGAGAGCAGGGAAATGGATAGCCAGTCATGAATCTTGACTTCCATACCATTCCTCCCTATCCTTCATCCATTATGACAAAATTTCACCCCCTCCACAAACACACTTGACAGTTGCATATTTCCAAAATTCGCCTTTTTGAATTAAGGCATCAGCCCTTCAGGAAACTGTATTACTAACACAAGATTCACAACCCCTATAGCAGCTATGAATATGACAGTATAGCTGTAAATCTCAAAAGATAACAGAAAGCAGAACCAAAATATTTATTTAAACACTAGAAAACCAAATCCCAACTCCAGAAAGCAAAATTCATCATAGCAACAAAGAAGTCTTTACATAATAACAATTCAGGGGTTACCACAAACCCCAAGCCCTCCCCCTGATGGGACCTTCCCACAAATGAATACTCACATCTCTCTGCCTGCTTCCTCTCTCTCCCTCAGCTCTAACTGCTGTGACCAACTTCCTCTCAGCTCTCACTCACCCTTCCTGCTACACACTTTCTTGCTCTACTCATTTGCCAAGCTCCTCCCACCACAGACTCATGCTACTCAGGCTTCCATGTGACTCAAGCAGATTATATGGGCCTATTAATGAATGAGAAAGATCTTTCCATTGTGCAAATACAAATTCACAATATATTTGACCTCAAAATCGTTCATATCCATTGCATAGTTTAATGGAAGTTTAGAAATAACTGGTATCAATAGAACTTTACAACAATATAATAAGGATAACATGAAATAAGCACAAAAAACAGTGTCTTAGGGTGGAGTTGAGTACATGCACCCCATCATTCTCTCCTTGAATGGATAGGGCCCAAAATGTTAGGTTAAGGGGTGAAGGTCTCTTCTTCCATAGCTACTTCTTCCTGAGATAGGACATAGAGATATCCCTGCCCCAAGAGGCCCCATTTGAGGGGTCAGTTCTTTAGTTGGCATCCAGAGTGTGACTGACACCAAGTCCAGGGGTGACATATCACAGTAGTGGACAAGAGGTGACATCTGGTTTAAGCAATCAGGCATCTTCAGGGCGAGGGTACTAAGCCTGCCAAAAGCAAATCTAGCAAACAAGTTTAACAGACAAAAACAAAACAAAATAAAAACAAGACGATAATAACCAGAAGCAAGTAGATATGGCATCACTTATGTTTCTGGAGTCCATGAACCCACTATCATAGCCTCATTATAGGAGTTAAATGTGCAATTTGGTAATCATCTTCTCCTAAATAAGCAAGAATTGCAGTATTATCTTTCCTATGTGCTACAATTTCCTCAGCCTTTGGAACATCACGTGGCTTCCTCTTTACCCATACCCATATTTTCCAATTTTATTCTATCAGTAGAACTCAATCCTTTAGTTCCTTTGATAGTTATGTCAGAAGGAGGGTCAGTTGTCACAAGGGATATTGTTTTGCAAGGAATAATAATCACTTGAACTATTCTATCTTTTTTACAAAACTGTATGAGTTCTTCACCTAAATCTTGGAATGTCACCATAATTTCTCCTTGATAATGAGAATGTATTACTCCAGCCAATATGCGTATTCCTCAAGCTTCTAATCCTAACTTAGGTGATACCTTCCAAAATGATTTTTCTGGATTCTCATGCATATTTATGTGGAGATTTTTCTTATTTCTTTTCTATCCAACCCAAAGTCCTCTAAACAATGTAAATCATATCCTGTTGAACCAGGTATTCTTGGATGCAGTGCTGGGATATCTTGCCTCATAGTCCAATACTCAATATTCTCAAAAGAAAAAGAACATTGGATTGAAGTTAGTAGCATTCCTCACTTTAATTCCTGCCTCTTTTCTTTACTACATGTGTGTCTTTGGTCATGTCATTTAACCTTTGTTTCCTCATCTGTAAAATGGACTAGAGGATTTTCACCTTCCTTCCATTTCTCTATCTAGGAATTTTAAGATGTCTAGTAGCAATATATAAGTAAAATGGGGGCAATAAAGGAATCTATCTCTCAGGGCTGTTATGGAGATAGGTTTAATTAATATTTGTAAAGGGCTTTGCAAATTTTAAAGTGTTTATATATATATATATATATATATATATAGTCTATCAGTTGTTTCAGTCATGTCAGACTCTTTGTGACTGCATTTGGGGTTTTCTTGGCAAAGATACTGGAGTGATTGGCCCTTCCTTCTCCAATTTATTTCATGTATAAAGAAATTATGGCAAACCATTTAAATTGCTTAATGACTTGCCCAGGGTCACATAGCTAGTAAATGTCTGAGGACAAATTTAATCTCAGGAAATTATGTCCTCTTGACTTCAGGTCTGCCTTTCTATCCACTGTGCCACCTAGCTCCCCACAGTGCTATATAAATGCTAGCTATTATTTAATTTATCCTTTCCTTCAATTATTTAAAAATATTGTTCTGAAAAGTATCCTTAGGTTTTACCAGGCTTCCAAAATATTCTCTCTCTCTCTCTCTCTCTCTCTCTCTCTCTCTCTCTCTCTCTCTCTCTCTCTCTCTCTCTCTCTCTCTCTCTCTGTCTCTCTCTGTCTCTCTCTCTGTCTCTGTCTCTCTCTCTCTATCTATCTATCTCTCTCTCTGTCACACACACACACACACAGCCATACACACACACAGAATTAAGAATCACTGCGTTACAGAAAAAAAAGCTAAAGTCAAGGAGACCAACTAGAAGCATTTTTCAACAAGAGAGACATTGAGTCCTAATGGTCCAGTCTAGGAGAATAAGAATCAATAAGGCTCCAAGACAGTTTGTATAAACTAGGAAAGCCTAAAAAACAAAATACTTAACAGGTAATCAAAGGGGTGAAAACCACTCTATTACATGACTCCAGGGTCATATATAGGATAACAGGCCCCTACCTAGATAATTAAAGACAATGACAAAGAATAGATTGTTTTCACTTATCTCAGATTAAAGTCTTTTACTGTCCTGAAATATCAACATCGTTTTATCAATCCCCTATTTCCCTTGGTCCTTCTATATTTTGCCTTGAAAATAATAGTTACTTTCTGCTAACTCCAGAGGGCATTGTTAAAAGTAACCAAGTATCCAAAAGGTAGGGGAAGTATATTTCTGATAGCATTTCATGGATAGCAATACTTTTGAAATGGTCAAAATAAGTTATCTTTCTAATAAGCTTATTTACACTGTTTCGGTGAGAATGTGGCTATCGTTAACTACTAACCTCCTACCTATGCTTTCCTTCTTAAGTAGAAGTCTTACCTTATAAGAAGTAGTTCAGCCAAACAAATTTTTATTTTGTCAATATCTGAAAATGAAGATCTCATGCTGCATCTCTAGTCCTATGGTTAAAGAGGAAAAGACGGCACCCAACAGAAGCCCTCAGTTTCTTATATAAGATTCTTTCATGTTCTTGAATATTGAAATATTAGTGTTTAATAATAATGAAATTCATAAAGGGGAAGATAAAATTTATACTTAAAAAAGAAAAATACTCACTTCGTTGAACAATTGGGTTAAACCTTGCTATAAGTGACACAGGGTTTAGTGGAATAAGCTCTAGAATCAGACAAAAGATCCTGGTTCTGGTTATGTTTTCACTACTAATTAGCTATGAAGTCTTGAAGTCATCTAACTTCTCTAGGCTCAGTTTCCATGTCCATGCCAAAGGTTGGAATAAATGAATTCTAGGGTCTTCTGTGATTCTATGGCCTGTGTTAAAGGAGAGATATCTGCCAGAATCCCCCATCTGGTATATTTAATTCTTTTCTTGAAAATTAAGTTTCAAGAATGATTTCAATACCTTTTGAAATCATTCTTGAAACTTAATTGGCTCTGGAGACAGAAGACTAGGACTGTTGACATCAATTTCTAGTATTCTGAGAATAAAAAAGCTCTTCCCTAATATTTGACCTTCAAACCACCATGGCACGGGGACACTATTCAGCTAAATTGCCACGGTGTTCACACTGTGTGTCGTTGTTTAATATCTCTCCCTACCTATGGCTAAACACATCTCCTTTTTGTTAATGATTAGATAGACTACAGGTGTCATTGCATTCTATTCTCATATTCAAACTACTGGGCCTGGTCAGCCTTGACCTGCAATAGCCCTCCTCAGGATAGCTATGCTATCTGACTACCTGTACGGAATTGTCCCTCCAATGCTGATGGCAAACAATAGGACTAATTTCCATGTTTTATATTTCAGGAAAGAAGATGCAACCTGACATATATTCATATCCACATAACAGAGAAGTCTGACTACATATTGTGCTTCTCTTCTGTGAAAGATCTTATTATTCAGATAGTCAAAAAGTGATGATTAAATATCTTCTACAAGTCAGTTATTGGATCAAATCAGATATTTGTAAAGTGCTTAGCATAGTACCTGTAAATAGTAGGTGCTTAATAAATGCTTATTTCTTTTCCTTACTCTTCTGTGCTTGGAACTTAGGTTAAAATGCAAAAATAAAACACTTTCTTTTCTCAAGAATCTTACATTCTATTGTAGGCTGAAAACATACTGGGTAATTAGGAGGAAAATACATTAAGAGCTAAGGGGATTAAGAAAAATCTCATACAGAAGGTGGAACATGAACTGAGCCTCAAGATAATTAGGGATTCTGAGAGGTATAAGTGAAGAATGGGGGCATTCTAGATACAGGGGACAGTTAGTGCAAAGCTTTGGAGACAGATGGTAGACTGCTATATGAGATACAGTAAGGAGAACAGTTTTGTTGGACTGGAGAATATTTGAAGGGAAGTACTTTATGATAAAGTTGAGAAAGGAAGTTGGAGCCATTTTGGGAAAGGCTTTATATGTCAAACAAAGGAGTTCTTTATCTGATTCTGAGATAGTAGGAAATCATTAGGGGTAGCTATGTGGAGTGTGGATTGGAGAAGGAAAGTATCCTAGTAAAAAAAAGTAATCAGAGCAAACATGGGCACAAATATGTAGCCCATTGTACACCTCCATGAGGTGTACACCACCAAAACTGAGGCCCCAGTACTAATGTGTCAAGAGGTGGCCAGATGAGAAGGTTAATAGGAGAGCCTGGCTATGGGAAGGTGCTTTGGAGTTGTATTTACTATGAATGTAAGTCACAGGAGCTGAAGTTACAAAGAGAAAATAATCAGAATCTCAAAACTTAAAAGGATTTTAAAGGGAGGTTGATGAATTTAACCTGTTTCTAAACAAGAATTCCCTTATGAGTGGTCATACAATTTCTTCTGGATATTCAGTGAGGGAAATAAAACATAATCCCTGGTCTCAAAGAAATGAGAGATTAATGGCAAAGTATGGGATAGAGAGTAGGACAAATAACTGATACAATTCAGAATGTCACTAAGTGAAAAATCATGACCAGAAAGGAAGTGACATGTGAAGTTTGGGAGATCACTGTAATCAGGAAAGAAGTAATAGAGGAGGTGGCCCCTCAGTTTACCTATAAGTACCTACATGCCTGTAAGTGATAACTATCAGGAAGAAAATGTAGGATTCCAATAGATGGGAAGAAAAATAGATATTTATTCTGGTAACAAGGGACTATATGAATAAAAACATGAGGTTAGGAGAGAAGAGGATGTCTTCCCAGAGTTTAGCACTGCACCTGGCACATAGTAGGAGCTTAACAAATGTTTACTGTTCAATTGATGATCTCATCACCTTTTGTGAATTCAATTGTCTTCTTTATGCCAATGACATCCAGATCCATATATAAGGCATCAGTCTCTCCCCTGAACTTCAGGAGCATTTTTCCATTTTAAACTATTTCTAGGGAATATCTTAAACTCAATATGCTCCAACCTTTACTCATTATCTTGTCCCACAAACACATAGCTCTTCAAAACTTCCCTTTTTCTTTTAAAAACTTTCATTTCCATTCTTCTAGTCTTCCAGCCTCACAACCTTGGTGATATCTCGAATTCCTGCTCTCCCTCATCCCCACATAACCAATCAGTTACCAAATCTTGCCATTTCTCTTTCCTTTATACTTCTCTGACACCTTTTCTCTACTCAAACAATTACCGTTTTCATTCAGGCCTTCAACTCCTATCCCCAAGATTACCTCCTAATTTGTATCATTTATTCAGGTTTCTTCTCACTTCAGACCATCTTCCACACTGTTCCCCAAATGATTTTCCGTAATGAAGACCTGGCCATTTCACTCTCCTACTTAATTCTGGAGACTTGTTGCCTATACGATTACATATTTGTTTCCATACTCAGCTTTTAAAATGTCTATCTTATTCCAACCTTTGTTTCCCATATGATGATATATTATGCCAATCTGGCCTATTGCCATATAACTGAGTTGACTTTTCTGTTCCTCTTACATGATATCCTATATTCTTTCTTTATGCTTCTACACTGGTTGCTCCCCCATGAGTAAAAAGTACTCTACTAAACTCTGTCACTTAAAATCCCTTTTGCTTCAAGACACACCTCAATCACCACCTTTCAAATGAAGTCCTGGCCTGTCCCAAGAGCTAGTACTACCCCTCTTAAACTACCTTTTATTTAACTAATTTGCATTTATTTGTATCGGTTTTTTTTATAGGTGAACTGATTCATGTCTTAAAGAACAATATGTTACTTATGATATGATTTTTATTCTGTATATATTAATTTATGTGTTTTTGTCTGCCTTATTAAGATGTTGCTCCTTGTGATTAACCTTGAGTTTATTGTGTTTTTATCACTGAAAGGTAATGGACACTTAAAATAAGCGCTTTGATTGAATAACGTATGTTCTGAAATTTCCACATAAACTAATAAAAATTCAAAATCTCTTTAATTGATTGGGTCTGAGACCCCACTCCTGTTTTATAGCAGTTGGAGAAAATATTTTTATTTAATTTTTATTGCAAACTTAACATTCATTAACAAATATTTCAAAATACAAAGAAGAACAGAGAAGATTGAATGAGAAAATTTGAACTTCTATTACTAATAGGGTTTTCTTTTAAACAAAATGTGTATATAAACATATACAGTTCTTTTCTCCAACATGTTTTTTTTTTAAATTTCTTTTCTCCTACATGTTTTTGATGTTCTTTTTTTCATATTTGTCATTAATCACTAAGCACCTGTTCACCCTGAATTACATTCTCATGCAACAATTATAAACAGTCAGATGAAACAAATCAATGCATTGACCAGGTACAACAACAAGGACCCCAGCATCCACAGGAGGGTCTGCTATACAGGTTCTTAGATCTGCTTTTCTAAAAGGAAAGCAACTTTTGAGAAGTCAACAATCACTTGAAGAGTGAACCATCAAGTAGTTATATCATTCAATTAGTTCAGGGGAAGAAGTCCGTACCCTAAACTTAGAGAAAATACAAACACAGAAGCAAAGATCAGACAATAGACAGAGCTCTCAGCTGTCTGTCCATAAGCAATACATCCATCACAGATTAATAGACAGATCCTACTGTCTGACCATACATACAGAGTTACCAGGGTTTTCAAAGCCGAGGTTTCCTTAGTGGCTGCTTCACCTCAGAGTATACTTACATTTTTTAGAGCCAGAAGACGTCACAACCCTTGACAGCCAGTGCCTCATTAGAAATTAACAAAAGGCATTAATTTCTCTCCTATTCAAGCTTCCCATAATGGGCAAACCCATCAATGGGTGGGGAAGATCTTTAACTCTCATTAGCTTTACACCAGGTCCGGGAAATCATATCTGATTCTGTACCTTTAATACATCACTTCTTTGCCAGGAGATAGAAACTGTGCTTTATTCTTAGTTATTTTTTAAAGTTGTTATTATTTCCTGTTTTGATGACAGTTCTGTGGCTTTTCAACACTGTTCTCCTCACATTGTTACTGTGATCGTTACGTCATCTGTTTTCATGTCCTCTAGTCTATTTTTATGTAATATTGGTTCTTGGTTTTTAATAGATATTATTTTTTTTTAGGGAAAAAACTGTTTATTCCTGTGAGTGTGTATGTGTGTTTAAATACAAGTGACATTGTATTTTCTAGAAAACTTTATGCATTTTGTTTTTGTGTGTTCTTGTTTTTCATTGATAGATTTATTGGGTTTATAGTTGTCCTAATATTGAAGCAACCTATATCCCTGGTATAAATTTAACCTTACGATGGCAATTTTTTCGAATAAATTGATTACAGTCAGTGAACGACCCTTACTACAGACAGTACTCTTTACTCTTGCTACCTTGATTTATTTCTCCATACTTTAAGTTTCAGGACATTTTGTTTAAAAAAAAAGCAATTTGGTAGGATACTTTTATATATTTGAATATATATTTTTCATTGATTATCTCATAAAATGAACATAAATCTATTTAGGTTTGGATTTTTCCTCTGACAATAATGCATTCATGGTCTGTTCATTTATGTATATGTGGGTATACATACATATATACACATATATATGGGGAGACATAGAAAGATAGAGACAGAGAGACTGTATTACACAGATGTTCCCGTAATTGTTCTGCTAATTTTAGTTTTAATTTTTAAAATTTTTATGTTTTTATCTAGTTTTTTGTGTTTGTTTTGGGTGCATCACTGAACAAAATAGTTTCTCACATGTTTTTTTCCTGATAGTGGGTTGCCTCAATTGCCCACTATAACTAAATCTGGTTCCAGCAATGATTCCTTTCATTTCTTAGCCACATCCCCATCAGCCACTATGTTTTCCTTTATCCCCTCTCCACTTCCAATTTTGGAAACATAATTAAATTGAAAATATCTTTGCTACAGGAAAATGTATGTTAATCTACTCTCCCATGGTACCACTCATCATTTCTGTAATTTTTAAAACGACAAGATCTTGCCTTGGTCACCCGTCCCCTATATGTAATATCTCATCCCATTAAAATTTAAATTCTTTATGGGTAGAAACTTAAATTTTGGAATTGTATGCTCTATGCTGAGCACAGTGTAAGGCACATTTTTTTGACAGATAAACATGGAACATTCTTCGGAAGAGTTTCTTAATAAATAGAGAGAACATTAATGTGGTACTTCATGGCTATGTGAAAGGAAGAGTTAACGTATGAGAAAGTTGAAGAGATGGTTATTTAATATACTTAAGAGACCTGTGTTTCCAGACTGACCCCAGATCCATGGAGAAACAGACACACTTTTGAAGTTGTACATATGCAGGGGAAATGACTTCTTCCCTGAAGAAAAGAACTCTTGATTTCATTGAAGAAGAAATATTGGGTCAGGAAGGATGAAAGTTTTTGATAAAATATAATTTCCACTTGTGTTAAAAAAAAAAAAAACAACTAAGCAACATTTCCCCTGAAAGAACAGTCTCTAGTGAAAACCATAACCTAATGCTATCTAAAATGGAGAACCACTATAGCACAGGAAAACAACTTACATAATTGCCATAATAATAAAGTGAGAGAAATAATTTTGAAAGGCCAAAGAACGCTGACCAAAGCGGTAAACAATAATGACTTCAAAAACTGAAGAAATAATACCTTACACCTCCTAGTAAAGAGGTGATGACCTAAAGTGTGCCTCCCTTGTGACTTCAAAAATTTACTCTGATGAAATCAGAATTTCTCTCTTCATTGAACTGAGATCTCATCCAACCCCTAGCAGAGAGATCATTCTATATTTTTCTGACATATCTTAATCTTTAGAATGTCTTTGACTCCTAATTATTGCTAGCTTCAATAAATGGGTTTATTTACTATTCCTGTTTGCTATGGTGTTTTCTGTAAAATCAATATTTGATGGGAAAGTTAAACCTGTGGGTGTAAGGGTGGCAGGAATGCTCTCCCCTTTAAAGGACACAGATCACAAAAGTATTTTTTTTTTGGTTAAGATCCTTTTGTGTTCATAGACCAGAAATATTTAATGGAGCAGAAAAATGTCATTTTAAGCTGATACTTCTTTTGAGATGGGAAGAGAGCCCAGCTAGATCTTCCTGCAAGGCTTTCCTGCCACCTACTTTCACTGTCATTAAGGCTGTCCTCAAGGAAAGTTCAGACTACAGAGAGTATCTATTAATACCCTCTATGAATGGAATTCAGACACCCAGTATGGACATACATATATTACATGGGTAGCAATCATATACTTTTATTTTTCTTGATATGCTGTGATTTTTATCTTTCATTTTTGTAATGATAACTTTAATAAGTCACCTCTCCCTTAAACAAATTATTTAATGATTTATGTAGTTAGTATTTTCAATTTTTCCTTTAGTTTCATTTAGGAATTCAATGTTTTTCTTCTTGATATTTGATTTCATATCTTTTATTTTCAGAATTTCGATGTATTATTTTTAATTGTTCATTTTTTTATTTGTTTGATTGATTTTGCTGCTTTACTCTTTACTTACATGCCCTATTTATTTATCTGGTCTTTCTTTTATTGATGAATGTGTCAAAATATATAATTTTCCCCCTAAGGATGACTTTGATTAGAACTGTTTTGTGTTGTCTTACTGTTAAAATTTTCTTTAACAAAATTAGTCATTGCTCTGTGACTTGCCTTTTATTCTTTATACTCTTCAGGATTATATTATTCATCTCTATTTCAATCTGAAAGCTTTTTATAAAAATTATTCTTCATTATAATGTATGTATGTATGTACATATCTATCCATATATGTGTGTTGTAGTCAGTAATGGATGTGTTCAATAGCTCTGCTTTTCTTCATTTAAATTATTTTTTATCCATTTTCTAGCATATCCTGCAAAATTAAGAAATATATATGTATACATATACATATTTATATATGATGTGAAGTCTATGTATATAATCCCCCTTCAATAATCTCAAGAAGCATTTCATATTTATTTTTTTCTATATAGATCTTTGACTTGCTTATCTTCTTTTTTTGTTACATCTAATTTGAAATGGGCACATTAAGCTAAGCGATTGTACTTTTGCTGTCTTTTTTTCCCTTAAATACTTTTTTCCTTCATGCTTTTATGATATTTGATAAATATGAATTTAATTTTGATATTATTTTATCAATTATGGTTCCTTTATTCATAGCATAATTTCTTTGTTTATCTCTTTTAACCACATTAATTTTCGCAGTTATCTTAGACTAAGATTGCCACCCCTGAATATTTTGTATTCATCTCAGGCAAAGTAAATTCTATAACAATTCATCTTAGTTCCTTGTGAATTTCTTATAGTTTCGCACATTTTTCATATGTAACACGTTGCTGCATTCTTCTATCTAATCCTTTCTTCCCCATTTTTGCATTTTATGCATGAATTCAACCCATTTATTTCTTTTTACCATTATGATTGGATATTTCCCCCCTCCCATCATATCTTACAATGTTTTCTCTCTACTCCCTATACTTTCTCTATTACCACAGGTAAATAACGTAATGAAAAATTGGAAATGAATCAACATGAGTAAGTATAATTGGAGTTTTATGATCCTACTGGCTATCTCTCTTCATCCAGATCACACCTAAATTGTTGCTTCTTACACATTCTTTTTCTGCTTTTAACCTGTCCTTCATAATTTGTCCTGCAAAAATGAACTTTATTTTTCCTCCTCATTTCTTCCCTCTCTCTTAACCCCCACTTTTCTTGCCCTGTTCCTATTTCTCTATTGACTTTGATGTAGGTCTATGCTGAAGTCTGTGTTTGTGCATCTATAGGTATATTCAACTTTTCTCTTCCTACTTCAGATAAAAAGGAAATTCATGAGATGCTTGAATATTTTGCATCCAAATAAAAGTCCCATTATTCTTAGTTTCCACGATTAAGTATCATGGAGAAAGAATCCTTCATCTTTTGACATCACATTTCACAAGTATCTTTCCTTACTAGTATTTGCTTCTAAGCTTTGTATAATCCTGATTTTGTATAGTGCCAATGCGATATTCACAGTGTCTGTGGTGACCATGAATATCCTGGTGCAATTCTTAATCATGAAATACATCAGCCTCTCCACATGGAAGAGAGAACCAAAACATTTATTCAGACACCAGAAAGCCAAATCCACCATAGTAACAAAAATCTATACACAATAACAAAGGAGAAGACAAAACCTTCCCCAAGTCATGCTCCTGCTAGGCTTCCCACAAACCAGTTCCCTTAAACAAATCCCAAACAAGTTCTCTCAATCATGCTAGCCAGCTGCCTGTTTGCCTACATCCTTCCTAGCTCTGACTGCTCTCATGACTAACTTTGTCTAGGCCCTGCTCTAGTTGGACTCTTCCTGTTCCTCCTTTACTGCTCCATCTGTTGAGTAAACTGTTTGGCAAATCCACCACATGCTTCATGTGACTCAGCCTTTCATGTGATCTGTTAATGAATGGGAACAATCTTCCCATTTAAGCTACCATTACACTTTGGTTCCTTCATACTTGATTTCTTTCTTCCTAGACACTTTTAGAATATTCGTTGATATGAAAATTCCAGATTATGAATAAGATATTTTGGTGTATACTAAATTTAGGATTTCTTTCAGAAGATTGCCATTCAGTATTTTCTATTTTCATTTTGCCTTTTGGGTTTAATAGTCCAGAGCTATTGGTTTTGGTGGTGGTGGTGGTTGGTTGGTTTTGGTTTCTTAAAATATGGCACTTAGCTTTTTGTTTGGCCATGATCTTTGAGGAGTGCAGTGATTTTTAAAGCATAATTGTCCTCTTTTTTAAGAGAAATGTTTTTAATAGCAGGTATTGCATTTGTTCTTTTAAGTTTGAAAATTTTTGGTTTGTTCTTATATTCCTGTTGCCTCACTGAATCACTGAATTCTGACAATCTTATATATTTTTCAGGTTTTGACTATTTGTATGGCATCATCTGCTCTTTCTTCCCAGCTATTTCCTTTCCAAATATTCATATTACAGTTTAAAAAATTCTCATTCTGATTCTTCATTCTATTCATGTAGTGTAGCGACAAATTCATGTTCTTTTCTGATGCCCTGTGATTATTTCAAAATTATTTCTTCCTTTTGAATTTTATAACTAATAGAATTTTATAGCCAATAGAATAGAAAAAAACAATGCTTGTTTTTTCCCCCTCTTTTCTCACATCAACCATTTCTATCCTTAAATTAGGACTTTTTTCCAAGGCAAGCATCTGTTCCTTCCTATGTAGTAAAATGTGGTCATTAGTCACAGGTCTTTTCTCCTAATGAGTCATGAGATAGGAAGATACTATAATGAGGGTAAGTCCACTTTCCAATACAGTCTGGATCTTCTTGCCTTGTAGTCCCTGGATGGGAGATGATCTGTGTCTAGGATGACCTTATTCCATAAGACTGGTCTGAAATTTCAGGCTTGCCCAGGTACTGGGTGCTTAAGTCAAGTCCCACCTACAGTAATAGTCTGGCATTTTTGTATTTCCCCCACTCTTTCCCTCAAATTTCATTCATTTTATTGTGTAGTTGCCTATCTAAGATTCAAGGCTTCAAATCTCACTCCCTTCAGTGATCTGACTTTAGTTTGTTTTAGTTGGTTTCAATCCAGGATTTTAGCATATCCTCACATTCTTAGTTACTGTGGCTGTCCTCATTTTCCTATCGTTACATGCCTTGGGGGTCCAAGCTTATAGCTTCAGTACTCAGAGTGACCTCATAGGAGATGATAAAGGTTTGACACTGGCCTTCTGCAGTATCCCCAGATGACTTTCCATGTGAATACTGTCACCAATCAGGAGGTCTTGTTACCCCTAAGCAGCTCTTGCTTTGGGTAATTTCTTCTTTTGCCATCCTTTATGAGATACAAAAGCTCAGTGATGTTTTCTTGGGCTCTGTTTATATGGCACTCTTTTCCATTAACAATCTCAGAGAGACTGAGTGATTTTGCTTAGATATTTTTCATGTAGCTATTTATATTAATGAGAAATTAAGATAAATCATTTTTCATATGTGTTTTTCCACTGCCAGCCTCAAATTCTGATCTCATGTGCTTAGAAAAATAATATTACTAGCCACATAATTTAATAACTGTAACCAATAATAATGTAACAAAAGAATATTTAAATGGGAAATCAGCTATGGAAAAGGTCATAGATAGTTGCCTCTCACGAACAAATGCAACCAATAATTCTTAGAGAAGACCAGAACCATTATCCAACAATTCAGTTCATTTAAAGTGGATGTTAAAATCTCCAGACTTTTTTTTCTCCAAATGGCTTCATCACAAGATATCTTCTCCATAAAATGAGATTAACTCAGTTGTCTCAAAATGTCTCTTGAAAGTCTTTCATGGATGACAATTAACTTTCCATGTCTCTCCATGAAACCATTTCTTTTATTTTTCTCAGTGATTTACACAGATTGTTTCAAAGATGACAATTAACTTGTATCCTTCAAGACTCATTTCAAAGACCTTTTAACTTATTTATGTTTCTTGAAACTATTTGACTGTCTTGTGAAGACTATAGATCTCTTTTCAGTATATGTATGAATTCATAAATAAAACACATGACTTGCAAAGGAAATGAATTATATTGAAATATTTTCAAAATATTATTTTAAGCCACAACTTCACAGATTCCAGCCTTTTGGCTTTCCCTAAATGTATAGTAAGAATTACCAAAATCTCTTCAGGAGAGGATATTTAAGGTGGAGTAAAGGGTACTTGAAAGGCCCTAGTCTATACCAGTACACCATACTGATATTCTACCACTCAGAATTTCCTTCTTTGCTTTATCTAGTTATATATTTAAATATTTTAAAAATATTCTTTTAAACATGAATATATATCAGTTGAAGAATTAAAGATTAAAATAGTTATAACTACCTTACATATTTGTTCTTAGAAAAAGTAGTTTAATGTATTCCAACTTTCCTCATTCTGGGAATTAGGTGAAATATTTAAATATGCCATGTAATATTTAAACAGGAATCACTAATGGGAGAGAGGGGGCTAGTCTAGGTATAACACAAGAGGAAGAGGTTGAATGCAACCAGAGAACAGCATCTGGGCACAAGGTCCACGAGGAAGAGAAATAAGAAGAGAAAAGAAATGGGAAAAGAAAAGGAAAGGTGCATGAGAGAGTTGACAATGGCAAATACCTACAACTCCCTAGTTTGTCAAGGCTTGCCCCTACGTGTCATGTTTGGCTCATCAGCCCATAATGAGCAGCCTGTCGTTGGGAGTATGGACAAGTCACTTAGACTCTGTAAGTCTCAGTTGCCTCATGTAAGGGAAGAAGCAAGCCAGAGAGAGGAACAAATGATCCTAACATTCACTCCCAGTTCTCACAAGTTGTGAGATCATGAGTGCCCTCACGCACATAGTGATAAGTGGTATAGGACATAAAGCATAAGAGAAAAATCTCTTTATTATCTACAACATTACAAAAGTAACCAGGCATAGTAGGCAGTCATGGTGTAGTAGATAGAATTGACTTGCGGTCAGGATGACCTGGACTTAAGTTCTCTCTCTGACGTATACTGATTGTGTGACCATATACACTAGTCACTTAACATTCCAACCCTCTAGGCAACAGGCAATTCTAAGACTATAAGCTGCAGGTAAATTGTTAGTTACTGTCTCTCTCAGGAGGACCCTATATCATTGAAATCACAGGTCAAGCGCACGTCTCACATAGACACTAGCTAAGCAGACGTGAGAAAGATAGTGAGAATCTGTGATTGAGAGCCTAGCAGGTAGCACAGCCAGTGAAATAAGAAGTAGAAAGTAAAACTAGAAAGTAAAAAATAATCAGTTTCAATTGTGTTAATATTCTGGAATATATGCACATGTTTATGTGATAGAGATGTTATACATATACCCATATGTAAAATGTATATGTTATATATTATATATATACATATATACAGATAGATAGGTAGACAGATAGATAGATAGATGGATAGGTAGATAGACAGATAGGTAGATAGATTGAGAAAGAGGGAGATCTCCCAAAGCATGTTTCCAAAAATGTATCTGTTTGGCTAGCTGCAGCTTTATGGAACGTCAAATAAAATTGCTTTGTTGGTTGTTGTCCTTTGTTCTCATAAAAGACCAAGATGACATCACTATGATAAAGTCAAGTTTCAGTGTGTCAGACTGTGACTGATAAGACCAATACAAGCTCAGAAAGCTCTACCACAGATTGGGCACAGATAGTCCGCATGAACATTTGGAGTGGGTACTCTAAATTTGCCCATCCTATGTTTCTTTGAGCTGTTTCAATTCTGCTTTGCTCATAGAGCACAGCACCCATTCTAATATGGGCATGCCATGCTGAGTGGTTCTGTGCCAGTGTGTCCCATGTGACACAATCAATTCCAAAGTCTTTGAGAGAGACCTTGAGAGTGTCCTTGTATTGCTTCTTCTGACCGCCATGTGATTGCCTGCCCCATATGAGTCCTCCATAAAATAATCTTTTTGGAAAGCGCACATTTTGCATTCAAACAATGTGACCAGCCCATTGGAATTCCACTCTCTGAAGCACAGTTTGAATGCTTGGCAGTTTAGTTTCAGCAAGGTCCTCAGTGTCTGGTACCTTATCTGCCAGGTGATCTTCAAAATCTTCCTAAGACAGTTCAAATGGAAGCAATTCAGTTTCCTGGCATGGAGCTGGTAGACTGTCTATGTTTCACAGGCATGCAATAATGAGGTCAGCACAATGTCTCTGTAGACCTTCAGTTTGGTAGTCAGTCTAATACCTCTTCTCTATTATACTTTTCTTCAGAGCCTCCCAAACACTGAGCTACCTCTGGCAGCGTGAGTGTCAACCTCATTGTCAATATGTACATCCCTGGAAAGTACACTACCAAGGTAAGTGAACTTATCCACAGCATTCAAAACTTCCCCATTTGTTGTAATGATATGTAATCCCTGTACGTATGGTGTGCTGGTGGCTGATGGAGCACCTCTGTCGTCTTGTTAATTATTAGGCCAAAATGAGCACAGGCAGCAGAGAATTGATCCATATTTTGTTGCATCTCAGCTTCAGAGGCTGCATTGAGTGCACAATCATCTGCAAACAGAAAATCATGCACCAACATTCCCTCCACTTGATCTTGGTTTGTAGCCTTTTCAGGTTGAAGAACTTACCATCAGTATGGTAGCTGACCTTGATGCTGTGTTCATTCTCATTGAAAGCATTTGACAACATGGCTGAGAACATCACGCTTTTTAAAAAGCATGGTAGCAAGCACACAGCTATGTTTCACTCCCTTGGTGACTGGGAAGGTATGAGAGTATTGTTCACTATCCAGAACCCGGACAAGCATGCCATCATGAAATTGATGTACAATGAGAAGAGCTGGGTAGTAGCATCTGCAGCCTCTCTCCCAAGAGAGAGATTCAAGAGCAAGAGAGAGCCCCAAACAGAAATGGTGTGGTAAGAACAACACCAGAAAGTGGTTTTCAGTGCCCCACACCCTATGGGACTCTTCTTTCTCAATTTTGTTTGCCTGTGTCAAATATAAAGAGCCCCAGACAAGGACTTAGAAGACTTCAATTACAATTGACTCTGCCTCTTACAAAGTCTGTGAGTTTTGCCAAGTCAAAACTCCCCAATAAACATTCCTTGAACCAGTGTCACTGCCCTTCTAGCTGTCTGACAAACATGACTGGCTCAGCTCCTATGATTCTCTCTGCCCCCCATACCTAGAATGCTCTCCTTCCTCCTCTCAGACTACTGACTTCCTTGGCTTTAGGTCTCAACAAAAAACCTTCCTCAATACCTCTTAATTCCATTGCCTTCTCTCCATTAATTATTTTCTACTTCTCTATATAGTTTGCTTTGTTTATATGGCTTTGTAGGTTGTCTCCCCATTAGATTATAAGCTCCTTGAGGGAAAGGACTGCATTTTGCTTCTTTTTCTATCCTGGGCACTTGTGCCAGTACCTGGCACATAGTAGATGCTTGCTTAATACATGTTTATTGAATTGGTTTGAATTGAATTAAAATCCCTGATGTTCAATTTCCTTATCTGTAAGAATGGGAATAATAGTGCGTTTCTTACCAATTTCTATGTATTAGAAGAATCACAGGAAATAATGTATGGGATGGGACTCTGAAAAACTCTGAAGTTCTATATTAATGAAAGGGATCATGTGTATGAAAACCATTCTCTTATTTTTAAGTATTGTTTCAACTATAACTGGTGCACATAATTGTGCTAGAAGGTTTGCAAATATTTTATAAATATCTCTATGATCACAATAACCTGAAAGGCTGGTGTTTTTACTGTACTCATTTACAGATTGAAAAAAGAAAACAATAAGATAGATTGAGGTTTAGTCACTTGCCAAGGATCACACACCTTGAGCGTGGCTGAGTTTGGATTCTAACTTGAAGCTTTCTCACGCAGGTCTAGAGCTCTAACCATTGTTAGAAAATATGCATTTGCTTCATTTGTTTACTGTAATGTGATTAAATAGGAGTACCACTTTCTCAGTCTATGCAATTTCTGATGTATATGCATTTTATCGAGTTTGAAATAAAAATGTTAAAAATAGGCATGTAAGCCACACTTACAGTCATGCACAATAGTGTTATATGAAGTAGTTACATAAATATTTGGGTGGGTCCTTCTGTATTCTAGATTTTTTATTACACTAAAACTGGCAGATATGTCAAAACTCCTAACTTCCACATGCTATTACCATCAAGAGCTACCTCTCTTTTTGCAAATCCTGTCTTCAGGATGAAATTATTTCAGGTGGATGTGAGAATGGTTCTCATTCCCCACATATTTAAGCAGAATTGAAAAGGATATTTAATTTTAGAGTATATATTTCCTTAATTTCTGCTAAGAAATTCATTTTCTCAGCTCACCACCTGGGTTTTCCCTGAAAATGGGTGGTCACATCTTTCTAATGGAGCCGTTAAAATTGTGTGGGAAAAATTAATGGGTATGGCTTAAGCGGTTTAAAAAAATTTTTTTTTTCACTTTGTAGTGAGCTGCAAAATATAAAACTCCAGTCTTGTAAGTTTGCTATATTTGGGGATTGTTTCTTTTTTTGAAACACTGATCAACCCTGGCTAAGTCAGGAAGAAAGATCTCAGATTTTGCTTGTAGTTATGACAGTTAATTGAAAAGGAATACCATGTGCCAAAGATGGCATATGTAGAAATGGTAAGAATTTCCTATGGCTTAAAAGGAATGCTATTTTTCACTTTCAGCTGAGGTAGAAAAAAATGATTGACTTAAGGGTACCCACAGCAAATGTAGTATCCTAACCACAACTACTGTCCCAATTAGCTTTTTTTAAAGCTAGTTTTCTCTTAAAAGGTAATGGAGATGTGGAAAAATTGGGACACTATCATTGAGGATGGAGTCGTGAACTGATCCAACCATTTTGGCAAGCTATCTGGAATTATGGCCAAAGAATTGTTAAACTGTGTATATATACCCTTTGACCCAGTAATACCACTACTAGGTCTATTTTCAAAGATGATTAGGGAAAAGGGAAAAGAACCTATCTCTTCTAAAATGTTTATAGCAGCTCTCTTTGTGGTGGCAAAGAACTGGAAATTGCAAGGATGCCCATCCATTGGGGAATGGCTGAACAAGTTGTGGTATATGAGTATGATGAAATACTATTTTTCTGTGAGAAATGATGAGTAAGTTGATTTTTGAAAAACATGGAAAGACTTTGAAATAATGAGTAATAAAATGATCAGCATCAAGAGAACATTGCATAGATTAAGTCATACTGTTTTAAGAAAACCTTTTGGCAAATAAGTCATTTTGACTATTAGAAATCCTCTAATTAACCACAAGGACTTATGAAGGACACTACCAGCACCCAGAGAAAGAGCTGATAAATAGATGGATAGAATGAGTGTGTCTGTGTGTGTGTGTGTGTGTGTGTGTGCAAAAAGGTACCCATCCCTGGGGGGAGGGACAAAAAAAGGAAAAAAAGAAATGTAAATGACACCTTTATCATATATTTTAAAGGAATAGCAAATTGTACATAATGTATTTGTGGTTTCATGTGCAACCCTCCATTTATATTATACAATGTTATAGAAATGCTTGTTTAACTCCATAAATTAAAAATTAAATTATTTTTAAAAGTTAATAAGACCTTCCTAGAGATTTGGATAACTCAGGGAACTGAAAGCTTAATGAAATGATGTCATTTCCTTATTGCCTAAGTATGAAAAAGCCACAAGGAACTCCACAGATACTCAGATACTTGGTTGGTAGGTCATAATGGGTAACTCAGGCAAGGACCTTCAGCCAACTGAATCAACTCAGTGTGTTTTCAATTCATATCCTCATGGACCATCTTTTCCCTACTATGGTGAATTAAATTTATTTTTTAAAATATTGAATGATCTAGAAGTGTCTCATTTTCTTCTAATGAAGAATCTAAACTATCAGGGGACCTGCCTTAGCTAGACTTAACCAAGAAAGGTACTTTAATCCATTCTAAACTCAAAGAGAAGGAATGATTTTCCTGGAAGCTAGGGAAGAATATCACTTATGAGGGACAAAATTAAGGAGTCTTCCATGAAGCTGAAGGCATCATCTGTGATTCTGCCTCTATCCCTGCATTCTTCTCTCTCCCCTCCTAGCCTCAAATGCTGCAGTGAGACTAGTGAAGAAATCAGAACGTAAAACTTTAAACAGACAAGTTGATAGAAGTATATTTTTTTCAACAAAATGTTGTATAGAAATTCAGGGATCTTTATCCAACAAGCTTCCAGTCATCATAATAGTTAGCATTTATTTAATCCTTAAAGGTTTGCAAAGTGCTGTATAAATAAATTGTTTGAGTCTCACAGCAACCCTGCTAGGTAGGTACTATTATAATTCCCATTTAATAAGTGACTAAACTGAGGCAAAGGTTAAATGACTTGCTCAAAGTCACATAGCTAGTAAACACATGAATCTAAATTTTAAGTCAACTCTTCCTGACTCCAGGTTCAGCATTCTGTACACTGTGCCACCTAGCTACCATTAATCATCTTTTCCTCATCTCATAAGGACAATATCAGAGCATCTAAGGGAAAGAAACTCAAGGGGTACTTATTCCAATCAAACCATAAACAAAATTCTTCTCCCTACTCCCATCTCTCCACTCTCAACTTGTAATATTCTTTATAAAGAGATTATCCAGTCACTACTTGAAGACTTTAAATTATGGGTAACTCATGAGATAGAATATTTTACATTCAAAGAACTCAATGATCAGTACAACATTAATATAGGCTTGAGTAAGGTATAACACCATCACGTAAACTTTTAATTGCACTTAAGTCAAAGACTAGATTGAGAGAAAATAAGTACCAACAGATAAAACAGGAACCTGCGCAGTACACATGGCAATGAATTCCTTTTAGAAGTCCTAACCTGTAAACTTATTTTACTGAGAATGTTGATTGCATTGGGATTATTACTGTCTTTCTCTGGATCACTGTCTTGAGCAGGTTCAGAAATTCCAAATTGCCTCCAAGGTGGTAATGACCTCCAGTGGGAGCTCACTATCTCCACCTTCACTTTGAGCTGAAGTAGGATGTCTCCCTTCTTCTATTCACAATCAAATCTTCTCCCCAGATATCTATCCATGTAGCTTACATTAACCATATAGCTAGGATTAATGGCTGCCAGTTTTCTTTATATGAAGGCGAAAGAATTGTATCAACTAATCAACCAAAGAGGAGAGTTACAGTCCATGGACACATGGCTGCAGTACTAAGGCTCTGATGGCGGCAACAAAATTGAGCATTTTTATTTTTGCTTTAGACTCTTCTTTCTGGGGGGGAGGGAGACACAAAACTTTGGAGAAGTGAGGGCAATTAATGGAAATTCCTGTCCCTAGCAGGAGAATAAGAAGCAGGTCTTTTTGTCACCACTCAACTCATCACAGTATTTCCCCTTTTTTGTGTTTGCTCAGCACAACATTCCCTCTGTGACAACCATAACAAAATGACAGTGGCGAGTCACTGGTTTCTTCAAAGGGGAAAACTGGGGGTAGGGTTAGCCAAATGCTAGGTCTCGCTTAGCGTTTGGCTATATAGCTATATGATTCCAGTAGAGAAGGCCAGGTTTTGACCCTACACAGACGCACACACACACACACACACACACACACACACACACACACAGAAATGCTACACTTTCCACCTTTTCTGTTATTTTTGACTTCTTTTTACTAAAAATATTTTTAAATGATCCTCCTGGAAACCTTAGTTTCAAAATGTCACCCTGAGGTAGCATTTACTGCAGCCTCTCTTCTCCATGGCAAATTGAGTTACATATAATATTTCATATTTCATATTCATAAAATAATAGTTCATATAATATTGAGTTACATATAATATATAATATATAATAATATATTATAATATAATACATTAGGAAATATTCCCTTTCATTTTCTCCTCCTTTCCTTTCTTTTTTCTAAATGTACTAAGCAAATGAAAAGCACTATTCCAGGTGCTAGAGGAAATACGAAGTTTACATAAGAAATGACCCTTTGCCTTCATGGAGATTATAGTCTACTAGGGAATTTTAATTCACAAACAGGTCAGAAGCAGCAATACTACAGAAGGCACATTAGAAAACTGTAAATCAATGTTGTCATTTATGAGGGTGGTTTTTTTCTTTGTTATGTGCAAAGGTTCACTGGGTAGGAGATCTGATGGGGAAGGTATAGTCAGACATGACTACAAGCAAAAATAAAAAGAGTTAATAAATTTTTAAGCAAAAAGAAAGTTACAGAACAAAATGGTCCATGAAGTCAAGAGAAAGCACTGAGTCTAAATGGATCAAGGAAGGCTCTCGGATGGTGGCAGTAGAGTAGCACTTGAAACTAGGAATTCAGCATAAATTAAGCTGTGGGGGTGTGAACATGGAAGAGAATATATTTGTTTATCCAAAACACTATGCATATGGATTAGTAATTATACTAAGCTGAAACCTGTATCTCTAAATGTACATATATTACTTCTTGTTCTATCCTTTGGAACCAAGTAGAACAAATCTTCTGATTCTAAGTGACAACACTTCTAGATGATTATATGCTTCCTCTAAATAGTCTCTTCTATAGGATAAAATTCAAAATAATAGAGAAGTTGAAGAGAAAATTAAAAGACATCTAGTTGAACTCCCTCATTTTCCAGATGAACAATAATTCGATTCCCTTTGACCAGTTCATGTTTGGCATAATTCTTCATTCTTTTACCATCTTGTCATACTTGACTGGATTTCCTCCAAATTAAGAGTACTTTCCTTAAAAAGTGGTATTAACATAAATTTTATATCCTAATTATAGTTTGACTACTGCTAAATTGAGCAGGATTATGAGCTTACTCCCTCTTAAAAGTATTTCTCTAATATCAAGAATTGATGGGGGAGGCAGAGCCTTTCAAGCATTCTTAATGAAAGGACCAAAACTGAATAGAAAATTTGACTTTCAAATACAAGAGTCAAGAAAGCATGTAAAGGCAAAAAGGAAAGAAAAATCATAAAGGACTAATTAAAGTTGAGTTGTTTACATTCCTATATGGAAAGATGATATTTGTAACTCATAAGATCTTTCTCAGTATTGGTGTATTTGGAGGGAATATATATGTGTGTATATGTATATGCATATACATATATATATGGGGGTATATTTATGTATATGTATATATGTATGCATGTGTACATACATATATGCATTTATATGTATGTGTGTTATATGCATATATGCTTATGTATGCATATACACACGTTTTCCTATATACACATACATACATAAATCTATTATTTATCAGTCTATCTTTTTATCTATATATCTGTAACCATATCTGTCTGTCTATCTATCTGCAGCACAGATTGACTTGAATACAAGGGTATGATATCTAAAAAACAAAATTAATGGGTGAGAGGATTATACTGAGAAAAGGAGAAGAGAAGGTATCAAATGGGGTAAATTATCTCACATAAAGAGACAATAAAAGCCTTCACAATAGAGGCTAAGAGAGGGGAAATGAGAGGAATTGAATGAACCTTACTTTTACAAATTTGGCTTAAGGAGGGAATAACATACACACTCAATCAGGTATAAAAATGTATCTTACTCTGCAGGAAAGTAGGGGAGAATGGACAAGAGAAGGCAAAGGGGAGTAACAGGCAATCAGATGCAAATACTTTTGAAGAGGGGCAGAGGCAAAGGAGAGAATATAATAAATAGGGGGTGGGATAGGAGGGAGGGAAATACAGTTAATCTTTCACAACATGACTGTTATGGAAGTGTTTTGCATGACTACACATGTATAACCTATATCATATTGCTTGCCTTCTCAATGAGGTTGGTTGGGGAAGGAGGAAGAAAGAGAATTTGGAACTCAGTGTTTTAAAAATGGATGTTAAAAGAATATTTTACATGTAATTGAGAAATAAGATATACAGGAAGTGGGGTATAGAAATCTATCTTGCCCTACAGGAAAGTAGAAGAAAAGAAGATAAGAGAAGGGGGGTGATAAAAAGGAGGGCAGATTTGAGGACAGCGTAATCACTTGCATGCCATCTTGCAGTGGGGAAGGGAGAGATAGGGAGAAAATTCAGAACTCAAAGGCTGGTGGAAATTAATGTTGAAAACTAAACAATGAATTAATTTCAAAAATTAAAAAAAGAAAAGAACATAAAAAAGAGTTAGCTTTCTTGGTTGACATTTTGCTGTTGAGCAAGGTCTCTGCTGTCTCTACTTGTTAAATTGATTTTTTGAACTCAATATGAGGAGTCTCATATTAAATTTAATCTTATTTGACTTATTTGAGATCCTTTCAAATCTTGATTCGGTCGATCAATATATTAATTATTCCTCGCAGATGTGTGCCATCTGAAAATTTAATGGAAGTGACATCAATACTTTTGACCAGATAATAAATTTGTTGATTAGACAAGGACCAAGGAGTTATCCCTGGGACACTTGGTCAGAGACTTCACTTTTTTGTATTTTCTCTTACTACTCTTTGCATCTAATCATTTAAGTAATAATGAATTTTTCACAGAATTATTCAATGAGGGTTTTTTTGGAGAGGCTCTCCCTATTCTCTTGATATGTTGTGAATTCCAATGGCATACATACTGTGTCCTGGAGTCATCTCCCAGGTTCACTGTATGGCTAATCCATTCTTTTCTTTCAGTCAGAGAGAAATGGTTCAATTATCAAAGGCAATTCATCCTACTCTTCTTCTCCAGTTTAAATCAGTCCATGCTACTATTTCTATGTAGTATTTCTGTACAATATATGTACTAAAAATCTAGCTCCCTGAGCTACTCATCTAAGGGCATAGCATAGTCTGAATATTAGTTATTCTTTAAACATATTTTTTCTTGTATGAAGATTTTGACTAAACTTATTTTAATAGTTCTAGTTATTTTTGAGAACTTTTTACAGTGCTCTGAAGCTTGATGCAATTAGAGCAATTACAAGCAACTACCAACTGGTTATGTCCAATGGTAACATCCATAAGATTTCACCATCCAAAGAAAATTTCTTTATCATTCGAATAATGTGTTGGAAATCCATCACAACATCGGCAAGCATGCTCAGCAAGAGGACATATTCCTGCTTTTTGCTTCTCTTGATAGTAATAATCATAAGATGTTAGAACAAAGTTATCTTTGTGGTTAGCATTTTCTAGGAATATTACAGGATTTTTATATAAGCAAAGAAGTTCCATTGTTGAAGGAGATGCTGATTTATTCTATGAAACTAAATGTTCCTTTATAGTTCACAAATAACAAACACAATGGAATCTTGTATGTTTTCAATCTTTTTGTAAATTGAATTATAATGAAGATGCAATGTGTTATAAAATATTGTGTGAAAAAGTTCAACTGTTTCCTTCTCATAACTCTTCTCATTTTTAACGGAATCATATTTCCAGTGTCTCAGCTTCATAATTTTTGCATTATTCTCATCTCCTAACTCTTCTTAATCTCAGATTCCCCCAAATCTTGCCATTTCTACTTTCATCTCTTTCATCTGATGCCTTCTCTTTACTTACATAGCTGCCATGTCCATTTCCTTTTAACACCTTTAATATGAATTACTACAATAGCCTCCTCTATGTTCTCTCTGCTTTATCACTCGCTACTGCAATTCTTCCTATGAACTGCCACAGAGCTGATTTTCCTTAAGCACTGATTTGGCCAGTTAACCTACAACAAACTTCATTGGGCTCTTATTATGTCTAGGATCAAATGTAAACATCTTTGTTTTGCTTTTAAGCCCTTCCCAAACCAGCCTCAACTTATATTTCCAAGCTTCATTGGACATTCTACTCCAGCCCCAAACCCTGTCACCCAGTCAAAATGTCATTTTCTGTGTTCTTCACACATGACACCATATCCCTCATTTGGTGTCATTGTCATGGGTTAAGAAGACTTACATGAGAATAATGCCAAAATTATGATCTTGAGACACTGGAAGGATGATTCTGTTCCCCTTGCCCATGCTCCATCTCATTCCCTCTTCCCACCATTATTAAATAGCCATTTATTGATTGTTTCTTTTTGCAACTCAGATAAAAAAGGGAAAATCTCATGGAAGGAGATATAAGATTCAACAACTCACCCTTGCTTTCTAACTTTGAATTCATTGTACCCTGCTTGTTCAAGGGTAGAGGAGATTATTAATAGTTTCTAATCTGAATCCTGGTGCTCTCAGTTTACGACTAAGGGAATGAGACCTGTGGGTTGAGTAAGACAGAGACATATCTGATTTTTTGTGTACTCACCAGGAAAGATCATGATGGCAGCAACCTGAGAGTGGTGCTTCAGTCACACAGAGAAACTATGGAAAGGAAAGGCATGGTGAGACAGAGGCGTAATGCATAAGGAGATGAAGGGGGTACTGGAGAAGATAGGAGATATGGGAATGAGTACAGAGAGGGATGGGGCACAGGGAGTCATTTTATACAATGGATCAGAGTTGGGAACATTCTGATCGCATGAACCCATCACAAATTTAGGAGTAGTCAGGGGGCAGGAGTGTCGGGTCTCATTTTATTGGATTTGAGGGAGCAAACTAACCCTTCTGCACACTACCTTAGCATAAGCGACATCATCTCAGGTTATCAGCAACACTTTAGAGCTAGTTCATCAGCTTTGATATTGTTCTGTTAGCTTTGTCATACATATTTGGAACATATCTGGGCAGATGGTAGGACTGAGGAACTCTTGCAGTGAGACCTAGATGGCTTCCCCCAATTTAGCACATAGTCTCTTCTCTCTCCTGTTATGATGCCAGTATTTCATCGTCATTTAGTCCCTTACAGCTGTTTTTCTAGGTTTATTTTGACTTACGCTTCTGCTCTGTGCATGTCTTTTCATACAGAATGCTTCAGGGTTTCTTTATGCCATTAATGATTTCTTTCCCCACCTATAGAATTATATTCCATCTTGCAACGTTATTCTCGACAGTAAGACTTTTTCTTTTTCTTTTGACAAATCAAATTGTAATATTTTACTTCTGCTTTATTGTAGTTCCTACTGAATCTTGTGTGATCTTGGTTATTGCTGCTTAATAATTCAGTTCTTTAGCTGTTTACAATAGTTTTTATTCGGCCTAGAAGCTTTGAATTTTTCCCATGATCCTCCTTGGAAATATATGCATACATACACACATATACATATGTACAAATATATGCATATACATAATGCAACACTTATATGTCTTGTGTGTATGTCATTTTCTAGACTAACACTGTCAGTTTCCCAGCCTATTACTCATGCTTACTTCATTTGCAGAATTTTCTCCAAACACCTGAAGGCTCCTAGACATCTCTTCTTTCCTTACCCTGCGTAAAAGTGCTTTCTTATTCTTTTCTTTGTATATCTTATCCAATCTTTTCTAATGCCTTATTAGAACATGTATGTGAAAGAGCTAGCTTCCTCTATAATCTTTTACATCTTCCCCTTTTAAATAAAAGAATACTGTACTTGTTTCTACACACACCACATCTCTCATTAGGGTACAAACCCTTTGGAGGAAGGGACTTCATCCTTTATCATTTTTGTTACACCCTGACCTAGTTTAATGCCTAGCAAATAGTAGGCACTTAATAAATGTTTATTGAGCCAAATTTATTAGATAACTTTCAAATATTTTACCCCATTGCAAGCATTTGTTAATTCTAATTGTGTTCAGCCTTTTCTAGGTAGGCAGTTTCCAGGCTTCCAGCCAAATGAATTACAATGTCTATTCTGTTATATATTTTTAGACTGTCAAAATAATTTATAGGTGCCTCATTTCACACTCTGTTCCTTTCCTCCTAATCTAATAACTGATACCATCATTCTGCTTGTCTTCTTTCTAAAAGTTTCTTCTGAAAGCAACATTTTCATTTTTAATGTACTGTCAAAGATTTCATATATATACATATATATGAAATATATATGAATAAATAAATATGCTTACATATATACACACATATGTATATATATATGCACACCTATATACACATATATTTATACATACACAGATATATATATATATATATATATATATTTGTATAGGTCATATACATGCATATACTTTTAGTGGAAATACATAGAATTTTCGATAAGATGATTTTTTTCTTCTTATTGTTTTGTCAAAAGTTTTTTGCATTTTTATTTTGTACTTTACTGATATTTTCCTTACCAGTTTCTCTTGCCAGCATCTTTTTTCTATTTAAAGAAATAAATTCTTTACAATTTATCTGGGGGGAAAAAATCTGTTTGGCTCCTCTGAGTAACAATAGTCTTCTGACATCCTAGACTTTATAAAAAATCCATTCTTCCCACTCCCTTGTCATTTCTTTAAAAACTTTGCATCTTTAAGCCATGATGCTTTGTTTAAAAAAATCCTGGATATTCTCCAGTGGGTGTTAAAGATATATTTCCTTGGTATTCTTGACTTTTTTTAAAATTGTGTACTAGAAATCATCAGTAAACAGAACTTTCCATATACAAAAATGATCAGAAAATTAAGAATATATATTGAACCATAAATCTATTGCATATGACTTGGATTTTTAAAGTATATATTAATTTTGTCAAGGTAGTACCAACCTTGATATTTATCATTGATATTTATACACTATTTATCTCTGTACTATTTATCTCCCAAAATACTGTCTGCTGTTTTCTGTGTATTTTTAGGAGTTTCGTGGATGTCCTTTTGTTATTTATGGTTTTTGTCACTCTCACTATCCCCAACTATCCCACCAAACTCTTCTTCCCATAACTAAAAGTCTCCTTTGTGAGAGAAAAAAAATATTACATTCAGCCAAAACAAATCAGCAATGTATTGGTCATAGATGAGAGAATCTATCTTATCCTGTGTCAACAATCAATGGACTCTTTGCCAAAGATTAGTGGCATGCTTCATTATCAGACTTCTGAAGACATGATTGGTCATTACATTAAATTCAAAGTTGTTTTCTTTTTTAAAATCTTGAGTTTATTATGTAAATGATTCCCCAGCTTCTGCTTAGTTTTATCTCCACAATTCATGGAGGTCTTTTAAGGTTTCCCTGAATCTCTCCTCATAATTATTTTTTTTACATTGTAATAATATTCTATTTGTACATTCCATGATATGTTCATCCATTGTCCAACTGACACCCCCACACACACAATCTCAGTTAGGTACCACAAAAAGTGCTCTTATAAATATTTTATGTACAGTCTTTTTCTTCTCTTTGACGTTTTTGGCACATAGGTCTACTAGAGACATCTAGGCAGCAATGTGGATAGAATGCTAGAATTGAAGTAGAGATAAGCTGATGTCAACTGGAGTCTCAGATGCTTTTAATAGCTGTGTGACCCAAAGGAAATCACTTAACCTCTACATGTTTCAGTGTTTTATTTTTTTTTAAATTGAAATAATAATAGCTCCTGCTTCCAAGGGTTATTGTGATAGTAACATAGGATAATATTTGTAAAATATATCTTAACCTTAAAGTCCTATACAATACTAGTTATTTTGATTAATAGTAGTTTTACTGATAAAATTGTATATCTAGTTTAGTGATCTGGGGGAATGGTTCCACATTGTTTTTTAGACTGATTGAACAAGTTGGTAGCTCCATTAACATCAGAGTGTACTTATCCTCCCACATTCCCTCAAACATTTGCAATTTTTTACCTTGTTGTCAGTTTCACTGATCTAATGGTGGATGGGGAAAATCTCAGAAATGTTTTTCTAATTAGTGTTTTGAAGCATTTTTTAAAAAATATAATTTTTAATAGCTTGTTTCTCTTCTTTTGAGAAGTCTACCTATAACCTACTTCTTTAAAGACTGATGAATAGCTTTTATTTTTATACATTTTTATAAGTTTTCTATATACCTTGGTTATTAGACCTTTATCATAAACTTAATGTAAAATGTATTTTCTCAGTCAGTTATTTCCCTTCTAATTCTAATAGTGCTCTTTTTGTTTCTGTAAAATCTTTTATTAATTCCCTGAGATTTTTTATTTATATTCCTTCAAATAAATTTTGTTTTCCTTTTGCCAAAGTCTGTGAAGGCTATTTTTGGTAGTTTGATTGTCATGGTACTGAATAAAAAACATAATTTAAGTATTTTTTATCATTTTTATTATGTTAGTAGAGTTCAAACCTTTGTGTGTTGATTGCCATACTAATCCTTTGCCTATATTTATGTAAAGAATAGTTTTGTTTTCATCATATTAATATAATCCCTTGTGTTCTTCTTAGCAAGAAAATGTCCTATAGCAAAATTAAATGGAATTCTTTTATCCCTATTATTTTCTGTGCTTTGGTGTTAACGAACAGAGAAACTGATGGTATTGTGAACTTACATTATATCTTGCTACTTTTCTCAAGTTGTTATTTCTTTTAATGATTAGTTGAATATCTATATTCTGTAAGTCAACCCTCACTGTCAAGAATCACATTTTTTTGTTTCCTCCACTGTACGACTTAGCTGATCCAACTTTTATGTAGTACTTACTATGTACCAGCACTGTGCTATGTAATTGGTTAATAAATTAGTAAGAAGTTATTGAATACCTACTATATACCAAGTATTGTTGCCGGTATTCTTCTCCTGTAATTAGCCCTGAGAATATATACAAAAAGTAGTAGTCCTTGCCTTCAAGGAGTTTACAATCCAACTGGAAAAGACAGCATGTACATTTCTATTTTAGCACACTACCTAGGAGCAGCCCTGAGGGTGAGATCTGTGGACTGATGACCTTAACTAGTCCTGGTTTTCTAAGTATGAAATTGTATTCCAGATTCATTGCTGGGGGAACCTGACCTTTCTCAGAGACTGTACCCCACTCTCCTATTCATTGGCTAACTGCTTCCTTTCTACCTTCTCCAAGAAAAATTCTATTTGGGACTCTAGCCTAATATCTCATACAAAAAGTTTATCAGTAAAAGCACTAACCAAAAGACTAACATGAATTATGTATAGGACAGATGACTCATGTTTATCCAAAGAAAGTGATGATCCATGCAAGCATTCATCATAAACTGACCAACATAATTCATTAGCTCACGTAGCAGCTGGGACGCCAGGACTGAAGCTTCCCTGGGGCATAAAAGAACTCCTGTAAGGCTTCTTCCTTTTTTCAAAAATTAAATTTTATTTTATTTTCAAGCAAATTTAAGTGTCACCTTCTTCTCTCCCCCCTCCAATTAAGAAATAAAAAGTCCCATTAAAAGCATATTATAGTCAAACAAAACCAAATTTCTCGTTGGCCATATCTTTAAAAATAGTCTCAACTTGACCTCTGAGACAATCGTGTCTTTGTCAGGATGTTGGTGGCATGTTTCACCATGAGCACTCAGAAATTATGTTTGGTTATCATGTTGACCAGAGTTCCCAAGTTTATAAAATATATTTTATTTTAATTATCCATGATATGTCTTGTTATTCTTCCATACACACTCCCATTAAGAACAGAAAAAAAAAGTAAAACATTGACCATACGTTGTCAATCAAAACAAATTTTCATATTGACTATATCCTAAAGATATTTGCCTCATTCTACATTCTGAGTTCTTCACTTCTCTATCAGGAGGTGGATAGTATTTTTTATCATATTTATGTACCATAACTAGTTCATTTATTCCTCAATTGATGAGTACTCTAAAAGACTCATTTTTATCAACTCGAAAAAGAACCATAAATATTTTTATACATCTTTGGAATTTGCTTTGTTTAGGTCAATATCTCTGTTAATCTACTTTCTCTTTAGTCACCCCATTATCCTCTTTCCCTCCTCCTTTACTGTTAAGTAATATGTGTTTTTATGACTAATAATATATTAAGCAATTTTTCCTTCTTTTGACCAGGGAGGTTCAAATGTCAACCACCCAACCATATACCTCCCTCCCCAATTTCTTTTTGTTTATAAAGATGTCTACTGGTGTACCCTAATTATTTGAAATCATTTTTCCTAACCTTTCTCTAGCTTTCTTTTTCTTCTCTCACCCTGTATATTTTTCTTCTTTTCTCTTCCCCTTATTTTCCTAATATTAAAATTTAACAGAACCATCCTCAGGCTTTGTGTAATTGCACTTCCATATGTGTTTTCTCACATGTTTAATCTGAGCAATTTATCCTTTTTTAGTCCTTTATCATTGTTTATTCATGTTTATTTTTTACTGTTTCCCTTCAGTCCTGTGTTGATATTTGAAAGTTTCTACCCAGCTCTCTCTTTTTTCTTTTAAATCAAGATTACTTGGAAATCCTCTATTTCATTAAAGGTCCAATTTTTCCCCATAGGATTATACTTGGTTTTGCTAGGTAAGTTATTTTTGGCTTTAAATCCACATCCTTTGCCTTTGGCAGTACCATGTTCCAAATTCTCCACTGCCTTTTAGTGATGGCTACTTAAATAATAAATGATTCTGAGTGTGGCTTCTCACTACTTGGATTCTTTCTTTCTGTTTACTTTCAGTCTTTTCTCTTTCATCTGAAACTCTGTGATGTCCATGGGAGTTTTCATTTGGGGGTTTCTTTGAGGAGGTGATCAGTGTGTTCTGTCTATTTCAACTTGGTTATTTGGTTCTAAGAGATGTTGGCAATTTTAAGATTTCTTGAACTATGATATCTAGGCTCTATTTTTGGTGATGGCATTCAGACAAGTTCAGTGATTTAATTTTTTTCTCTTCAGTTGGTTTTTCAGGTCAGTTTTTTATGAAATAATCTACATTTCCCTTCCCTTTTCTCAGACCTATTACTTTGTTTTAATATCCCTTATTGCTTCACAGAGTCACTGGCTTAGTGTTCAGGACATTTTTTCCTTAGGCAAGGTTTTGTTTCTCTTTTGCCAAGCTGGTAATTCCCTTTCCAGTTCTGTCTTCATTGTTCTCATTTCTTTTCCTTTTTTCCCTCAAGCACTCTTATTCCACTCTCTAAAACAGCTTTTAACTCTTGCTTCATCTCTCCCAGGAATTTTAGCCTAATTCTGAGTCTAAGAGAAAGCTGTCTTTTTCTCTGAGGCAATGATTAGAGGTGTTTTGCACTCATTCTCCTTTGCATGTCTGTCTTAGCGTCCTTGCACTATAATAACTCATTATGATGAGTTTCTTTTTTGTTTGCCCATTCTTTAAGCCAACTCTCTTATTTCAGACTTGAAGTTAAGGCTGAGTTCTAAGGTCTTCTAGAGGGAAATTTAGACTGGTCTTGCTACTACTTTCTTAGTGGTATATTATTTTAGCATCTTGGAGATACACTTGGGACCTGCAACTTTTCAGTGCTCCCAAAGTGGTCTTCTCCAGGACAAAGTCTGCTTGTTGTATCCCTGGTCTGAACTCTACAAGTTTCTTACCTGTTTTGGGTCTTTATGAGATGAGGCTGCTGCTAGATTCCACTTCTATCAACAGCTGGAAAGCTGGAAAACTCACTGTGACAGAATTTTAGGCCCTCTTAAGGTCCAGTCTTGTCCTGGTTATTCCTCTTTAGATTACAACCCTAAATGCACTCATCGTTACAAATGATACCCTGCTTTAGGCCTGAAGTCTGCACCATACCGTTGCTGCTCTGAACTTGCTCATTATTAACCACCCAGGGCTTCCCTATCCAGGAAGTAACTACTGTGTTCAAGGTACTTTTTCACTCAGGTTTGGATCTGAGACCTGAAATTGATTAAAAAACAGCAACAAAGTTGCCCATTGACCCCTTTCCCAAGTAGTGCTCCATATAGGTCGGGGGTTATCCTGAGAAGGGGATGAAATCTCCTTTTGCCTTAATTCACAGCCTGTTCTTGGTCACTGGAGTGCTCCCTAAATGCAGTCCTCAGACACCCAGAGTATTCCCTGCCCAACCCATCTTCACTGTAAAAATATGTCCGTCTTTCATACATGGCTGGATAAAGGACTCACTGTGAATTTTGTTTTTCTGGATTTCCTTCTCAGGATTCAGTCTGGTGCATTTTTTAGATTTTTGACTCCCATCATTCTGCCATCTTGAATTGGCCCTTCTACAATTAGCCACTTCACATTTCAGCTCTGAAATGATATTTTGTTACCAGTCAACTAAGATTAATTTTTCTAGTAGATTTCTTCTGATTCCAACTCCTTTGGTTCCCTCCCAAACCTGCTGCTGCTTAAAAATTCTTCCCTATTATTAGTCAACGTGACTAATGCCTTTTGAATTCTATCAACGTTTATCAAAGGAAAGAAGCCATAGAATGGAGGTTTCCCAACCTCAGGTACCAGCTTGATTAGGCAGGGTATTTTCTCATGACTTAAGAGGAAGTGAGAAATGAACAGTTGTCTTTCCTCACCTGAAACTGCAGATAGCTCAGAGACATCTTCATATTTGGAAGTGGAAGAAAGAGGAACAGCTGTTGGACAAGTTACCTCTTCAATATATTCATAGAGTTTGAGCTCAGCTGTCAGTCATAAATATTCTACAATAGTGACTCATATATGACTGGAAGACAGCTCCTCACCACTTCCATATGGTTCACTATAAACCAGGAGAGAATATTTGTGCACGTTCTCTCACAACACACACAGACACACACAGACATACACACACACAATAAATATAAGGTAATTTGGGTGAAAGAGCCACTACAGGCTAGATCCTAAAAGCCCTCAAGAATAAACATTATTTTGTGGTATTTGTTTACTTGCGTACATATTGTTTCCTCCCCAGCTAAATGCAAATTATTTGTCCCCACCTAACCTAGAAACCCCACCTAGAAAAGGACCTACACTTAGTAGACATGTAATAAATTACTATTGAACTCAAGTTAATAGGCTGCAATTGTTGAATTAATGGGAATAAGGGAACGTAAGTGCGGATTTTAGTGTCCTCTGTTACTGACTTGGATAAGTTTCCAATCAATTACAGACCAGAAAATGATAGTATAATAGGCAATTTCAGATAATGCTATAGCATTGGCAGAATGAGGAGGAAGGCATGATCTCCTCTCAGTATATTCCACATTTTCATTATGCCATACTTGAGGGACATAATTAGTACATAATTTCTAATAAAATTGGCTTCTCCCATCCATCATAGGAGCATACTTTAATATTCTCCTTCTGGATGCAAAAGAACAAAGAAGATTATTACAGAAGAAAATACTATTGTAAGCAAAGTTCTCAAAAGTTTATGAAAAGAAGGCAAAATATATGTCTCTGATATTGACTTACTCATTTCAAATACTTTTCTTTAGTGTTTCCATATGTAGAATGAGAATATGCCTTCTAATGGCTTTCCTCATCTCAGGTGTCTCCCTTCTATAATCCATTCTCCACATACCTTCTGGAGAGACCTTCCTAAAAAACTGGTCTACGTCACTCCTGCCCTATTTAATGAACTCTAATGATTCCTTATGACCTCTGCAATTTAATATAAATTCTTTTATTCACATTTATAACTCTAATGAGCTAGGCTCCTTCCTCCCTTTTCAATCTTCTTATACTCTACTACTTCCCATATGTTGTACAATCTATTAAATGTAGCCTGCTTACAATTTCATTTCCATACATTTGCTCTACCTGTCATCCATAGCTGGAATGTATTGACCTTTCACCTCTGTCTCTTAGTTACCCAAGCTTTCTTTAAGAGGAAGCTTAAATTTCAGTTTCTTCAGGAGACCTTTCTTAATCCTCCCCATCTACTAATATTGTCTTCTCTTATGTCGCCTTCCACATACCGTGTGTATATGTATGCATGTATCTATCTATCTATCTACCTATCTATGTACCTATATATCTATCTATCTGTCTGTCTATCTACCATACCTGGTCCTTTTCATGTTCTTTCTTCCATTAGTATATAAGGTCTATAATGTCCCTAGCCCTATCAGCCTTTCTTTGTATCCTCAGTAGCTATCATACTGCCTTGCAAACAGTAAGTCCTTAATAAGTGTTCATGTGGATTCACATATAATTTATCTTTTCAGATTAATAATTTTATTGTGTGGATCTTTATGAAACTCAGAGATCCTAGAATAGTTTATAGCTTCAACAATGATGGAAAACTCATGAGTCATGGAGTTTAATATACCCATACTGTCGAGCAGGGGTTGGCCAGCTACAACCCAACAGCCAAATCTGCCCACTGCCTGTTTTCATAAGGCAATAATTTTTAAAATTTTAAATAGAATAACACTTAATTTTAAAATGTAAAAGGCATACATAATTCACAGTACAAACACATAAGCAGCTAGCCAGATTTGTCCTGTTGTAAGTAATTGTGAAACCATTGTATGTGTGTATTGATCCTCCTAAACCCTTGTGCCTTCCTATATTGATTATCTCCAATTTCTCTTGTATATATCTAGTGTGTATGTAGTTGTTTTCATTTTGTCTCTCCCAGTAGACTGTGAGCTCCTTGAGCGCAGGAACTAGATTTTTCTTTTCATTTTATCACTAGCATTTAGCACTCTGACTAGTACAGAGAAAACACATAATAAATGTTTATTGGCTGACTGAGTGATATTGATAATCATCCTGCTTTTTGCCAATATATGAATGTACATGGGAAGATAATTTACTATTTCCAAAGTGACAGAGGACATGCTGTACAATTGCAATCTTTTTTTTCCTCTTCATATAACTTCTTTTAAAGAATTAATGGGTTATTTATTTTAAAAAAATAAGTTCCTAATTCTCTCTCTCCCTCTCATCATTCTCTGTTCATTGAGAAGTCAATGGATATATCAATTACACATGTGAAGTCATGCAAAGCATTTCCATATTATTCGTGGCACAAAAGAAAATAAAGAAAATGTAAAAACCTATGCTTCAATCTGCATTTGAGTTCATTAATTCTTGCTCTAGAAATGGATAGCCTTTTACCTCCTGGGTCTTTTGGAATTGTCTTGGACATTGTTTTCATGACAGAAGTAAAATTACACCTGATCCTGAAGCAATATTGATACCATTTTGTATAAAGTTCTCCTGGTTCTACTCACTCTACTTTGTATCAGTCCATGTAACTTTTCGCAGCTTTTTCTGAAACCATCCTACTCTTCATTTCTTAGAGCAAAATAGTATTCCATTACAATCACATACCTGAATTAGTTCAACCATTTCCTAATTGATGATCACCTCAATTTCTAATTCTTTTTCATGACATAAAGAGGTGTTACTAATATTTTTGTACATACAGGTTCTTTCTCTTTTGCTCAGTCTCCTTGAGACACAGATATAGTAGAGGTATTATTGGAAAATAAACTAGGCACATATTTATAGTTCTTTGGTCAGAGTTCCAAATTGTTCTCCTGAAGGGTTTGACCAGTTCACAACTCCAACAGCAATGAATTAATGTCCTTATTTTCCACATTTTAAAAAACATTTATCATTTAATGTTCTGCTGTGTTAGTCAAACTGATAAGTTTAAGGAGACAAAGTTTCTTAATTTGTAATTTCTAATCAATAGCGATTTAAAGCATTTTTTTTTCATTTGACTGTAGAGAGCTTTGATTTCTTCTTGTGAAAACATTAATTTCCTTTGACCACTTATCAATTGGATAATGACTCTTTCTTGTAAATTTAAGTAAGTTCATTATATGTTTGAGAAATGAGACCATTATGATAGATAATTGTATTTTTCCTACTTTTCTGCTTTCTTTTCAATTTTGACTGCCTTCGTTTTGCTTGTGCAAAAATCATATAATTTGATAAAATCAAAATTATCCATTTGACTTGCCATAATCCCCTTGATCTCATCAAAAACTGTTTTATTATCCATAGATCTGACAGGTACAATTTCCCATGCATCTCCAAATTTTTTGTGATATCACCCTTTATGTCTAAATGATTTATCTGTTTTGAATTTATTTTAGCATTACATATCATATGTATGTATGATATGTAATTCTGTGCCTAGTTTCTGTCAATCTCTTTTCCAGTTTTCTCATTATTTTTTTTTTTGTCACATGATAAGTTCTTGCCTTCGCTCTCTCTTCCTCCCAGCTTGGATCTTTGGGTTTATCAAACATTAGGTTACTGTGGTTATTTATTACTGCATATTGTATACTTAATCTATCTCACTGATCCATCAATATATTTCTTAGTGAGTACATTGATTTCTGCTTTGTAATATAGTTAGAAATCTTGTACTGTGGGGGCAGGGAAAAGATGGTGGAGTAACAACAGAGACTTTCTAGAGTGCTCCCAACAAGCCCAGCCAAATACCTGAAAAAAAAATGACTCTAGACAAATTCTGGAGCTGCAGAACCCACAGAATGATTGAGTGAAGCAAATCTCCACCCCAAGACAGCCTGAAAGATTACCAGGAAGTGTCTATCACACCATGTTGGGAGCAGAGGTTACACCAGGTTACACCAGAGGTTACAGCAGAGGAGACCTGAGGAGACCTTGGGGGGACTGAATCTCTTGCACCTGTGGCAGTTTTCAGACTTCATAACCTCAAAACACAGCATAAATTGGAAGGTTAGTAGAAAAAGCCTGTGAGACCAGTACAGGAGAGTGGAGTGGTCAGACCCCAGCCCTAGGGTTGCAGAGTAGGGAGGGGATGGAGGAATCTTTCCTTCACCTCTCTCCCACTACAGCCATAGCAGCAGCAGGGGCAGCTGTAGTCACTGTTTCTGGAACTCTAGGCCCACAGATTGTGGGGGAATGGAGCAGCTGACTATATACCCTCCACCTCCACTGGAAGCAGAGAACTACCTTGACAAGAGATCAAATGTCAAGTAAATGACTTAAGGAAATGAGCAAAAATTGGAAAAAGAATCAGACTATAAAATCTTACTTTGGTGACACAGAAACCCAAAGCATGTAAACAGAAGAAAACAAAGTTAAAACTCCTCCATCAAAATCTCTAAGAAAAATATGAATTGGTCTCAGACCATGGAAGAATTCAAAAAAGATTTTGAAAATCAAGCAAGAGACGTAGAGCAAAAATTGGGAATAGAAATGAGAGCGATGCAAGAAAATCATGAAAAATGAGTCAACTCTTTGCTAAAGGAGACACACCAAAAGGCTGGAGAAAATAACACCTTTAAAAATAGACTAACTGAAATGGCAAAAGAAATCCAAGAATTCAATGAGAAGAAGCGTGCCCTAAAAAGCAGAACTGGTCAGGTGGAAAAGGAGATCCAAAAGCTCACAGAAGAAAATAATTCCTTAAAGATTTGAATGGAGCGGATGGAAGTTAATAACTTTATGAAAAATCAAGAAATTATAGAACAAAATCAAAGGAATGAAAAAAATAGTAGACAACATGTAACATCTCATTGGTAAAACAACTGACCTAGAAAATAGATCCAGGAGAGACAATTTAAAAATTATGGGACTATGTGAAATTCATGATCAAAAAAAAGCCTAGACATCATCCCTCATGAAATTATCAAGGATAACTACCTTGATATTCTAGAATCAGAGAATACAATAAATATTGAAAGAATCCACTAATCACCTTCCGAAAAAGAGCTGAAAAGAAAAACTCCCAGGAATATTTTATCCAAATTCCAGAGTTCCCAGGTCAAGGAGAAAATATTGTAAGCAGCCAGAAAGGCACAATTAAAATATTGTGGAAATACAACCAGGATAACACAAAATCTAGCAGCTTCTACATTAAGGGATCAAAAGGCTTGGAATGTGATATTCCAGAAGTCAAAGGAACTAGGATTAAAATCAAGAGTCACCTACCCAGCAAAACTGAGGATAGTACTTCAGGAAAATAAAATGGTAATTCAACGCAATAGAGGACTTTCAAACATTTTTGATGAAAAGATAAGAGCTGAATAGAAAATTTGACTTTCAAACACAGGAATCAAGAGAAGCATGAAAAGGTAAATGGGAAAGAGAAATCATAAAGGATTTACTAAAGTTAAACTGTTTACATCCCTACATGGAAAGATAATATTTGTAACTCTTGAGATTTTTCTCAGTATTTGGGAAGTTGGAGGGATTATATACTTATGGACAGAAAGCACAGGTAAGTTGAATAGGAAAGAATGATATCAAAACATAAAATTAAGGAGTGAGAGGGATATATTGGGAGGAAAAAGGGAGAAATGGAATGGGGCAAATTATCTCTAATAAAAGAGGCAAGAAAAAAGCTTTTTCAAAGGAGGGGAAAAGGGGGGAGGTGAGAGGGGAAAAAGTGAATTTTACTCTCATCACATCTGGCTTAAGGAGGGAATAACATGTACATTCAATTTGAAATGAAAATCTGTCTTACATTACAGGAAAGTAGGGGAGAAGGGGATAAGTGAGGTTTGGGGGGAGGAAGAAAGAAAGGAGGGCAAGTGGGAGGTGAGGGCAATTAGAAGTAAATCCTTTTGGGGATGGACAAGGTCAAAAGAGAGAATAGAATAAATGGGGAGCACGATAGGGTGGCAGGAAATATAGTTAGTCTTTCACAACATGACTTTTACAGAAATCTTTTGTATAACTACACATGTATAATCTATATTGAATTGGGCATGGGTGGGGAGGGAGGAAGGGAGAGAAGTTAGAACTCAAAGTTTTAAAAATGAATGTTAAAAATTGTTTTTGCATGAAACTTGGAAATAAGAAATACAGGTAATGGCGTACAGAAATTTATTTTGCCCTATGAGAAAATAGAGGAGATAAGGGTAAGGGAAGGGAGGGGTGTGATAGAAGGGAAGGCAGATTGGGGGAAGAGGTAATCAGAATGCAGAGTGTCTTGGAGTGGGAGAAGGGAGACATGGGGAGAAAATTTGGAACTCAAAATCTTGTAGAAAAGAATGTTGAAAACTAGAAATAAATAAATAAATTTTTAAAAATTCTTGTACTGCTAGACTTCTTTCCTTCATTTTTTCCCCCACTGGTTTCCTTCTTATTTCTGACCTTTTGCTCTTCCAGATGAATTTTGTTATTTTTTTTTCTAAGTACAAATGAATTCTTTGGTAGTTTAATTGACTTGGCAATAAATAAGTCAACCAATATATGTAGAATTATCATTTTTATTATATCAGCTTAGCATATCCTTGAAAAATTATTATTTCTCCAGTTATTTAAATTTATCTTCATTTGTGTAAAAAGTGTTTTGTAGTTGTGTTCCTCTAATCCCTGAGTTTGTCTTGGCAGGTATACTCTCAAGTATAATATATTGTCTGCAATTACTTTTAATGGAGTTTCACATCCTATCTGTTCCTGCTGGGTTTTGTTGTTAAAATATGGAGATGATAATGATTGATGTGGTTTCATTATATATTCTGAAATTTTGTGAAAGTTTCTCAGTGTTTCAAGTATTTTTTTTTATTTAGCTTATCTCTAGGTTTCTCTAAATATAACATCATTACTTCTGCAGAGAGTGATAGCTGTGTTTTCCTATTGACTATTTTTTATTCCTTCAATTATTTTTTTTCTGTCTTCCTGTTATAACTAGCATTTCTAATATAGGATAACATTTGCAGTGGTAGACATCCTTACTTCACTCCTGATCTTACTAGTAAGGCTTCTAGTTTCTTCCCTTAATAAATAATGCTTGCTCTTGGCTTTTACTGGACACTCTTTCTCTTTTAATAAAGCCTCCATTTATTCCTATAATTTCTAGTGTTTCTACTAGGAATTGTTATTGTATATTGTCAAGAACTTTTCCTGCATCTACTGATATAATCATGTAAGTTTGCTTATTTTTGTTATTGATATGTTTAATTTTACTTATGTTTTATCCTAATTTGAACCAACGCTACATATATACATATGTGTGTGTGTGTGCACCTCCTATTATCATATTATAGTATCATTTATAAGCATATAAATTCCACTTGGTCATAATGTATGACTATGATATATACCTGTAATATTCCTGCCAATATTTTATTTAGTTTTTTGCATCAAAATTCATTAGATAATTGACTTCTGGGTTTTTTTCTGTCTTTTTTCTCCTTGGTATAGATATCAAAGCCATATTTTTTCAAATAACTTATATTGTATTGGGACAAATTATTCTTTAAATCTTTGGTAAAAACTATCTGGTTCTGGGGATTTTTTTAGGGAGTTAGTTTACATAATGTTAAATTTATTTTTCTTAAATAAGTTAATTTAATTATTCTACTTTCTCTTTTTTACTCTGGGCAATTTGTATTGTGTAAATATTTATCCACTTCATATATATTTTCAGTTTTACTGGCATACAATTGGGCAAAATAACTTAATGATGCTTTAATTTCATCTTCAATATTAATACAATTACCATTTTCATTTTTTACACCCGTGACTTGGTTTTCTTCTTTTTTGAAAATGTCAAATTAACCAATGGTTTATCTATTTGATCATTTTTTCAAAAGGGTTTTCCAGATTTTCTTATGAGTTGAGGTTTTTTTCCCTTTATTTCAATCTTATTATTCTCTCTTTTAATTTTCAGGATTTCCATTTTGCTATGTATTGGATATTAGTAATTTATTTTTTGTCTATTTTTAGTTGTATACACAATTAATTGAATTGCTTTTTTCATATTATTGGTGTAAACATTTAAAGATATAAAACTTACTGTAAGTAATGCATTGTCTCTATCCCATAAATTTTGATATATTTGCTCTTTAACAAAATTATTGATTATTCCTATTATTTGTTTTTTTTTTACCCACTCTTTGTTTAGGATAAGATTATGTAATTTCTCATTCATTTTCATCTATTCTTCCAAAGTGCTTTACTGCATGTAATTTTCATTGCATTATTGTCTGAAAATAGTGCAGTTGATATTTCTGCTTTCCTGAATTTGGTTATGATGTTTTGTGGCCTAATACATAGTCTTTTTTTTTTTAGAAGATTCTATGTAGAGATGAAAAAAATGTATGCTCCTTTCCATTCCCACTCAGTTTTCTTGAGAGGTCTTTCATGTCTAACTTACCTAAGATTCTCTTTAACTTAAAGAACATGAATGGAAAAAGTCCAAAGGAAATTTGAAGCACGAATTTGAAGTACATTGCTTGGGAAATGAAAAGAAGATGTTTATAAACAGAGTGTTAAGGGAAATCAAATCATCATACTTTAGCTTCTATCCCAAGAGTATTCAGACTTCTGGTAAAATAGCTGATGAATTGTATCACCACTATTACTTTTTCCCTTCCTCTTTTCATTTTGCCCATTCTCCATAACTGAACATAATGTCAGTGTGGTCCTATTATCATTAATGTCATCATCATCTCAACAACATCTTCATGATTATTTATCAAATAACTTCTCGGTGTGTCAATTGCTGTGTAGGCATAGAGAAAAGAACATTATCCATGTGCTGGAAAGCTTTATACATTTGTTGTTTTGTGGAGAACCAGGGGCTTGGTGGAGTGAGAGTACCCATTCAGTGCTTAAGGTTAATACTGTCAGGGGCTGGGTCAAAGAAAAAATTCCTAGTTACTTCTTCCCATATTCTTAGGTTGCATTCTCTCAAAATTCAGCTCACCCAGTAAAAGGGAAACTTCAGTGGCCAAAGTCAAAACATTAAGTGTCAGAGGAGGGATGTCTCCACTTTTAATCTCCTCATTAGCAAATGATAAGATGAAAAACCATTAATAAAACAATATTTATTGTATTTATTTATAGCCATGTCATTTCCCACAGTAAAATGAACTATTACCATTTTACTCCCAGCAACTAGCACAGAGACTGCAAGCAGTAGACATTGAAAAGATGACAATTGATTTGAATTAAATGAATTTAATGAAATGGAATTGTTGGATTAGTGGAGGTGAAAGGAAAATGAAGGTTGCTCCTTGATAGCAAGGACTGTTAGTTTGGGTCTTTTTAGCTTTCCTTTCCTATGCCAACACTTAGTACAATGCCTGCCACACAGTATGTAATTAATAAAAGTTAATTGACTGGCTGGGTAATTTTAATGCCTTCCACTTATTGTCTGAATAAGCTGGAATCAATAGAAAGTCAGACAGTGGATGTTACTGAAATGCTATTTCAAAGTAAACAAACATAGATAAAAATGTGCCCGGATGGGAAGGGGGCTTAATAAGGTACTCCAGAAAATTGTTTGAATCTCTTTAGTGCTGCTGGGAATCTTGTGAGGAGGTATTTAAGGTGTCTGTATTATATATAAAAGCATAGCAGTAGAAAATGTACTTCTAGAGATCGAGATTTGATATGTTGAAAAATGAATGTCAAGATATCAGTGTTGTTCAGGGAATCCAAATTATGTGTGGGGCTTGATGTGTGTGGTTGCTGCTTAATAGGATTTTCAAATGACATATTTATTAGCCACAGGTGAATCTCAAAAGATGGAGAGGTTCAGATAAGCTTTCAAAAATGCTCAGGCTTATCAGAAGCAGTTTTGAACATGTTGAGGACTCCCTCCACTACTAGAAGCAGACCTTTCTTAGGATGGTGCTCTTTTCCCTTTTGTGTGACTAGGCACACATTTAAGAACTTTTGCTTCCACCTCTTTTCCCTGACCCTTAATGAGCAAGCAAAAAGCAAGCTACAGAATGTACAAGTCAAATGTCTCCCGAACATTCCTTTGGGAAAGAAGAATGTGGAGAATAGTAGGAAGGAGGAAAGAAATATTTGTTAGAGTGCAGGAGAAATGTCATCATTTCTGGAATGGAAATTGGTCTGGATAAGAGGATCCTACAAAGAAAGAAGAGACAAAAAGTTAGGAACAAAGAATGTTGCAAAGAAGAGAGGAGTGCTGGACTGGGAATCATCAGGTCAGTCAATAGTCCACAAGTACTTAAGTACTTACTCTGTATCAGGTACTAGGAGAAAGGATGATCAGGAAACTTGGATTGATTCCTTTTTTCAATAAAAATTTACTAAACACTTGTTATGTGTTGTATCTTGAGTTATGTATTGGTAGGAATGCAAAGTTTAGATGCCACATGATTCTTGCCCTTGGGGAAGGTTATAATCTAGGCGAGAGATAGGACATATCACTAGAATGAAGAATATTAGAGGTGGAATTCATATCACTGACATGTTCTGTGAGATCCAAGGGGGCATTAGTCATGACTAGGCTTTGCCACTAACTCGCTGCCTGAACTTGGAAAAGTTACTTTCTCTGAACCTCAGTTTCTTCAGAGATAAAATAAGGGTCTTTTATGAGATGATCTCAAAACTCCCTTCCCACTCTAAGATTCTAGAAGTCTGAAGGAGAGCATATTTCACCATTTATGTTCCTTATGGTGTTTTTCGGGGAGGTAGGATTAAGAATATGATGTTAGCATTTTAGGAGATAACAATATATTCTTGACTGCATAGGCTAGAGTGAAACTGAGGCAGTAGTAATTCAAAATAACGGACATTTCCCAAACATGCCCACAGTCCTTGCCTTCAAAATAGAGATAGAAGCTATCCTTTGTGTCTCAGTACTCAAAGTTTTATGCATAGAGATATTCACACATATGTGTGGACAGTCACTGCGTTCCTTCCAAATCAGACTTACCATGATCAATTGGAGGACTGATACCGATAAAGAAATGCCAGGATGACACAGACAAAAAAAAAAGAGGTGCAGAGCTGCTGGAAGAGATGTTGGGGTTATTTTGGACAACCCCTTTATCTTACATAAGAATAAAATGAGGCCCAACCTACAACCTGTTCATGATGGGCTGTTAATGATCCATTATATAGACACAAACAAAAGGGAAACATGAAAATATGCCTGTGGTATATGGGTGAGGTTCTCAGTCAGCATGGGGAAAAACAGAGAAGGGGAGAAGGAATATTTGCTCTGAATGACTTAGCTGCTGGAAATTCACCAGCCGCGGTTTGACAACACTGGTTAGAATTGCTGGGCTGCTGCTAAAACATTGATAAGCAATGCAGTCTGATCCTGCCAAACCTTGATTGTAGATAGAAGTTAGGGAAGCCTCCTACAGTCAAAGGAGAGGAGGCAGAGGGAAAGCGGAGACGAGGAGGTGCAGCAAGCCTTGCTAAAGGGGTTGGGAAGTAGCATTCTGATTTCACCGAGTCTTCCTTTTGGTTTTTGTTGTCCCCACAACACAAAACTCACTTCCTCAATTCATTTAATAAACATTTATTGACTTTTTACTCTGTGGAAGGCAGTATAATACATACTTTCAGGGAAACAGAGAAGAAAAAAAATTCTTTGTTCTCAGAGAATTTATAATCTACTGGGGAAGAGGGCGTAAGTCAAGAAAATGAGTGAAATGACAAGGCAGAATGTGATGAATTCCATCTAAGGTACAAACAAAGAGCTCTAAAGGTTCATGGGAAATAGAGATCTGACTGCATTGGTAATGAGGAAATGCTTCGCTGAGGAGACACCATTTGATATGAGCCTTAAATAAAGGATGCAATTCCAGCGAATGAGGTGCATTGCAGATAAAGACAACAGTAGAAGTAAAGGTGCTTTTATTACCCCACAAGAAAATGTCCCATATGTCTGGAGATAAACAAAAATCCTAGATCCTCTGCTCACAATTTACACTGCAAAAAACTGTTTCATATTTTCATCTCTCTCTTGGATTTTTGCAATAACCTCTTAATTGGTTTCCTGAATTGAGTCTCTCCCCTTTCCAATCAATTTTCCGCATAGGTATCAAAGTGGTATTCCTAAAGTGCAGGTCTTAGTAGGCATCTCTCCTGCTCTAGAATTAGTTGTGGCTCCCTATTACCTCTAGAATAAAATTCACATTTTTCCAACCCTTCTATCTGGCTTGATAACTTCTTTAAAATCTGGTTCTGTCCTACCTCTCCAAGCTTAATACAAGTTACTCTCTTTTATTCACCCTATAATCCAGCCAAATTTACCTATTTGCTCTTCCTCATAAATGATGTTCCATCTCCCATCTTTGTGCCTTTGCCCAGGTGTTCTATCACTTCTGGAAGACACTCCCTTCTTATGTCAGTCTCATGAAATCCTTGACTTCCTTAAGGTCCCAGATCAGGTGCCAACTCATGAGGAAAGACCCTAGCAAATAGTAATAGCTATCATTCATGTAACACTTTAAAGTTGCGAATTGCTTTACATAGCATCTCGGTTGATTCTCGTGATAAGCCTGTAAGTTAGGTGCTATCATTATCCCCATTTTACAGATGAAGAAACTAAGAGACACAGAAGTGAAATAACTTGCCCAGGATAATATACTAAGTGTCTTAGGCTGAATTTGAACTCCGGTCTTTGTAACTCCAGGTCCAAAGTTTCACCTACTATTCCATCTCGCTCCAGCTAATACTGACATCTGTAAGCACCCTTTGTATTTACTGGTAACCTGGTCTAATTACTATTCTTTGTATGTGACATTCTTTTTCCTACCTCAAAGTCTTTGCATAAGCCATCTCTCATATCTGAAGTAAACTCCCTTTTAATCTTCATCTCTAAGAAATCTTAGGTTCTTCTGAAGCTCAACTCCATTACTCTCTCCTACGTGAGTATCACCTTAATCCTATCACTTCGTGGTACCTCTCTCAACCAATTTACCTTATATTTATTTTGTATATATTTTGAATATAATTATATGTATAAAGGCTATCTCCACTGTAGGGTAAACTCCTTGGGGGGATGGGACTGTTGTATGTTTTTCTTTTGTTGTCATTATCCAGATAGTGCTATATATCCTATAATTGACTCTTGTTGCTTGATTAGCATTTTGTATTTAAATTTCCGTCTTCATGTTGCCGTTCTCCACCATCCACCCTTCCACAACAGAATTAAACTCCTTGAAAATCGGCATTCATTTGTTTCTTGTCTTTAATCCCTGGATCTTGGCACTTGTCAGGGACTTAATAAATGCTTGCTGTCCATTGTTGGACAGATGTTGGGAGACAAAACCAGAAAGATGAAATCATAAGTTGGGACGTTGTTATAACCAAGTTTACTAGGCAATTGGAATGTGGTGCTTGAGTACGGAATAAGAACCTACGTTGTAAGTAAATGCCTAATAAATATTTGTTGAATTGAGTCAAATAAATTAGGTTCAAATAAAATTGGAGATATTTCAACTTAGTGGAGATCAAAATTGAACACCTGGGAGTAGATAAGATGAAGAGGGGGGAGAAAGGAAATGACGAAGCAGATAAAAGTTAAGTAGCTGAGTGTGCCATGGAGCACTCTTGGAATTACGGTTGAAGGTAACTGTCAATGAATTAGCCTTTGCCTTCATTTCTCAATCCCACAATTTCCAAAATGGAACTTTTTTGGTCAAGTTTGGTTTCAGAGTTTAATGGATTCTTTTATATTATCAAAATGATCGGTCATGCAAAGTTTGGAAATAACTATTCTCACTATTTGCAAAATAGCATCTTATGCAAAAATGGTATTATATAGGTTTTATTTTTCCCTTCACTGTTATAAAGCTTCCTGCTTAACTATCCCCAGCAATATCATCACTATAAATTAGCTACTAATTTGCTTCAAGTTATTTGGAATGGAATAATGCTTCCTTCTATTCAGCTCCTGACAAATAATAAAATTAAGGACGAAGCTTCCTGTTGCTACCAGATAGGATTTTCTTGATTCAAAATTGTCCTGTCCCTTTAAAAGAGAAACCTCCTGCCCCCAACACATAAGCATCCGACAAAGAGTTTGGAATGCAGGAAATATGAAGTATTTTTCCCTTGCTGATCCTCAGGAGGAACTGAGAAATAGTTGGAAGGATGGTAACAACCTGACAAGTATAGAAGTATTGAGGGTACATAAGAATGCACAAGACTTCCAGGTAGCTCTTTGGTATTTCTCTGGTGGTGATTAGAACACATATAGACACCTCTATTTCTCACTATATTTTCTTACATCCTAATCAGAGATCATATCATGTAACTATTTGTGTGTGTGTGTATCTTTGTGTATGTGTGCATGTATGTGTGTGTTTGTGTGCATGTGTGATCACTCCCTTTCAGTAGTCTTCTTCCCTGGAAAACTCAAATTTCCTTCCTCTCTGGTGGGCAGAGGATCAAGTAAGAACTCTTTCCTTTTTCTCTTTGTGGGATGCTATATGACCTTTTGTGTACAACAGGGACTAGGACAGGTATTGATTTTTAATCTAAGTACATTCTCTGTAAGAATACCTTGTGAATATAAAAGGGTTATTGTCAAGAACTGCATACTCAATTTTTTTAGAATTCATTTGCGAAAGACCTGTATATGTGTAGCTAAGATGCTGCGTGGGTGGCATTGGGTGAAGTTGACACCTCCCCATTCTGTTTCTCATATGTATTGGGAAGCAGCCCTAGATAATTTAATAACCATCACTGACTTCTCAGGAGAAGATCATGTCATAGAGGAACAATCAAAGAAGAGAATAGGAGTCTTCCCAAACTCCTAAATCTAATGGGAGATGTTTACGAGAGCAGGAGACACATCACACTTGTCCTGATAGAGATAAAATGATAAAAATGATAAAAGACCACAAGCATATATGTAGTTGGAGAAGGACATCTGACTGTAAGGTTCAAAGAAATATGTATTCTATAGCTTCCTTCTGACATGTAAAGCCTAGCACAATGAGGACCAGTATGTGAAAGAAAACTTTAGAAGAAAAGAAACATGTTGGTGCAGAATGATCGAAATATTTTGTACAGAGTTGAATCTTTTAGTTGTGAACAGACCTTTTCTTGTTGGAAGGACTGGTCACTAAAATGTTAGTCCCCTGAAAAGCAGAATGTGTGAATTATTGCAGGTGAAATAAAATGGTAGAACATAGTGAGGAAAGACAGAGACTTGAAGTGAATAGAAGGCAACTCTTAGAATCTTGGAGGACAAGAAACTAAGCCTGTGACAAAATGAATACCACATCCAGAGAGCTAAGGAGATAAACAGGAAGTAAAGAGTTGTACTGCCTACTGAGAGCAGCTACAACTAGTCAGATTTCTGGAAACAATCCCAATCTATATAGTCAAAGGGGTTAGGCATCAATATAGAGCAGCAAATCTTGGCTACTTTCTGGGGAAGCTTATCAGGATGCCATTTTAAGTCACTAAAACTGCATAGTTCTGTGTTATTCATTAACAGGTGCTTTTCCTTTCTAGGAACTGAGGTATGTAAATCATATCCACTTTCATCCAAACTGTCCATAATTTGACAGTGAGCCTATACACTTTTAAGAGCAATTGGTAACTACAAGAAGAATAAGAAGGGTACAGAAGTTCCAAAAATATTTGAGATTATCTCCCAAATTGTACTCGTGTTCTTTGTGTCAAAAGGTTTGTATACTCATGTTCTTTATGTCGGGAGGACATAAGGGTTATACATTTTTTAATTTACCTAGAAATTTCCTCCAAATCAATAGGTTTATACTCTTTTTAAAGTACCCAGTATCATATCTTTATCTTCATCTATTTCTCCTCGCATTCTCCACCACCAAAAATGCTAGCAATTTTTAAGTGGGGGTGTATTGCTGAAACAGATTATAAGAGCCTTTAAAAAATTCCTAAATTTCCTAAAAAGAAAAGGGTGTGAGTTGCATCCTTAAATTATTTCCCAGACAAGTGCTACTAATATCCCACATGAGAGTTAGATGGAAAAGATTTGTCTACCTTCTCGCTTTTTCCAACGCTTGGCTGAATTCTAACACAAGGATTTAGTTGCTCTGATACGTAGTCACATAAAATTGTTGTCCTATATCTTCCTGGAACTGCACAGATAGAATGATCAAGTGATCAGGATAGATTTAGCAATACTTGAGCACAACCACAGTATGTGACCAGAACATTCCAGGTACATATCTCTAGCTCACTGGAAACACTATTAATTCTTTCCAAAAAGTAAAATTCAGACTACTTCATGAATTTAATGTGCACATACAACAGTAAAGTAGAGGGAGAGAGCTTGCGTGACTCACTTTTTGAGTGCTCACCCCTCCTTGTCTGTAGCTAACACTATCAACCTCTTCCTTATGTTGCCATTTAAATTCATCCAAATAAATTAATTGATGGAAAGATATTGGAGATTATGTTATTACTTCCTCTGGCTCTAGTGGTGTTGCCATCTGACTTTCAGGCAGCAAGATGAGATCTAAATTAAACGCAAATAATTGTTCACAATTAGGAAATGAAATGCCTGGAGAATCCCAAGGTAATTGAAATGGCTGGTGTACTGTGGTGTCTACTAATTCATCAACCATTTAGGATCTCTTGCACTCACTTGGCTTCTGTCGCAGTGATGACAGGAACAAGAATTCTGAGTCAGAAGGCAATATCAGAGGCAAAGTATCATGGTAGAAGGAGACTGGCAGCAATGAAATAATGTGGCATAATGGAAAGAACAATGCACCAAGAAGTCAAGAGACCTGAGTTTCAGTCTTGACTCTGCCCCTTACGATTTGTGTCCTTGAATGCACGTAAGTCCTGTGATCTTCAGGAGCCTGATCTGTGTAGTGAGTAGGCAGAGGATGATTCCTCAAGGTCTGACAGTCTATTTTTCACAATTGAGCAGACTTGGTGAGAAATATTGAATGTGCAGCATTGAATTAGAGTGTATGAGATCTTAGTAGCTTATTGTAAGTTATAAAATGGTCCATTATGCTGTTTGTTATTTTGAATACCTTTGAAAAACATTCTGCTTTCATCTACCAATGTTTTATTTGGGAGAATATTGGAAAGCTATCTCTAGGTTTGATAGTAAGCCAAATATCAATAGAGGCATTACTTCAGTCTCTAAAAAACTTTATTTCCTTTAGTAGCATCTTTGCTAAATGCCTTAAACTTCCTTCAGCTCAATCTCCCACCCCACACACACAGCAGGTGAAATGTGTACATCTTGCTCTTAATAAAGATGGGCCTAACAGGACACAGGGGTCTGCAAGAAGGAAAAACCCCCAAAATGGTCTTAGAAAGACTAAAAACTAAAGTGGATCATGGGTGAATAAGTTTAGCACTGGGAAGAAACTTAGAGGTCATTTAGTCCAAACACCTTGCTTTAAAGAGTAGAATATTGGATCTCCAGAGAGGTTGCCTAACATCAAATGTATAGAAATGATGGAGGTGATATCGGAATCCTGGTCTACTGATTTCAAATCCAACACTCTTTTCACAGCAGCTTTATCAGGACCTTTAATGTTCCTAATAGATGGCAACTATGATGAGAAAGTGACTAGGAAAGGATCACTGTATCTAAAAAGAAATTTAAAAATAAGTTAGATTTTTCCTTAGCACAAATTTCACTCTCCATGATGGGCACAGTTGGAATCTCCTCGTTTCCTGATTAGTAGCAATCTAATAAAGGACATTGAGAGCCTGCCAGGTCTATATATGTCATGCAGAGAAACAGAAGGGTTCATTGTATGATGTTTTCCAGTTACTGTCTTCACTATGTCAAGAATATTTAAAAAGTGATTATTTGAGATCGGTTTTGCTAGTTTCATTTTTAAGAGAAAAGAAAGAAAACTTTTCAGAAACTATAAAGCTTTTCTTCTGTTAGGGAAAAAAGGTAGCATAGGGCTCATGGAACATTTTTCTTTACCTTTGGCTAGGGCTAATGAGAGGACAGAAGGGTAAAAGAGGGAAAATGCCAAAACAATATATAATTATAAATTGAAATGGCATGGTTGTATAGAGGACTCCTTCTGTTTCACAAAGGCAGAGGCACATTTTTTTTCTCCTTTCCACTTTTATAAAGCTATAACAGGTTACAGGATTCAGAAGGGAGAAAAATATACAAGAAAATTAGCATGGGATCTGCAGATCTTGAAAGCAAGATTGGAACAGAAAGTCCTCAGGTAGGAATTGAGTTTACATTCTGTGTGGTTGTGCTATTGCCTCCTCTGCTTTTCTCACTCACAAAAAATCTTGAGGACAGAGTTTAAAGAGTGGTCTGAACATTATCGTCTGGAGAAGTAATTGTCGTAGGAGAAAGGAACACTCTGGAGAGGATACTGGACAGAAATGAATGGATAGTTTGTGCTCTGGGAGAAAGGATAAAGGGAAAGCTAGAGTGGCTTTGGAAGACCAAAGGGAACATAAAAGGGAATGGAAACAAAGGGTACCTAAGAATCACAATGACAAAGCCTATTGTGGAGAGGAGTCTAGTTAGTTATATACAGGGACTAAGGAGTCTCAGTTGTTGGTGTTGCTGTTTTTGTATTGGCTGTTGTTGTCAAGAATGGTTGCTCCTTAAAATTTGAAGCATGGAAATAACACATGGAATCAGAGAGGAATTTTAGAAACAAGATAAAGGCAAGAGGAAGATAGAAATTCTAAGTATTTGAATGTTGGACAAAGCTCGTTTCAGATTTTAGTTTGCTAAATCTTTATATGAAAGTCCAAGAATGCAGATGACTGAATAGCAGAGATGGTCTTTGGCACTGTTTTTCTGTGTTTTCTTTACCCACTCATCTACATAGAACAATAGAAGACATTTAGGGTTTAGAAATGGGTGAATCATGAATCACCAGGTAGGATTGATTAGTAATTTTTAGGTATATTACCATTACCTGGTTTATATCCTAGCTTTCAGGGAATAAAAATAGAGGGGGTAGTCAATATGAAAGAGTGAAAGCAGGGACTTGCCTGAGGTCACCCTGCAAACCCTATAAATACTTTTTAAAAAGTGAGGTAGATTTCCAGCCCAAGACAACCTAGAAGGTCTACAGGAAGGGGAAGGGTCTGCTGCACCAGGTTAAGAGAAGAGTGTAGTCCAGTGCAGGCCATGTAAGTGTCTATCTGGCTCCAGCAAAGCCAGAGCAGGTCTTGGGGGACTGAATCACTGGTAGCAGCGGCAGTTTCCAGACTTCTCAACCCACAGACATCAGAGACAACTTAGATCAACAGCAGGAGTCTATCAGGAAAGGGTGAGAGAGAAGCACAATCCAGCACAGCAGGGGTAGCAGCAAGAGGTAGTGGCAGTGGTTGTTCCTGGAGCTATCAGCCCATAGACAGAATGTTTGAAAGTTACCCATTTCAACTTCTGAAGTCAGTAATGGAGGGGTAAGCAGTAAGTCACAGTGACCCCCCTTATTGATCTTGAAAAAAAAAACAGAGAATCAATATTCTCCATGAAAAATCCTGAAATAATGAAGCCAGCAGAAAGATGAAGCGCAGCAATCTTTTAGCTCAGAAGGCTAGGAGAGTTAATGGGAAAGGTCCCTCTTGCTGTGACTAAAGGGGACCAGCACAGGATGACAGACATCCCATCAAACCTCACCTCAGCAAACAAATAACCAGCTCCCTAGCCCCCAGCACAAGAAGCCTGGGACAGTGCCACCTGTCTCCCAGAAGCAGAGATCAAATTTAAAAGCCATACAGAGGGCAAACAACCTGAGATAAAAAGCAACAAACAAAAGCAATGACCACAGAGAAGTACATTGGTGATAGAAAAGATCAAAACACAAATTCAGGAGCGGACAACATTGTCAATACACCCACATCTGAAACTTCAAGGGGGATATGAACTAGTTTTGAGTCCAAAAAGCCTTCTTGAAAGAACTCAAGAAGGATTCTAAAAGTTAAATAAGAGAGTGCAAAGAAAAATTGAACAATTCCTTTGAAAATCAAAACAAAAAAATTGAAAAAAATGTACACTGAAGAAAACATTCTTAAAAAGTAGAATTGGACAAATGGAAAACGAGGTACAAAAGATAACTGAAGAAAACAATTTGTTGAAAAATCAGAATTGGGCAAATAGAAGTTAATGACTCTATGAGACACCAAGAATCAGTCAAGCAAAATCAAATGAATGAAAAAAATAGAAGAAAATGTAACATATCTCATTGAAACAACAACTGACCTGGAAAATAGATGTAGGAAAGGTAATTTCAAAATTATTGGTCTACCTGAAAGTGATGATCAGAAAAACAAAACAAAACAAAAAAACAACCTGGACAGCATCTTTCAAGAAATTATAAATGAAAACTGCCTTGAGGTCCTAGAACCAGAGGGTAAAATTGTCACCAAAAGAATCTACCAATCACCTCCTAAAAGAGAGGTAAAACTGAAAATGCCAAGGAACACTGTTAAATTCCCAAATTATCAGGTCAAGGAGAAAGTACTGCAAGTGGCCAGAAAGAAATAATTCAAATATTGTGGAACCACAGTTAAATTTGCACAGGACCTTGAAGTTTCTACATTTAAAGATCAGAGGTCTTGGAATATGATATTCCATAAGGCAAAAGATCTTGGATTGTAACCAAGGATCAACTACCCAACAAAATTGAGCATAATCTTTCAGGGTAAAAGATGGACATCAATGAAATAGGGGACTTCTCATAAAAAGACCAGAACTCAATGGAAAATTAGATCTTCAAATATAAGGCTCAAGAGAGGCATAAAAAGGTAAACAGCAAAGTGGGGGGGAGAGGGAAGAATGCTTGTTGTTGAATAAGGGCAAACTATTTACATTCCTACATGGGAAGATGATACTTGTAACTCTTGAGAACTGTGTCTTTATTTACAACATTTAGAAGAGATTATACATAGATAGAGTGGGTGGGTATAAGTTGACTTTAATGTGATGATTAAAAAGCCTAATTAAGTATTTAAAAGTGATTGTAATAGGAGAAGAGGAAAGGAGGAGGCAGAAAAAGTAAATTACATCACCTGAAGTGGCACAAAAACATGTTAGAGTAGAGGGAAAGAAGGGAGGGAGATGAACATTATTTGAACTTATCCTCGTAGGATTTACCTCAAGGAAGGAATAACATACTCAGGTATAGAAATCTAACTTGCCCTATAGGTAGTAGGAGGGGAAAGGGAAAAGAAGAGTGGGGGGCAGAAGAGAGGGCAGATTGAGGTAGGTGGTGGTCAAAAGTGAGAATAAAAATAGAATATATATGGAATAATCAGTATAAGCTCATTGAGATATATGACAGAGGTTCCTAAGCCCTTGATGGGGAAGAAGATCCAAAAGAAAAGATGGAACACATGCGTCTCAGAACTAAGATAACCTTGCTATTTGTTCTAAAGTTCTGGACATAGGATCATGTGAAATTAGAGATAAAAGGCTTTGGAGCAAATATAAGCTTAAAACATCAGCTGAGAATTTAAAAGAACGAAATGGGGAGACTTTCTCCCAATCTCTGCCATATAGAGTGCTGTAGAGGCAGTCTCTTCTGGGTTCAGCTCTTGAATTCATCTAGCTTTTGTAGGGGCATTGGCTGACTACTCTGTATGATGTTCAACTTGTCTCTCAGCTAAACCTCCCTCAACAAAGAGTGGTTGTTCTCTTAGCTTAAACATATTCTGTAAAAGATCTGATTTCTCAGATCTTTTAGAACAGGTATAAAATCCCCTGCTTTATTAGTACACTTCTCCTTAGTATTCCCTCAGATTTTGGGCTATAGCTGAGCATAGATGTGCTCAAGATCCATAGAAATCTCATTTTCATCTTCTGAAAACTAGGATATATTAATCAGGCAAGTTTTTAAACAGAATAGCATTATTGAAAGGTTCAGGCTCACCAGTTTCTCAAATCTAGAGGGGAGAAGTGGACATGGCTTGGGGGGAGGCATTCAAATGGGACACAGTGTGTAAAGGCAACACAGAAGAAAATGATAGAAATCAAGATAAGGATCCATGATGCAGGCATTTCAAAGTTGAGTGACTTAGCTCCTTTTAGGTATCATCTTAGGAAGTCCATTTGGGTTGGTGTAGCAGCAGTAACAAGGCAGAAAAAGGCTTTCTCCATGTGGGGTCCTTTCACTCCTCCATCTGACTCAGTATGTGTTAGTGGGAGAGTGTGCCACATTTGGGTTTTTTTCTTGCAATCTTGTTTCATTAACTTTGCTTGAACTAATTCTCTCCTTTTGCAGACTATTAAATGTTAACAAATTGGTAGAGGCTGGTTCACCATATTCTAAGGATACAGATGGACCAACAGAATGTATTTTACCTGAATTGACCATCTGCTGGGGAGCTAGCCCTATGTTTCAATAGTGATACGTAGGTATTTTAGAAGATAGGGAACTGGAAAGAAAGAGCAGAGAGAAGAAAATGAGAAATGCAGAGCAAGAAATGATGCCCTAGAAAGCAAACAGAGAAACTAGTAAAGAGGATAACAGAACCTAGACTCTAGCTGGCAACGAGACACAAATCTCAAGGTGAACAGTTAGGTAGGAAATCTGAGAGACCAAAGCAAGAGTTATTTAAAGGACTAAATAGGTTCAGGCTGGCCTCGGGCAAGGTCAGAAGTCAGTGTACAGAGCCAGGAGTTGAGAACACTAGGTTAAAAATGTGATATACATACATATACCTATACCTATACCTATACATATACATATACAAATATGTGTTTGTATTCAACCATTCTCAGAGTTTGTTCTAAGAAAAGACAAATCAGATTAGGTTGTGTCCATGTTTTAATTTCTCTCAAGCTGGTGACATGCATTGCCTGGGACTTGAAGTTCAGAACGTGCCCCCTCTAAGGGGGCCAGTCCAGAAATTACTCACTTTGGAGGTTGGGGGTACAAAGTTATATATCTTTTGAAGAGTAGGTGTTCTCATGGAATGTTAAATCACCTCTGATTGTTCAACACACTGGGAGGTGAGCTATATTAAAATGAGGGTCTTGGGGTATATGACTTTGGTCAATTCATCTTGGTCAAAGAGACATCAATTTCCATATCACTTCTCTTGAAAATGAGGAAGAATCAACATTTTCCCAGACCTGTTTGGGCCATATAATGAGCAGGAATAGACCCATTAGATGAGATAAAGGTGGACAAGGGGAGCTCCGAGTATTCAAGATAATGATTACTGCAAGGTACCATGTCTATAATACAAAAATGTCAGGATATAAGAGGTTCAATGTAGACACAGATAGAAAGATCAAGAGTCAGGTCAGACAAAGTCAGAGATGAGACAGCTGGTCAAAAGATTTTGCCTTTGTGTCCTTAGGGCTTTACATACGACAGGTGCTTAAGAAATATTTATTGAATTGGAAACCAGTGAGTGGTATAGGAAAAGCAGAATATTAACAAATTTGAATGACCTTAGGTCTAGAGTTTTTGTACAGCTCTTTCTACAGCCAGTTTTATATAACTACCCAGGAGCACCAGCTAAAGAGAAAAACGTGAAGGTTGGGGGAGAAGGAAGTAGAAGTTTCTGTCATGTAATTACTAGCAAGGAGTTTAAAAAGTTAAAAACAAGAGATCCAACCTTTCCTGATTTATTTAAGAAAAGAAAGCTTTATCCCCGTGGAAGCAACATATGTCTATCTCTGCATGATCTTGCCCTTTGAGAACTCATGACCCAAAACAAATGATGTAAACACAGACAAGTATGTGGCACAGTGGATATTCATAAGAAGAGCAATAATAAAAAGACAGCATTTATGTAGAGGTTAGTTTGAGCCAAGCAATGTGCTAACGATTTTACGTATATTATTTTACTTGATCCTTACAGCAATCCCCATTTTACAGTTGAGGAAACTGAGACAGAAGTTAAGTGACTTGCCTGAGGTGACATAGCTGGTGTATAAGGAGGATTTGAAATCAAGTATTCTTGACTCCAGTCTCAGGACTCTACTGTGCTACCTGGATATGATAATAACAATAAATCATAATTATATATACATCCAAGGGCTGATGTGAGAAGAAAATGACATTGTATTTTTAAAGTGCTTTTGAATCTTGAAAGTTCTGTATAAATGCTAGCTAGTTTTTAAGTCATGATCAAAATAGAATGGATATCAGTGAGCAAAAATTTATAAACAACAGTAACAAATGAACTCGGTAGATAATGTACTTTGTCTTATGGACACACTCATGTTCCTTCCTAGCCTCAGGTCCTTAAGGTCGAACTTATTCAGGATGATGTTTGTTCTGAGAGAATTTCAAGATCTGAAGTGTCCCTTAGGACCTGACTTGCTAGAGGCCTGGCTTCATTAATCATTTTCAGAGCAACTTTGAAACATAGTTGAGCAGAGAGGTTTGTGTGAAATCAGACCTTTTTTATATTTTTTACTATTCTGAACTTAAGAAATAAAACAAGAATTTCTATAACACTGTAGAATAAAAAAAAAGGATCGCACATGAAACTGAAACTCTATTATACACTATTGATGATGTATTGTTAGGTATTCTTTTTAAATATATACTAAAGTTATCATGTAAATTTTCTTGTTTTTCTTCCCTGCCCCATCCTGCCATAGAGATGGCTATAAGTAGATACAAATATGAGAGAATAAAACCATTTTATACAGAATTCTAGTTATCAGATCTTTCTTTGATTTCCAATCTCTTTCACTTCTTTATACCTCCCAAACTATACCAAATCCAAGTTTTTTGTGAGCCTCTAGTTGGAGAAAGCTTTTTGGTAGTAGTGGGTTAATCCACTTCTACAAACTTTCTGTGGTAATAAATAATGGATTTCCTTCATTCTGATGGAGGGGAAACCCAAATATACTCCCCTTTATCCTATGTTACTAGTGTTAGTATTTCCAGCAAAATAATACTGGGTTATAGTCCCAGAGAGGTGGTACTTCGGTGTTTACACCCCATCTGATGATTTTTGAATTTCATACTTTCTCAGGGATCACTCCATTCCTGTTTCTCCTTTATAGTTTTGTGCATATATCAAATAGAAATGATTCACAATCTAAAACTTTGTGTGTTTTTGTGCTTTTTCATGATCTTATCTAAAAGAAAGGTAAAATGCTATAAATGACTCATTTGTCAAAAAAAAAAGTTATTTTTTTTCTATCTCCTTAAAGTGGTTTTCAGATTTCCAACAAGTTGGAAGCCAACACAGTCATCATATTGATTACAAAGACAGATTCCTCTAATTTGTTCATCAAATATTTGAATGATACAAGTGGAAAAGTGATTTTACTTCGTGGATATTCCCTCATGACAGCCCATCTTGTGTGCCTCTCATCGATGATCATCCAACAGTTTAACATGTGAGTTCACTCAATGTTCTGGTTGTTTTTTTTTACGTTGTCCTGATACTTTCATCAAAGCACACATGCTGTGCATTGGTTGTCTCTTGCTCTTAAGATAGAACTGGCGCTTCCCCCACCCTAATTATGCATTTCTCCCCCTCCATCTACATTTAATTTGTAACGTTCTATGGGCTGCTGATGTCCACCATGTTCCCTTCTGTTCTCCTCTAGGAAATGGTGTTCTGGAAAATGTTTAAAAACTAACTCTGGAAAAAATACATGCATGACACACTTGTCAGTTTAAACTGCATTGTTAATATTCTATCTATTGCATTTTTAAGAACAATCAACAAAATGATAAATCGAGCCCTCCTTTTTAGCATATTTCAGAGGTATAAATACTCACACTGAAATGTTAACAATTAGCTTGTGAGAGCTGATTTGAGCTAGCTCCAGTGTATCTCTGCCTGTGTGAGATGGATCTTTCCCTTAGGGTAAGCTAGATGGTGCAGTGGATGGAAAGCTGGTTCTGAGGTCGGGAAGACCTGAGTTCAAATCTGACCTCAGACATTTACTAGCTGTTTGACCTTGGACAAGTCACTTAACTTCTCTGTGTCTCAGTTTCCTCATCTCTAAAATGGGGGTGATAACAGCACCAACCTCCCAGGCTGTTGTGAGGATTTCATGAGATAATGGTTGTCAACCACTCAGCACAGTGCCTGGCATGGAGCACATACTATATGGATGTTTACAATTACTATTAATTATTGTTACCATACGTGATCCTCAGTTGGGAGGGAATGTCCTGTGTGTTCAGTGTTATGAATTGGCGATAGATTATTTGAATGAAATTCTGATATTTATCTGAAATATAGAAAATAATAAATGTTTATAATTCTCCCAAAGTACAAAGATTTATTAATTGCTGTCATTTTTCCTTTATTGATTATTGTTTACATGAAAGATTTTAAGCTTTCCTTACATTTTATTTTACCGTGGCAGCTAGGCGGTGCAGTGGATAGAGCACCAGTGCAGGAGTCAGGAGGACCTGAGTCCAAATCTCACCTCAGGCACATGACACTCACTAGCTGTGTGACCTTGGCCAAGCCACTTAACCCCAATTGCCTCATCCTGGGTCATCTCCAGTCATCCTGATGAATATCTGGTCACTGGATTCGGATGGCTCTGGAGGAGAAGTGAGGCTGGTGACCTGCACAGCCCTCCCTCACTCAAAACAAAGTGCAAGTCATGTCATCGTTTCTCTGATGGCATGGTCTTCTTGGGCAACGAAGGACAAATACACACCATGATTCTGAAAACCTTCCTTCACTCTTCAAAAATCAGGGGGTTACAGTCTTCTTTCTTTTCTGTCCACACTCTTCAATATTTATTTAACATTAAGAACTACTCCTAGGTATGGAGAGTTGGAATCCCTATCCCAAATTCCTTAAGGCTTCCTTATGATCTGGATCCACACATGTTTGACAAACTGGGATCATTTGGGGGATCTGTTTTCTAATGAGAGATTAAGCCTTCTTTTCCTACAACCTGTACCCCACTATACTGAAGTATCACAATTTAAAATTTAGGTTTCAGATCATGTCTAGGGGCTCCCCCAAAAAAGGAAATTGATAGGCACTTAATGCGTGGATCAGGTATGGGAAAGGTATTTGTATCCTAGACAAAAGAAATGTTAAAAGACAGGAAAGATTTATAGCACACATTAACAGAAATTACTTAAAACAGGATTCATTAATATAACTTATGAATGCTACTGTATTCTCTTGGGAGGCTAATACTTAAGTCTCACCAGAAATTAAAGAAGCCTGTGGAACTGCTGAATTTTACCTTTACCCACTCCACATTTTATCTTAGTTTTATATTTTCTTTTTCTATGTTTTTAATTTTAAACTTAAATAGAACATGAGAAGAGGAAAAAGAGAAACAAACTTAAATACTAAAACTAAAATACAAAATAAGAAAATAAAAAAGCATTGCCATGTGCACAGCAGAACATAACATGATTCAAAATACAAAGCAATACATTTCCATTTCCAAAAAGTCTATATAATGAATACTACACATTGTGTTTAGAGCTGTCCCTGTTTTCTTTGCTTCCTAGCAGTGTTTATTTTATTCTCTGCTTTGACCTTTTTGTTCTTTATTTCCTCCTTCCCTCAAGAAAGGTGCATACTTGCATGCATACAGACATACATACAAATGTAATGTTATGTTCCCTCTCTAACCTATTCCTGATAAAAGCAGGGTTCCAGAACTAAAAGAGGTCCTCTCCCATCTAAGTCCTCTTGTGTCAATTCTTCCTCTTATTCCAGATGGCTCTCTGTTTTTCAAATAAATTTCATTCCATGTTTTCCAGAAATCTAAGAAAGGGATTAGGCTCATCCTTTTGTTAATGGTCATTAACTCCAGTAACACTGGAACAGCTGGTCACCAGTCCTCCCTTCAGCCACCAGTTAGCTTTAACCAAAAGACCTCTTAGAGTCACCCGACATCTCTAATTCATGAGTTTAACCTCCAAGCTTGGTCATGTTCACCTTGGTATTGATATTCATTTAGCTAAATCAGAAAAAAGAACAATGGATAGCGTGTCAGGCTTGGAGTCAGAAGGACTCATCTTTCGGAGTTCAAATCTGGCCTCAGGTATGTACTAGCTGTGTGACTCTATGCAAACCATATAACCCTGTTTGCCTCAGTTTCCTCATCTGAGCTTGAAAAGGAAATGGCAAACCATGCCAGTATCTTTGCCAGGAAAATCACAAATGGAAGCTGGAAACAACTCAACACCAACAGAAACAAATACAGAGCAGGCAGCCCAAAACCCAGTATCAAGCTCATCTAGGAAAAATGTCAAGATGCCGTATGCTCATGGTATGAGTTACTAGAACTATACTGCCTCCTGCTTCTTATGGAAAGTAGAGGAAAGTACTACCACAGTAGAAGAGTAGAAGAAGAGAAGTCAAAGAGAGAGTTGCTCCCCACTTTAAAGGTCCACTTAGTCATTGGATCTTTCAATGGTGGTCATAAAGAAGATGCTTCATCATCTCAAAAGCATAAGACTGCTGAATTGCACATGGCTAGTAGGAAGAAGGCAGGAGCTACATTATCCTCAAAGCAGGCAAGACTCTATGGCACCAAGGCCTTCCCATGTGCTTGGCAAGTATTATGTAGAAGATTTCTGAGAATTGTTTTCAGCCTCCACTATTCCATATGCTAGAAGAATAAACATGCACCCACACACACAAAGTGATACATGCACGTTTAGAGAGAGATCTTTGGTCTCTGGCCTTAAATATTATCTCCTTCAAAGAATGCACTTGAGAACTAACTCTGTTTCAAAAAATGGAACAACGGTCAAACCTCAAGTCAGCATAAGACCAACATTACTGGGATATTTGGACACACATATATGTGAGCATTTATAATCTATCCAAATGAACGATATATTTCTTCTCCAGAGAGTACGGAATGGTTATAACAAGGCTTTTTTCAGTGGTAAGTATAAGCTGAATCTCAGAAAGAAAGAAGGGTGTTTGAAGGGCAGTTTAATTCGTCTGCAAATATTGAAGTATTTTTGAAACATCTAAGGATGCAAAAGAATCTGCCTTGAGCATAACTCTAAGTGCTGAGAGTAAAGAAAAATCTTTTTTTTCAGTGCAAACAGTGGAAGGGAATCCTTAATGGAACTGAGAGAGAAACAAAATATAACAAATAACAGCAAAAAAGACTAGTTTAGAAATTCAGTAATATCGGTTTATAAATTGGTGCTTGGAAGCAGCAAGGCATGTTACAGGATGCATGATTTTGTAATGGACCCATTTGCCTGTTTTGCAAAATGACCTAATATCTTGGCACAATTTTTCTAAGAAACTTGAAGTTTGGAATTGCTTATGTGCTGACATTTTTTGTTATTTCACTTGAAATCTATAACCTATCTTGACATATCCATCTCAAAAATGATTTAAAAAAATCAAGCCCCAAATTCTATTTAGAGAAATCTTTTGTCCTATTCATTTTGTTTCTTGGCTTATTTTTTCTAACTATCTGCAGCTGGTTTGCCCACCTAGTTAGAATATGGCCCTAATGAATCTAAAGTCTTGAGTTTCATCTTGTATACAAGTAAATTGTACTTCATTCTATAGTCAGATGCTGCCCACCTAACTACAGCCAGTCATCTCACAAGTACATGGCATAAGCACAAAGAGACCAAGAGGAAAGGTTGTGGGAAAACCAGTGTGAATGTTTGCTATTGCTAGAAAAATAAGGCCAACTTCAAGGTTTACAGATAGTAAGTCAGCAGAGTCAACTTGGTAGGAGAATATTATCCTTGGTTTATACACCATGTCAGTACTTGCCTACAGAGGATACAAACAAGTTAACTGAGAGTCAAAGGTTCATACAAATATCCCCATCATACGTGTCTTTACTGCTAAAAGTGGCCTTGGATGGGGGTTTTCATGGCCAAATTACGAGATATGAGTGCTTTCAACTGGGTCATCAGAAATTCTTATTTGTATTGACAAGAATTGTCCAGAAGGGGAAAGCCGGTTGGATTTAGTCAGAATTTGCACTGACAATTTTGCTCCAATTATCCCATATTAATAAATTCAAAAAGACAAACCAAAGAATTTCACCCTTGGACTCTGTGCCTCAGTTTCCAATCATAAATTGGACTGGTCAGTACCGCCTTCTGGTTTCAAAGAATAGGATTAATAATTGGGCCAACGTTAGTAAAGCTTATCTGAAATACTATTGTACAGAGCTAATACTTCTGCACAACTATACTGTGGTGCAATAGAGGATACTTTTACTACTAATAATATCAATAACAATAACATTTTTGTAATTCTTATTGTGTGCTAGGCATTATGCTAATTTCTTTACAATTATTATCTCATTTGATCCCCACAAAAACTTGGCACAGTAGGTGGTTATCCCCATTTTGTAGAAGAGAAAACTGAGGAAAACAAGTTAAGTGACTTGCCCAGGGTCATAGAGCCAGTAAATATTTGAGTTTGGATTTGAACTCAGCCTTTTCTGACTCCAGACCCCTCTCCACTATGTCACGTAGCTGCCCCCAGGAAATGTTTGTTTCTCACTCTCTAGCAGTCTTGCACAAAAGATGTGTGAAAACAAGTGGAAAAGTCTTTGATCAGGTGTGCATTAAAACAGATAATCTCTGAGGCTTTTTCCAAACTCAGATTTTCTGTTCTCTGCCTGTTTATTTCTTTGTTTGGTTCAAATCTGGAGGTAATCCTGGCTTGGAAACTCTGTCCACTAAAGCAGATCTATAGCTTATCTTTGGAACTGTCTAGCATAATGAGAGGTTAAATGACTTATCCATGGTCACAGAGATAATAATAGCCAAAGACAAAATCTGAAATTAGGTCATCCTGGTTCTAAGATCAAACCTCTATCCACTAACCCCCTGGTGTCAAATTCAAATAGAAATAGGGGACCAAACCATACATAAGAATCCCCATACACTGAACATTGGCTTAGAAAATATGTTAATAATATCTATGATTTTTTAAATTTTTTAATTGACTTTATTAACTATTTCCTAATCATATTTTAATCTGGTTTGGGCTGCAGTTGGAATTGGTGTGGTCTTTGTATTTGATAGGTCTACATTAAGCCATTGCTGTCTCTCAAAGTCAGTTAATATTCCTACTGATAATTTAAAAGTCTTGGATGAGTCTCTCAGTCTCTTCTGCATCACAAAATAAAGTTAAATTATGTTCTTTAAATATATATTTTACATTAAGTATACTTCATTGCATCCCAGTTCACTGAAAACTCATCCCACAAAGTAGCCTCTCATTAACTAGAATACCATATTATCCAATATGTCAGATAACCAAGTTTCCTACATTAAAGAGGAAATCTGTTTTAACACACTCCTTGGCCGTGGGAATTAAGATGCACCACCTGTTAAGCAGGGAAGCCCAATTTCCTGAAAGAGTGAGTCATATGTTAGAGCAATTTGATATACCACAGGCAGTCTTTAACATGCTGTTATTAATGTTTCTTCAAATAAGTTTTATAACAGGTGTCTACATTTTTAAAAGATTAAAATAAGAAAAAAAAACTTTTGAAGAAAAGCAATTCACTCAACAGTACTTAATTGGAGAGCTCTGGGAATATTTTTCTTCTTTAATACAGCGGAACTAAAATGTATGATTGCACAGCAAAGCAAGGGTATTGTTATGGTGTTTATTTTGGCATTAATTGACTCAATTGAGTGTACAGAACTGCGTGATCTAAGTGAAGGCAGACGGGCTCAGATTATACTAGAGTGCACCCCCAACCTGACCCCAGTTTAATAATATAAAATATTTCAGGGACTGGGGGGAAAGACTATGTATAGAGTATTTGTAAGCAGACTTCTACGAACAAAATGCATGCTGGGACTTTGACTTGCTTGTGTATAAGCAATAGGAGCAAAAGAGAGGAGAAAAAACAAAAATCCATGCCTATTTTATTCCTGGAAACCATACATTGAAAGATGCAGTAAAGACAATGAGATCCTTCATGTTATCCTCATGGTTTGATGCTGTATACTCATCTTTTAAGAGGATTGTCCGTTTATCTACTAAGGTATATCTTTGAGCCCAATACATGTTGTGAGTTTATTTCATGGGTTTAGACCTATTTCCCTTGATGTAATAGAAATTGAATTTAAAAATTATGACATATGTGTATATATATAAATATATATATATATAAATTGAATAAAAAATTTGAAATTGGAGATATTAGGGGAGTAATAACAGCAATTAGAGGGGATTTTATTCAATCCCTTTATGGAAAAGCAATAAGCTTCATCAGGTGTTCTTATCTAGTTTGAAAATCCAGTAGCAGATGTTTTATTTCATGATATAACTTGTGTTAAAAATAAGAGAAAAGAGCTTCCATCTACCCTGTCGGTTCAGATCTATGTTGGTACATAGTAGATCTGACGGCAACTTTCGAGCACTATGAATTGGTATTTCAAATTTACGTGTTAGTTACTACCCTTGGAAAGTTAGTTTCACAATCACACAATAATGGGTTAATCTTGTTAATCAAGTTAGACTTCTTACATACAAAAATAAGAATAATTTATGTTCAACATTAATACCCATGCTGAATCCAGTTTTCTATAACTGAAAATATGCTTAAATCTTTTAGTTATCATATCAATAAATCATATTGTCAGGCACTGTAATAGATACTGAAGATACAAATACAAGAGTGAAATAGTTATTGACCTGAAGGATACAATCTATCAGGGGAGATAATGGATGAATGAAGCATTTATTAAGTGCTTACTTTGGGCAGATCAGTGTTCCAAGTGCTGGGGATATAAGTAGAAAAGTGAGACAAACCTGAGGCAACTAGATGGTACATTGAATAGAGTGCTGGGCCAATAGTCAGGAAGACCTAAATTCAAATCAGGCTTTAGACATTTACTAGCTCTGTGACCCTGGGTAAACAATTTCACCCTGTTTTCCTCAGTTTCCTTATTTGTAAAATGAACTGGAAAAGGAAATGGCAAACCGCTCCATTGTCTTTGCCAAGAAAACTTCAAATGGGACCATAAAGAGTTAGGCTTGGCTGAACAACCACAAAAAGATAGTCCTCTCAAGGAACTCACATTCTAATAGAGAGCACATATGAGAAGCTGCAAGGTAAATGAAAAGGTCCAATGGTCCTTCAAGGGAAGAACAAAGCAGGGGGCAAACATTTGATACTAGACTAGAAAGATTGCTACTCCCAAGGCTCCTATGTTCAGCATCCTGTACTATCTCAAGTAAGTACAATGAGAAATCACAGTCAAAATGGAGGTAATTGTTTGATATGGCTGGCATCTACCACCTCCAGTATCTCCTTCAGAGTGCCTGACGGAGTTTGACAATTTGTAGGAGTGATTGACCTCATCTTCGTAGGATCTATCTCATCAGAGGATGGCTGTGAGGTCCGAGTTGGAAGCAGGGACAGTGGCCAGGAACAGGATGCATCGTCACTCCTAGAGTTCTTGTACTTTTTTGCCAATATAATGTATATGTATGTAAATATACTCTGAATATACGTGAAATAAACATAGTAGTTTGGGAATGGAAGTAACCACAAGCTGGGGTTAATAGGAAACACTTCCAATAGAAGGTGGTGCTTGACCTGAATCTTAGATGAAAAAAGGAATTTGAATAGTTGGAGGGAGTTGATTTCAGGAATTTGGGACCACAAGAAATGAAAGGTTATAATGTATGGAGTGTCTTGTTTAAGGAACAGAAAAGCCAGTTTGGCTAAACCATATAGTACGGAAGATGAAATAGCATATAAGGCCAGAAAGACAAGTTGGGGTCAGTTCTTCATGCCATTTAAATGACAGTAGTGGTTATATTTGATCCTAAGAAGAAAAGAAAGGAACCCCTGGAATTTGTTGAGCTAGAATTATGGGAAATCCCTTTGGCATATGGATGGAGAAAGATTAGAAAGGAAGAGAGATTTAAGTTATTAAGATGAGTTAGAAGGTTATTGTGATAGTCCTTATGAGAGCGGATATGAGCCTGCATTAAGTTGCTAGCCACGGAATAAGGAGAAATCAGATTGTCAAGATCAAAAAGTTAATGAAAGGAAAGGAAATAGAAGAAACAAGTGTAGAAAGCTTTCTTCTAGACACTTGGCTGTAAAATGAAACAAGACATGTATGATGTAGCTTGAGGAAATGGAACAGGTATTTTAAGGAAGGAAAAATTAGGCATATTATGGGTAGCAAGGAAAGAATCAGCAAACAGACAGAAGATTGTGGATGGGGCTGATTGAGGAACAATCTTCTGAAGAAGGCAGGAAGTAATTTAATCAATAATACGTGGAGAGGACGTTTCTATCGGACTTCACTTAAACCAAGTAAAAGGCTAATTTTTCTTGAGAGATTTAAATATAAGAATATTTGGAGATCATATCAAGATGTAGAAAACCACACCTCAAAAATATCTTTGGTCAAAGACTTATGGACGGAATTAAGCACATCTGAACAGAGAGATTAGTGGAAATGACATTCATACTCCCCAGAATCGTTTTCTTATTCTCTACAAGTCAGCTGACATTATTGATGAATCACACAATCCAACCTAGAGAGCTGGTTGAAAGGGATCACTGGGGTAACTGCTGTCTGCTTTCATTGAGAATTTTAAAAGGGTTCTCAGTCATATGGGAAATATTAGCTTTGTTATCTCAGTTGAAATTGGAAAAAAAATTGTAATATCCCTGGATATACTGATTTGAAATATTCTTTTTATCTTTTTATTATGTTGTCTATTTTTATTTTTTTATTATTTTTATTTTATTTCATTAATTTTATTTGGTGACAGCTAAGTGGCCCAGTAGATACTGTGGAATCAGGAAGACATAAGTTCAAATATGGCTTCAAACACGTATTAGCTGTTTGGCCTTGTCAAGCTACTTAAACGCTTTTCCTCAGATTTCTCATTCATAAAATAGACATAATGTCTGCACCTACTTCCCAGGGTTGTTGTAAGGATTAAATGAGATAATATTTGTAAGGCACTTAGCACAGCATCTGCTGCAAAGTAGACACTTATGAGGTCCCTAATAGGGAAAAGCCATAAAACACACAGCAAGAGGTGAAAACCTAACTTAAACTCTGTGAAAGGTGGAAGCCTGATCATGATGACCTGCCTGTTAAAATCATAATTCAGACACTGAATCATAACTGAGAAGGATCGAGTAACAGCCACAAAATGAACATAGTGACCAGGTACTGATCAGTACGAAATCAGCACCCAGCTCTGTGTTTAGGCATTTATTCAATAACATTGGCATAACGTCCAAGCTCAGAAATGAGCTCATTATGAAACAGTATTCCCAAAATATCTATATCCATCAATCACTAATGATGTTCTTTATAGCTGCACTTCCCTTTGTTTGAATTCTACAATTACAATTGGTCTTTCCTGGGGATCCATTCAATCATCTGGCCATCACCCCAGGTGACGACTGTTAAACTCTTGTCAGATTGGTTTGGATCCAACCATCATTCTGCCCCAAAGTAAGTAACCCATATGTAATTGATTAAACTTCTATCTATAGTCTGTAGCTCTTGGTCTTTTTCTTTGGTATCAAACTTGCCCCACTGTTTGAAGGGGAACCATGGATATTCCTGCATAGGGGAAATCCAGACTTTACACACTATTTAAATAATAGCTATTATTTTTGTTGCTATTTTTATTATCTCAGATTTAAAAGAAAAAGAACCCTCGTAACAATTCTACATAGTAAAACACTGTCCATGTCCAAAAATTGTTTTATTCTCCATCTTGAATTTATCAATGCTGTTTTATTATACTCCTAAGCAAAATTTGTCAAGTAAACTAATGTTAGTTTATTCAGGAAATAGAAATATTTGGCTTAGAAAAGAGAAGCTCAAGAGCATGTGACAGCTATCTTGAATATTTGAAAACTTGTCATGTGTGAGAATTGAACTTTCTTGGTTTGACCTCAGAGAGTAGAATTAGGGGCAAATTGCAAAAAGGGCTTGATGGTATGAAAAAAATTCATAATAATTATAGTTGTCTCAAAGTGTCATTGACTTCCTTGAATGATAGTGAGCTCTCTTTCCCCTGCAGGTTTTCAAAGTCTAGGTGAATCCTTGACAAATGTGTTGCCATGGGGATTCTTCTTTGGACATGACTTGAACTAGATGGTCACTGATTCACTTTCAACTCTGAAATTCTATAATTGAATTGCATGATTTTATTCCTCCCTTTGGGCACTTCCTTCTTTCTGACAATTCCTGCCTCTAAATGTCCCATGTGTATATTGCTCTGTCTGTCGAAGGTTTGCCACTTCCAACTTTGCTCTTAGGATTTATCATAAGAAATGGTCATGAGAGAGGGCTTTCCTTAACTTCTCTACCATATCAAAACTTACCTATCCTATGTCCTGTTCCTTAGTCTCTGCTCATAACTTGGCCTCCTCTAAGAAATACAATTTGAATTAAGTCATTAGAGATCATGAGCCTTTTGTATTTTCAAGAAATATTTGTATTTTATCATCTAATGTCCTAATGCACTAGAGTGTGCAGTATGGGAAATCCAAGCAGTGTGTTGCACCCAAGAAAAAAGGGGTATGGAGGAGGTCTGTGCCAGGGTCAGTCATGTACATTTGCCACATAAACAGTTCATTATTTTATCACTTTATGTTTGATCCTGTCAGTTGGTCACTGGAAGTTCTTATTTGGGTTGGAATAGTCCCACAGATTTTGCCTGAATGGGTTAAGTCAGAACTTATACTTGTAGTTTGATCCATTCATTCTGAATTAACTAATACTGACTAACTAGGTTTAAATACTTATGTTCTCTGTGTCTTACTCTCTATAAAATAGGCCAATTAGTGTTTGAGTAACAGTAATAAACACTATGGGACTTGAGAAGTACTGTACTTCTATTAATGAGTCCTTCTTGGCTTTGACCAATGCACAAATAGACTAGATTCATTCCTGAAGGAAATCTGTACCCTAAAGAGAGTCATGCACCTTTTCTTACACTCTTTAACTCTTTCTACCCCTACCCCTCAGCCTTAAGCCCAGGAGAAAGTGACTTAAAGTGTTTTAGCTTTTGTCTCTCCAAAGAGTATGGCATAAAAGTACTCAATTCACAATGCAAATTATATGTGACCCAGCTAGCTATTTCTTCTAGGCAAAAGAAACCCTATTCTGGGACTTCTGTGGATGTTGCCAAGATGATAGAGTAGAGGAAGAACTACAGCTGAGCTTTTATAACTTTCTCCTCCAAAGAACTTTAAAACAGCTCCTCAAATAAAATTGTGGAGAACCAGAGCTAGATGCGTTCTTCAAGCTCAAGACAACTTAGGAGGCTGGAGTGAAGGCTAGCCTGGAGACCTCATGGATGCAACAGGGAAGTAGAAGTGGAGAGGGTAACAGGAAGGTGCAGGTGTGTTGAAGGGAGAGCAGATTAAGGAAGGCAAGGGGCAGCAGAAAAAGAAATTGAAGAGGAGAAACTGGATAAAAAGAAAGAGAGAAGATAAACAGAAGAAAAGAGAATGTTGGGAAATGCAGTTAGTAATTATAACTGTGGTTGTGAATGGTATGAATTCACCCATAAAATGTAAGCAGATAGCAGAATGGATGAGAACCAGAATCCAACAACATGTGGTTTATAAGAAAAAGCCACAACAGAGTTAAAATAAGGAGCTGGAGTAGAAGCTATCATGCTTCAGCAGAAGTGAAAAAAGACAAGTGTAACATCAAGATCTGAGAAAATACTAAAGCAAAAATTGACCTAAGCAGGAGAGGCAAGCAGGGTAACCACATTTTGTTAAAAGAAACCACAGACGAGGAATTAATATCAATAGTAAATATAAATGCAAGAAATGCAGAGAATCTAAATTCATGAAGAAGAAGTCAAATGAATTAAAAAGAAGGAAAGTGACAGTAAAGCTATAATGGTGGGGGACTTAATTTTTCCACTATCTGGACATCTGGATTTCTACAAGAAGATAAAGGGAAGAAGATGCAGAGATACTGAGATGAAGACGGCCTGAAGGAGCATCCAAATCAGAAAACAGCATCAGATGATGTTCTTCCCCAGACTGCTATATGAAAGGGAGCCTCTGAATGGACAAACCATTTATTCACCTTTTCCTTTTGAATCTCTGTATATGTGCTTACAACAAGGGGACTGCCCCCTTGTAATTTGTCAATGCATTGGTCAACTTTGCTGCCTTCCCATATTCATATAAAGGGGGATAGATGAAGGGAAGAATTCATAAGAGAAGGAATGTGAGGAGGTATTTATTGATTAGATTTAGGTGTGGAAACAGAAATTTTAAAAAGAGTGGGTATATTGTGGGAAGTAAAATTCTGTTGTCCACATTCCTACTTGATAGGGGTTGTGAACTAGCATGGACAGGTTAGAGGTCAGAAGCTAAGGTGCAGGCCCAAGGAGCTTTGTGAGGAAGGACCCATCAGAGAGGAGAACATGGAGTCACATTGCCAGGGGATTGTATCATGGGAGATCCAAAGTTCAGAAAACAGTATAATAAGCCCCATTTTACTGCACATGTTGTAGTCTTCCTGTAACCTTACTGGGGGAGGCTACCCATCCATTCCATTCACAGGGGAATGGACGTAAAGAGTTAGATAAATCTAATTATAAATTAAATAATAAAAATTTAAGGACATAAATAGAATCTCAGAAAAGACAGATGTGATTGCCTCTGGAGAAAACTACATGTGAATAACAGTACCTTTTTAAAAGCTGATATATAACACCTCCATGAAAATCAACCATGTTGTATTGCTTAAAAACCTTTGATCAAGTAAGTAAAAGCAGAAATATTATATGTACCTTTTCTAGACCATAATACAATAAAATTTACATTAAACAAAAGGCTATAGTAGCATAGGCTTAAATTAATTGGAAACTAAGTAATCTATTGCTAGAGAAGGTAGAGATCAAAGAACAAATCAGAGACAACCAATAAAAATTAAAAAGAATGACAGCATGTTACAATTTGTAGGATGAAGACAAAGCAGAACTTTTAAGAAAATTGATACTGAGTACTTTTTCTTTTCTGGTTCTGGGAGCCAAGATGGTGGACTGATCTGTACCTGCTATCTCCCTCCCCTTGTTGACCTTGACCAGCCCAAAGATTATATCCTCAGAAAAAAACCCTGAAACAGTGGGAGCAGCAGAAGGGGTAAACAGACTCTCAGCACAGGAGGCTGGAAAGATCACTAAAGAGGATTCCTCTTGCTGTGGCCAAAGGAAAGCAGTGCAGGATCAGAGCTGTCCCAGATAGTACCACCTCAACAGATGGGGTGAAGATCCTGAACCCAGGGGAGTGAAGCCAGCAGCTGCCAACACCAGGACTGCAGGTCTGCCTCAGCACCCCAGTGGAATCAGGAAGACACTAGCTCAAAAAGCTGAGATTTCCTATGCTGTAAATCAGCAGAGGAGCCTCCAGTATCCAGACCACCTCTCTCTTACACTTTATAAGCTACCTCCAGGGTGACTGAGGGAAACCCAAGAAGACCTAACCGGCCACTGCTTTCAAACACCAGCCAGCTCAGCACCAGGTTAGCTGCAGCATCTAATTTCTAACTAAAAAAATCAGAGGCCACAACACACAAAGCCTCAAGCTTTAGGCAAAGAACTGTAAGACAGAGCTCCCTGTGCCACAGACTCAGAGATCTACCTTAAAAGCCAGGAAAAGGGTTATTATCATGAGTAAAAAGCAAAACAGAAAAGAAAAGACCATAGAAACTTTCTGTGGGGAGAAGGACCAAAGCACAAATACCAAAGCAGTCAGCATTAAGACTGTACTCCTATCTAATGAGTCTATGAGACATCAAGAATCAGTCAAACAGAATCTAAAGAATGAAAAGACAGAAGAAAATGTAAAATATGATTTTCTGGAAGTGCTGTTTCACCCCTTCAGATCCTAGTGGATTCATAGTCCATTCAGGAGGAGGAGTCACTAAGCTCTTTATTCTAGTGTGATGAGTCCTGGAATGATCCTTCCCAAGATGGGGTGAGTTTCTCTTCCTTCCATGTCCTAATCAACACCCCATCACCATGTTGGGATCAATGTACAGCAAATCCCAGAGGAGGAGTTTGGGCTATCAAGCCTTGGGTCTGCAAGACATGAATATGCTTATTCTCTAAGGAACCTGTCTTTGCTATAAATATTAGGTCCCAATTCTCCCCATTCCCTATTCCTGGGTAAGGATGACCATATCCAAGGTAAATGGGTTTCAAGTGTCAATCTGATGAGCTGTCTTTTAATTTCCTGATTCATTCTTTCAACCTTGCCAGAGGAGGCCAGGTGCCATGGAGTATCTAGAGCTTGAACAAGACACTGGAAAACTTTAGCCATGAAATGCATTCCCTGATCTGGGTCTATCCTCTCAACCATTCCTTATCTCGGAATTATTTGTTCAATGGAGACTTTACCAACAGCTTGAGCATTTACATGAGCTGAGGGTAAGCCTCCACCCATGAGGACAAGTGGTCCACTAAGACCAGCAGATATTTGAGACAACCCACTGGGGGCAACTCAGTAAAGTCCATCTGTATGCTCCGGAAGGGTCTGATACCCGGAGGTTGTCCTCCCAAGGGTGTTTGGTGTTGAGCTGACTTTTTAGTCCGACCGAAAAAGCAACCATCTACCAACTGCCAGGCTAGGATTTATAGACCCGAGACATAAGTCAGATTAAAACCATATCACATAGATTCTGGGCACCCCAGTGCTACCTTGGTGCAAATGTTGCAGCACCTGTCTCATATCTGCTTTGGTCGGTACCTCTCGACCATCTGGGAGTAACCAGTGTCTATGGCTATCCTTCTGAGCCCCAAGGTCTTGGGCCTTTTTAATTTCTTCCTGAGAAAAGATGGAGAGGGGAGACTGGGGGAAAGGAAGGAATCAAAACCAAAATTGGGTCACCCAGCTCAAATTTCCTTTCTCCTGCCCTCTTTGCCTCTTCATCAGCAAGTCGATTACCCCTAACCTCAAATTCCAGTCTGGTGTCCTTTTACATGAATAATTGCAACTGACTCAGGGAGCAATAGATTCTCTAACACTCTATCAGTGAGGCATGTATGAGTTCCTTCCCTTTGCTACTTATCATACCTCTTTCTTCCCATATTTTCCCAAACACATGTGTGACTCCCCAAGCATATTTAGAGTCTGTGTATATATTACCCCATACTCCTTTTAATAGTTTTAGAGACTGATTTAGAACATAGAGCTCACATGTTTGCACTGACCAGGGTTTGGGCAAACTCCCAGATTCCACCAGAGAATTCTGATCTCCATTTATGATGACATATCCATTTTTCCTTTTCCCTCTACCATTCATGAAGATCCATATAACAGATAAATTTAGCCCTCCAAGAAGTGGAGATTCTTGAAGATCCTCCCGCACCTTGGTCTGGAGATCTATGATCTCCATGCAATAGTGCCCTGCCTACTGTTCACCCTCTGGGCTACCAGTAAGAAAGGAGGCAGGATTCACATGAGTCCTATGACAAATCCAAATCATCATGCTCCAGCAATATAGCCTCATATTTTAGAATCCTTGAGTCGGTTAACCGCCTTCCAGCTTTTCAGTTAAAAATTGTCCTCACCTGATGTGGGACACTTACTATCAAGCTTCCCCCAAACGTGAGCCTTTGACTCTCTTCAACCAATAAGGCAGTAGCAGCCACTGCCTAAATGCAGGTAGGTCATCTTCTGACTACACAGTCTAGGAGTTTAGATAGAAAGGTGATTGGTCTTCTCTGCCCTGATCTTATTTGTGCAAGAACCCAGAGAGCAATCCCTTCATTAGCATTTACATACAAGTGGAAATGTTTTTCCGATGATCTGGAATGAAATCCAGGATCTGGAATGAAACTAGTCAAACTTCTCCTGACTTTCCTCATACCAAAAGGTAACGTCTGGGTTCTCACCCAATAGGTGATCATACAAGGATTTAGTTCATTAGCGTATGAGTCAATCCAATATCTACCATTCCCCCCAACCCTAAAAACTTGTGTAGTTCTCTTTCTGTTTGGGGCACAGGAATCTGGAGGATTTCCTCCACCCTGGCAGAGTCAAGTCTCTTCCTTCCTTCATTAATTAGATGCCCTAAATATTTGACTTATTTTTCCACACATTGTAGTTTCCCCCTTGAAACCCAGAGTCCTTGCTTCTCTCAATAATTCGACAACTGTATGGATGCTTTACCAACATGCTCCCTCCTATCTCTGGTAATCAATAAGCCATGCAATACTCAGGTCTCACAAGAAGTATGGAACCCTTCAAGAACTGTTTCAAGTACTTGGCCAAATTGGTTAGGGGACTCTGTGTATCCTTGGGGCAACACAAACTACCTGCATTGCTGCTTTCTTCCAGTCATAGCATCCTCCCACTCAAAGGCAAAAAGTATCTCTGCTTTCTGTTTCAAGAGGGCAACTCCAAAAGGTATGGGACACTCCCTCTTAAAATGACTCTTAGGGACAGGATCAAAAAAGAGAATAGAAACAATGGGGGGCAGGATAGGATGGAGGGAAATACAGTTAGTCTTACACAACACGACTATTATCGAAGTCACTTTCAAAACTACACAGATATGGCCTATATTGAATTGCCTGCCTTCCCAAAGGGAATGGGTGGGGAGGGAGGGATGGGGAGAATTTGGAACTCAAAGTTTTAGGAATAACTGTTTAGCATTGTTGTTGCTACTAGGAAATAAGAAATACAGTTAATGGGGAATAGAAAGTCATCTGGCCCTACAGGACAAAAGAGAAGATGGGGACAAGAGAAGAGAGGGATGATAGAAGAGAGGGCAGATTGGTGATAGGGGAAATTAGAATGCTCGGTGTATTGGGGTGGGGGGAGGGGACAAATGAGGAGAAAATTTGAGACCCAAAATTTTGTGCAAATGAATGTAAAAAGTTAAATAAATAAATTTCTTAAAAAATAAAATAAAATAAATTAAAATGACTCTTGTTCCCACAGTTCCAACATACAAGGGGAATTCGAGAAATGACCCCCATCCTGATGCTCTGGGAAGGAATCTGATGTTCCTGGGGTGGGAAATTCCCTTCTCTAACACCACCTCACTGTGGTGGCCCATCTGCCATCCGCTGTGCAGTGGGCCTCATTACTGATCTAGCTACAGTTTGTACAGTCTGTAGCATAACCTCAGTCTGCTCTGTCTGTTGCTGTAAAGACTTCCCTTGTTGGTTCAAAAGATTGTCCCTGTTGTTTTAGAGATTGCAATATAATCTTAGAGGTTTTTTCCTTCCCCTTCTTTTTGCTCTCCCCCGGCTACATATACTTTCTGAGCAACTTCCAATAATTCACCCAAGGGCTTTGTTTGCCAGCCCTCCAATTTTCCTTGTTTCTGTCAGGCCAGGAATTAGTAACAAAAGTCTGGGTTTGCTCTCCTTCACTCATTCCAGAATATTTCCTCATATTTTCTTTTAGTCTCCCTAAGTATTCTGAGGGAGTTTCATCTCCTTCTTGTCTAATTTCTGAAACTTTATTCATATTTTGACTCCAGAAGATTGCGTCTTGGATCCCCAGTTAGGGCCTCTCAGGGGAAATTTTTGTTCCCCTTTAAGTCCTCCATGTGCTATCAGATGGGCAGTTTTCCAAGCTTTCATTTCTACCCTCTGAATTTGATAAAATTACACCCCCTCCTATTGGGGCACCACCCTAAACTATGCAACAGTATTTTATCATTTTCTTCTTACCTTTCCCTCATACTTGGTAATTCATCCCAATTCTCAAATTTATTCCCCAAAGGACTGTCCTTTGGAATATCACATGATTTCCTGGTACCAATAGTCCGGGACTGTTCTTGTCCCACAATGAATTTTAACCAAGAGGAGGTCACCCTCCCCTTCCAGACAGAGACTGAATGAATAAGCCTAATCTATCTACCCAGGGAAGTCGCCTCCCTTTCCAGTCACTCAGATGCTCACTAACCTCTAAGGTTCCCTGGTTTTGCTTACCTGGGTCGTAGATGCACAACTTAAGTGACTAAATCCCGTTGAGTTGTTGTCTTTACTGATGTACTCTGGAACTTCATCAGTTGCTTTTGTTTTGCTTCTCTGAGTTTCCCTCTTTGGGATATTACCTGCTCAGGGGAACCATGCCCTTCCAGAGTTACAAGGACTGCCAGAGAAAACTCTGGTGGGCGTGTGCCCATGGACTCACAAAAGAAGGGTCTTCTGACAAGTGGGAAGGTCCTGGGTAGGCCCCCAAAACTGTGTGGATGTGAGACCAGCAACTCAAATACAAATCAGAGAAGCAAAACAAGCAAGCAACAATGTCTCGAGAAAAGACATCTCCTCTCTGATAAGTAATCAGGAGAGTGAGGCAATTACAGAAGGCAAAAATAGAGATTATATAGCCCTAATGCAGATCCCACCCCTACTGCTGGCCTTTTACTCCTATTGACTGGGAGGCAGGGTCACAATCTAAACTCCAAAATCTACCCTATGAATAGTGGACAAGGCAGCAGTGGAATAAACAATAGGCATTATGTTGATGTAGATATTGATTTGGCAAGCCAAGGGGGGGTTGTATTACGCTGATATGGCAAGCCAAGGAAGGTTGTGTTCTGGCAACCCAATGAGGGGTTTAAGTTTCCTATTCCCTAAGGTCATATGATTTCTAGGAAACCAAAATTTAGGCCTAAGCATCTACTAAAAGCCTTCTGTTAAGTACTGAGAAGTCTTCACTAAATTCATTTCATTCAAATATCTAACTGGAAAAACAACTGACCAAGAAAACAGATCCAGGAGAGAAAACCTAAGGCTTATTGAGCTACCAGAAAGCCATGATGAAAAAAAGAGCCTGGACAATATCGTCCAAGGAATCATCAAGAAATATTACCCAGAAGATCCAGAGGGTAAAATAGTCACTGAAAGAATCCACCATTCACTTCCTGAAAGGGACTCCAAACTAAAAACAACAAGGAATATCGTTGCCAAATTCCAGAACTATCAAATGAAAGAGAAAATACTGCAGACATCCAGAAAGAAACAATTAAATATTGAGGAGCTACACTCAGGATCACACAGGACCTTGCAGCTTCCACATTAAAAGACTGAAGGAATTGGAATATGATATTCTGTAAAACAAAGGAACTGGGATTACAACCAAGAATTAATTGCCCAGCAAAGTTGAGCATAATATTTCAGGCAAGGAGATAGACATTCAATGGAATAAAGGATTTCCAGAACTTCCCGATGAAAAGGCCAGAGCTCAACAGAAAATTTGATCTTCAAATGCAGGTCTCAAGAGAGGCATAAAAAGGTAAACAGGGGAAAAAATAAAAAAAAACTTGTTGCATTATATGGGCCGACTGTTTACATCCCTATAAAGGAAGATGATACTTGTTAATCTTGAGAATTGTATATTTATTATGAAATGTAAAATATACATAGATAGAGGGAATGGGTATAAATTAAATGATGTGATGTTAACAAATGTGACTTAAAAATGTGAAGGGATTGTAATGGGAGATATGAAAAGAAGGAGGCAGAAAAAATTAGTTCCATCACAGCAAGAGGCACAAAAATATATTACAATAGAGGGAAAGAGGGGAGGGAGGTGAGCATCATTTGAGAGGTACTGTCATCTGATTGGATTTTAGGAGGGTACAAAAAACTCAATTAGCTATAGAAATACAATTAGCTCTATAGGTAGTAGGAGGGGAAAGGGGAAAGAAAAGGGAGAAGAAAAGGTTAAAAGGGAGGGAAGAAGGAGTAAGGAAAAAAGGGATTAAAAGGGAAAGGGGGTTGAAAGAAGGAAGGAAAGACTGAGGGAGGCAGGGGTCAAAAATTAAAACTATTGAGAGGGAAAGAGAGAGGGGAGAATTAAAAGCATAAACAAGGAGAAAGGGGATGGAGGGAAAGATGCAAATAGGAACCATAACTGTGAATGTGAAGGGGAAGAACTCTCCCATAAAACACAGATGGATAGCGGAATGGATTAAAAACCATATTCCAACAACATATTGTTTACAAGAAACACATTTGAAAAGGGGAGATACACAGAAGGCAAAGGTAAAAAGTTGAAGCAGAATTTATTATGCTTCAGCTGATGAAAAAAAAGCAGGGATAGCAATCCTAATCTCAGACAAAGCAAAAGCAGAAACAGATCTAATCAAAAGAGATAAGGAAGGAAACTATATCCTACTAAAAGGCACCATAGACAAGGAAGTGATTTCATTACTAAACATATATGCTCCAAGTAGTATAGCATCCAAATTCTTAGAAAATAAGTTAATGGAGTTACAGGAAGAAATAAACAGCAAAAATATACTAGTGGGGGACCTCAACCTCCCCCTCTCTGAACTTGATAAATCTAACCTCAAAATAAACCATAAAGAAGTTAAGGAGATGAATAGAACTCTAGATAAGGTAGATATGATAGGTCTCTTGAGAAAATTGAATGGGATAGAAAGGAATATACCTGTTTCTCAGCAGTACATGGCACATATACAAAAAAATTGACCATGTACCAGTCCATAAAATCCTCACAATCCAGTGCAGAAAGGCAGAGATAGTCAATGCATCTTTCTCAGATCATAATGCAATAAAACTTATATGTAATGAAAGACCATGGAAACATAAACTGAAAACTAAATGGAAACTAAAAATCTAATGCTAAATAATTAGTGGGTTAAACAACAAATTATAGAAATGATCAACAACTTCATTCAAAAGAATGACAATAATGAGACAATCTACCAAATTTTATGGGATACTGCAAAAGCAGTTCTTAGGGGAAGTTTTATATCTTTGAGTGCTTGCATGAGTAAAATAGAGAAAGAGGAGACCAATAAATTGGACATGGAGCTTAAAAAACTTAAGAAAGAACGAACTGAAAATCCCCAAGTAAATACCAAATTCAAAATACTGAAAACCAAAACAGATATTAATACAATTGAAACTAAAAGAAAAAACTACTGAACTAATAAATAAAACTAGGAGTTTGTTTTATGAGAAAACCAATAAAATTGATAAACCATTTGCCAATTTGATTAAAAAGAAAGAAAGAAAGCCAAATTACCAATATCAGAAATGAAAAGGGTGAACTCACCTCCAATGAGGAAGAAATTAAAGTAATAAGAAGAAATTACTTTTCCTAACCTTATGCTCATAAATTCAATAACTTAAATGAGATGGATGATTATTTTAAAAGACACAAATTGCCCAGACCAACAGAAGAGGAAGTTGAATATTTAAATAACCCCATCTCAGATAAAGAAATTGAACAAGGCATCAATGAACTCCCTATGAAAAATCTCCAGGGCCAGATGAATTCGCAAGTGAATCTTATCAAACATTTAAAGTGCAGGTAATTCCAATACTATCTAGACTATTTGGGAAAATTGGGGAAGAAGGAATTCTCCCAAATTGTTTCTTGAGATACAAATATAGTTTTGATACCTAAACCAGGAAGAGCAAAAGCAGAGAAAGAAAATTATAGACCAATTATTCTAATGAATATAGACGCAAAAATTTTAAATAAGATTTTAGCAAAAAGAATACAGCAACTAATCATGAGAATAATACATTCTGATCAGTTAGGATTTGTACTAGGAATGCAGGGATGGTTCAATATTAGGAAAACTATTAACATTATTCATCATATCAACAATAAACCTAACAGAAACCACATGATTATTTCAATAGATGCAGAAAAAGCTTCTGAGAAAATACAACACATATTCCTATTGAAAACACTTGAAAACATAGGAATAAATGGAACTTTCCACAAAATAATAGGCAGTATCTACCTAAAACCTTCAGCAAGCATTATATGCAATGGAGATAAGCTACATGCATTTCCAGTAAGATCAGGGGTGAAACAAGGATGCCCATTATCATCACTATTATTCAATATGGTACTAGAAATGTTAACTGTAGCAATAAGAGTAGAAAAAGAAATTGAAGGAATTACAATAGGCAAAGAAGAAACTAAGTTATCATTCCTTGCAGATGTTATGATGATATACTTAGAGAATCCCAGAGAATCAAGTAAAAATCTTCGTGAAATAATAAACAGCTTTGGCAAAATTGCAGGTTGCAAAATAAACCCACACAAATCTGCATTTCTATATATCACTCACAAAGCTCAACAGCAAGAGATAGAAAGAGAAATCCCATTTAAAGCTAGAGTTGACACTGTAAAATTTTTGGGAGTCTACCGGCCAAAACAAACCCAAGAACTATATGAACACAATTACACAAAACTTTTCACATAAATAAAATCAGATCTAAGTACGTGGAAAAACATCAGTTGCTCATGAGTGGGCTAAGCCAATATAATAAAAATGACAATTCTACCTAAATTAATTTTCTTATTCAGTGCTGTACCAATCAAACTATCAGATAATTATTTAGTCGAGCAAGAAAAAATAATATAAAAATTCATCTGGAAGAAAAAACAACGTCCAGAATATCAAGGGAACTAATGAAAAGAAGTGCTAGTGAAGGTGGCCTAGCTCTACAAGATCTCAAATTGTATTATAAAGCAGGAATTATCAAAAGCACTTGGTACTGGCTAAGAAACAGAAGTGTAGACCAGTGGAATAGGTTAGGTACTCAAGACATCGTAGTCAATGAATAAAGCAATCTACTATTTGATAAACACATGGACCTCAACTTCTGGGATAAGAACTCACTGTTCAACAAAAATTGCTGGGAAAACTGGATAATAGTATGGTCAAAACTAGGCATAGACCAATGCCTGAAACCATACACAGGAATAAAGTCCAAATAGGTACATGGTTTAGGTATAAAGACTCATTCTATAAACAAATTAGTGGAGCAAGGGAGAGTGTATTTATCATATTTATGGAAAAGGGAAGAATTTTTTACTAAACAAGAAATAGAAAACATTATGAAGTGCAAAATGGATAATTTTGATCAGATTAAATTGAAAAGTTTTTGCACAAACAAATCCAATGCAAACAAGATCAGGAGAGAAGCAGAAAACTGGGAAAGAAGTTTTGCAACTAGGTTCTGTGGTAAAGACTTCATTTCTAAAATATACAGAGAACTGAGTCAAATGTACAAGAACACAAGTCATTCCCTAATTGATGAATGGTCAAAGGATACGTGCAAGCAATTTTCAGATGAAGAAATCAAAACTATCTATAGTCATATGAAAAAATGCTCTAAATCACTATTGATTAGAGAGATGCAAATCAAAACAACTCTGAGATACCACATCACACCTATCAGATTGGCTACCATGACAAAATGAGATGATGATAAATGTTGCAGAAGATGTGCGAGAGTTGGAACTTTAATTCATTATGGATGGAGCTGTGAATTGATCCAACCATTCTGGAGAGTAATTTGTAAATATGCCCAAAGGGCTACAAAAATGTGCATACCCTTTGACTGAACAATACCACTTCTAGGACTGTATCCCCAAGAGATCATAAAAACTGTGAAAGGGTCCCATATGTACAAAAAGTATTTATAGCAGCACTCTTTGTGGTGGACAAAAACTGGAAATCAAGAGGATACCCCTCAATTGGGGAATGGCTGAATAAATTGTGGTATATGAGTGTAATGGAATACTATTGTGCTGTAAGAGCTGATGAACAGGAAGACTTTAGAGAGTCCTGGAAAGACTTATCTGAACTTATGCTGAGTGAAAGGAGCAGAACCAGGAGAACTTTGTACACAGCAACAACCCAGTGAGAGATGAATATTTTTATATTATAAGAAATGAAGATCAGGCCTTCAGAAAAACCTGGGAAGACATATCAACTGATGCAAAGTGAAATTAATTTTCACCAGTGTGAAAGACTCAGCTACTCTGATCAAGACAATGATCTAAAATAATTCCAAAGGACCCATGAGGAAAAATCCTATACATCTACAGAGAAAGAATTGATTAATTCTGAGTTCATAATGAAGTATACTTTTTCACTTTTCTTTGGTTTTGCATATATGATCTCTATCACAACTAATGGTTAATATGGAAATGTTTTGCATGACTACATATGCATGGTCAATATCATATTGCTTGTCTTCTCAAAAGGTGGAGAAGTAAGAGAGAGTATTTGGAACTCAAAAAATGTAAATTAACATTTACATTTAAATGGATGTAAAATTGATAATGTTAAATGGATTTGGAAACATTTAAATAAATATCTATTTTTTTAAAAAAAGGAAACCCTTTACTGTAAAGGCCTTTATGTGCATGAATTAATAAAGACTTTAAAAAATAAGCAGTAACAGTGACATAACTACTATTAAGATTTTCTGGGAGGCTGCGACTTAATTAGTCTCAATCTGTGAAGCAGGCACTTTCCATTTCACCTTTAGCATGTACTGCCCACACTTTTTCCTCTAGGTCCTTGCCTTTGGAAATCTAGGCCAGGATTTGGGTAGTTGATTTCTTTTCTGGCATAGAGGCAGTTGTCTTCTTCTCTTAGAAGCATTTCACTCAATTTAAAAAAGAGTACCTTGTGTATTGTATCTACCACTGATTTATGACTTATGATCCCCTGATCTCTAAAACTTGAAAGACTGACTCCAATAACTTGACATATGCACTTGGAATTGTTTTTCGGTCACCTACAATCATGTAAAGAAAAAGCAAGCAGAGGGGACAGTTAGGGCTCTGAAATCAAGTTTTAGCTTCACCTAGGCAGGACATGTACTTTAGTTATAACGGTTAAAGGTGGAGTAAAGGAACTTTTTCTTACCCCACTGCTCCAGGAAGAGACTCAAAGCAATTCTGACACATCATGTAGACAGCAGGAGAAAAATCCGAAGTAAGGGGATTTGTCATTCCCTTTTACATTCCCTGATTCAACAGCAGTTCCTGCTCATAGGCCAAACAGGAATTGCTTTGCAATTTCAAATTGCAAGACACTTCAGCAGTAGTCTCTGGAAGTTTCAAGGAGAACTATAACATAGATTTCTCTGAATGGCTTCTATAGGACCATTCTCATGAGGACATTAGGGAGTGTGCCCTCCCCTACACTAGCCACATACTCCAAACAGAAGTAAAATAAATGATTGAATTTATTAGTAAAGTGTTATAGATTTATTAGAAAGCAAGTTGACAGATAATACATTCTGCTGGAATTCATAAGCAAAATAAGAGACATCCAAGCCTCCATTTAATGGAAGAAAACTTCAAAATTATCTTTGGATTACAAAATTGCAAAGGTATTGATAACTGGGCCAAATTAAAAGTGCTATAACAGAAAATAAATGGGTAGGCCATGCTATTTTTTTATTCTAAAATACTAGATATTTTAATGTGAGGCTTCCTTTTTAAATTACATAAAAAGACAAATTTTAGCATTCATTTTTTTAAAACTTCTGAGTTCAAAATTTTCTCCATCCCTCCATCATCTCCCCCTCCATTACAAGGTAAGCAATTTGATATTGGTTATATATGAACATATAACTTTCTAAGATTAAGTTAAAGAAAGATTGTAGATGCTCCCTGAAGGAGCACCTACTCAGGATGTCATTGATACCCTTTGAAAAGGAAAAATGAAGAACAACTTACTGTGTATCTGATACTGTGCTAAGTATTTTATAAAGATTATCTTGTTTGAGCATCACAAGAATCATAAAAGGTAGGTCTTACAACTATTAACATTTTACAGTTGAAGAAATTCAGGCAGCCAAAGGTTATTTACCCAAGTTCATACAGCTAGCAAGCATCTGAAGTCAAATTGGAACTCATCTTCCTGACTTCAGGCCCAACACTTTCTCCCCTGTTTTACCTAAATGCTTCTAGGAAGTTCCCTATGTTGGCAAAATCACAGGTCTATGTATATGTGTTACACACACAGACACACACACGAAACACAGACTTTTTCCCCTGGGGCTATTATGTGACTGAGGGAAATAAAACAATAAAGTCTAAAAGACTTAAATTTGCAAGTTACAAGCCATCCAAAGGGTAGTGAAGAGGTATAGTGTAAATGGGATTCTTACTAACAAAGAAATAAATAAGAAAATCAAAAACGAAGGATAAAATGAGAAAAATATGATCAGATAAAAGAGATAGAGGAGTAATCATTTAATAAGAAAAAGGGAAAATGCTCTTTGAGGTCATTGGATAATTTTCATTTTGTCTTTGTATTCCCAATAACTAGTGTGTTGCATATATGAAACACTTAATAAATGTTTGTGTAGACCTTATAAGCACTGAAGGTCCTCATCATGACTCAAATTCACATCAGAGGGTCAAGTCCCCAAGAGCATGTCTGTATATCTCCCTAAAGGTTCTATGAGCACCTATAAGGGATTGAGGGTGTATTTCTCTACTGCTATGGACTTTATTCTCCAACTGGGAACTCACCAATGTTCCCTTTCAGTGATTAGTGTCCCCAGTTATATTTAAGAAATCAAGCAGTTGTTACTGAGGGAAATTCACTAAGATGATACAGAAAGAAGACATCTAAATTATCACAATAACAATAGCTAGCCTCTATACAGTAGTCTAAGGTATACAAAGTGCTTTATAAAACCTCATTCGATTTACTAATGATCTCTTCATATAATGACATTGTTGCATTACAAAAATAAATATTAAGAATCCAAAGCAGTATGGAAAGAAATAGTAAATAAGACAAAATGAGACCAGTAGAATCAGAAGTACAAATATACTCACCATCATTATATTTTGGTCATAAGAAAATAAAGCCAAAGGTAATAGAATCATAGGGAGACTCAAACAGGGACACAAAGCAAACTCACTTTTTTGTTGCTCCATATTCTCTAGTTATTATATTAATATTTATGGTAGTAAAGGCTAAGAATTACATGTGATTTTATTTCTTATTTCATCTGCTTCCTTAATTGTTCGCTTTTAATGTTCATGGTTATTAAGTTTATAATCAACAGTTAAGGGGGAAGCGAGGGAGCAGCTGGACTTGGCAGACGAAACTTGTGCCAGAGGCCACACAAATCTCAGAGCACTCAGTGAACAATTTTCAAAATATTTTAAAGAGTGGAAAACACCAAAAGAATGAAAACAAAAGTCATTGATAGTGTCATTACCAAATAGGTGACAGAGATAACAGCTACTAACTCATATGTGTACTTTTAATCTCTATAATATCTTCCTAAGAATGGTATACATATGCACTGCACTGTGGGTAAATACTAATAGTAACTGTTTCTCTTTTACCCAGGAATCTTCAGAGTCTTCCCCTCCCAGTTTGATTTTTTTTATTATAGGGGCCATCCCATGAGTAATTACTTAACGAGGTCTACTCATTGAATGAGTGTATCTCACTCAAAATGAGAATCTGATAAGACCTTAGCCTAAAATGGCCAAGGCTTCCCATTGCATCCTGGGCCATGTCCAGTCATCCTATGAATATCTAGCAACTGGACCCAGATGTTTATGGAGAAGAAAGTGAGGCTGTTGACTTTGCGCAGTCTTCCCTCACTCAAATCAAATTCAACTGCAAGTCATGTCATCATCTTGTTGTCATGGTCTTCCTCCAGAATGTAGAGCAAACAAAGCCACAACTATGGGTATCCTCAATGTAAATATAAGAAGAAAACAGACTTTGACAAATAATTTTATACAGTCAGTAGACAAAATTTTCATACTTCAACAATTACTTTGCTTAAAAGAAAAAAGAAAAGGGAAGAGAATATAAGTGCCCTCTATGTATATTAGGAAGAAAAGAAAAAGTTTGAAAGTCTCCAAAAAGTCTGCCTCTCAAGGATTTGTTATGATTACATAAGATTCCTTGATAAATATAGTAGGACCTTTTTTTGGAATCTTCTGTTTACCAATATCAAGTCATGCATGAAGTAGGCACACATTATGATCAAAGGAAGATCTTTTCTACCCCTGAAGATTTTCACATTTCAGCAATGAGTTCATGAAATCAATTATGGTTGTTCTTCAAAGTAGAGAATGTATTTGAAAGAGGATAACCTGGAAAGACAAGAGGAGATTATCATAATGGCCGTCTTGTGGAGAAACAAGTAAAAAATAAACTAAAGAAGGAGTAATTGAAGTAAAAAGAAAATGTTACTAAAATATAAGATTTAGTCATTAATTGCAAATAGAAAGTGAAAGTGACAGCAAAACAAAAGCAGGCTCCAAGGTTATATATGCAGCAACACACACAGAAAATCTACATGGGGGGGGCAAGTGTTGGGTGGGATAGAAGTTCATTTCAAGTATGTTGAATTTAAAGTGCTTTTTAAAAGCAGGCTATAGAAATGCAATACTGTATCTCCAAGAAGACTTGGACATAATAATGTCAATTTGGGAATAACCTTCATAGGAGAGATCATTGAAGTTGTGAAAGTAGAAGCGTTACCAAGGGGTGAAATATATAGAAAAAATACAGAAGGGTAAAGATGAAACTTTGTGGAATTAACATTTTAGTAATAAATGTAATAAGCAGTAAGTGAACTACTAATATTTATATAATAAACTAAAATTTAAGGATTTAAGAAAAAGATCCAACAAATTAGGCTAGAATAGTCAGAAATAAAGAAGACTTGTGAGGGTACTGTGTTATAGAGGTCAAGGAGTAAAAGAATTTCAAGAAAAGGAGAGCGATCAATAATTCCAAATACTGCAAATATTAAAAAGAATGAAGAGAAAAGTCAAGTTAGGGATAATGAGATCCTCAATTTCCTTAGAGTCAACTATTTTCCAGCATTTCAGAATTAGAAGATATCTTCTAGTCCTATCCCACGGCTGAACTTGAATCTTCTCTGCAACCTCCCAACAGATTCAGCTTCTGTTTGAAGAACTGCAGTGAAGGGTAAGCTATCCAGTTCCTGGGAAAGCCAATGTTACCTCTGGACCATATTTATTATTAGTAAACTTTTTTGTTACATTGACAGTTAATCAACTTTTCTATAACTTCCATCCAGCTCCTGGTTTAGTCAAGAAAAACAAGTCTAATCCTTCTTCCAAATGCAAATTGTTTTAACAATTATTTAAAGACAATTACTTTTCCCACGTCCTCTCTTCTACAGGGGAGACATCCTCAAGTCCTTCAATGAATCTTCATACAACTCTTGTTCTAATCACCATCCTGGTTACCTTCAAGTGGACAAGATCTATTCTAAAAAGTGTTGCCTAGAAAGAAAAGCAATACTGCAGATATAATCTAACCAAGTCAGAATAATTCTATTCTATTCAGCTCTGTTCAAGAAGCACTTATTAATTATGAATGACAGGACAAGCATTGTGCTAGGCACTAGAGATACAAAGACCAAAAAAAAAAAAATAGTCCTTGCCCTCAGGCAACTTGTAGTCTTATGGTAGAGGTGGAGATAATGTGTACATACATAGAAAATTCGATTAAAAATATTTACAGAGTTTTCAAAAGGAAAGACTTGGGTCTAATATGGAGGGTAATTTGTGAACAGATTGGAGATTCCAGAAGGCAAAATAGTAGAGCCCAGTGAGATAATCACCTCCTTATTCCAGACATTATACATCACTTAATGTAATTTAATCTCACATTAGCTGTTTTGGCTTCCATTCAGTGGAGTGGTAGGGATAGAAGCCAGATTGTAAGTGATTTGAGGAATGAGTGGGTAATGAGGAAATGAAAGAAAGAAGTATAAACTTCTTTCTATAAGCTTGTTAGTAAAAGAAAACAGAGAAAGAAAATGACAATGTAATTAGGAATTAGGATAAAAGGAAGTTTGTGTGTATATGTGTTTGTGTTTGTGTGTGTGTGTGTGTGTGTGTATCCTGAAAAAATTCAATATGGCAAGAATATAAGAATTCTGTACAGTAACTAATATCCTGTTAAGGTTAGGTTGCATACATTTGCAGTATATTCAACAGTTTCTGATTTCTCCCAGCAGCATCGAACCACATTAAGATGTGTCAAGAGAAATAAATGGCAGGAATTTGTTGTTAAAAGGACCAACCATAGGTTTAAAACTGAGTTGGAAGCCAAATAAGGTAGGATCAAGTTGACAGACTGAGAGAACAGGAATCAATGAGGATGTAAAAGTTATGATGAGTGAACAGAAATTTTAAAAATAAAGAAATTGTATAGGTGAAAGGACTGATCATCGTGATGAGGGAAGGGAACTTAAGATGTCAGAATACAGAAAATAGTACAGTTTGAAGTGACTGTGAGAACAGAGTGTATATTTAATAAAATTTGGCTGAACTAAATTCAATCAGCAATATCATCCAGACTAGAATGTGTCATTTACTTATGCCTCAAGAAAAAGTGTATCGACTTTACCTCAATTCTTTGATGCCCCGGACTTTTTCCTTCACCCTTGTCTCTTAGTCTACTACATTTACAATCGGAGGAAATGTTGACAATGTCAGTAAACTAGGAGCTGGTACAAGATGCTGTACCCTTACTATTCTTCTGATTTTCACATCGCCCATCAGAATAACACAGTAATCAGCGCTGAAAATTATGTTTGCCTTTGTAAGAAACAAGCAACAAGATGAATTCAGAGAGGCATGAGAAAATAATTGTGAGTTCCTTGGAAGGCGGATTTGTCTTACTTTTCTACTTGTATCCCCAATGAGAACAAGGACTGTCTTTAATGTTTCTATCCTCATCACTTAGCACAGTGCTTTCATAGTCAATTTTTAATAAATGCTTTATTTGTCCATTCATTCATTCATAAAGTGATAAGAAGTGAAGTAAGAAGATCCAGGAAAATTATGCATAATGACTGCAACAATTTAATTGCAAAGAAAAAAATTCTAAAAATTGAATGCTGCAGTTATAATGGCTGAGCTTGACCCTGAAAAATAATCAAGAAAAATGTACCTCCTTCTGTTAATTATAGACATGCACAGTCATATGTGTTTGATGTGTTATCTTGCTTTGATTAACTTTTTTTCTTTTTTGTTAGGTATTACAATGGATATCTTGCTGAATAGATAAGGAAATGATATATTAAGAAATGAGTGTGATTCAAGAAAAAATTATCAACCAAAATTAAGTAAATGCAAAACAAAACTAAGAGCCTTTGACAGTAAAAATTGTGTCCCAGACTCTATTTTGTTATGTTTTTGTGCTTCATGTATGCCTTGAGCAGAGAACAGAGATCACAATCCACCTCCATTTAGAATTTATTCTTATCATTATTATCTAACGGAGAGAACTTCAATTTGGAATACAGGCTTATAGAGAAGAGGGAGCTACTATTAATGTAGTCATTAAGTCAGTCAGCAGTAGTGTATACACCTAAACAGATGGACAGGCTAATTATTGCTGCTTTTTTATGGGGCCATGTGAAAGCATCCAGAGTACCATGATGTCATTAATACAGGTTTTTAACACAGTTGGAAAGAAATAGGTTTAGGTATTTTTGCACCAGTGTGGTTTCCTCCCCATGCCCAAATCTTTACTAAGATACCCTGTGTATATTTCCATCAGAATTCAACTAAAACTGACCTCTCAATGTTTTAACTCATGAACTATAAAATAGGGTTTATGGTTGACATCTGTTGATGGCTTCCTACCAGATTTTTTTTGGAAAGGACTGTGGTATGCCAAACAGAATTGAGATATTGTTTTCTAAAGTGAAAGAAAAATTCTCCTTTAATAATCAGTTGATAAAATACTCTGATATTTAAAAGAACTTTTCTCTCTTATCATGTAACACTCATTTTTTCTTCAAAAATATAATTATAACTTACCTAGAGAGAGACAGTGTGCCATAGTGGATAAAGAGCCATTATCAGAGTCAGGAAGATCCACTTTCAAGTCTCATTTCCGATCATAATAGCTGTACGAGCCCAGGAAAAAAGTAATTTAACCTTTCAGTGGCCTTGAGAAATTCTTTGACTATAAATTTCAGGACAATTGCTTATTTGCATTGGGAGAATGAGTTTCTTCTTTGGAAATTCTCAATACCAGTGAAATCACAGGTCTAACCAAAAATACACTTATCTAGATTATCCAAAATAAAATAGGACTAGAATTTTAGTGGTCAGATACTGATTTAACAGCAGCTTGACATAGCAGATTTAGAGCTGACTTCGAAGACAAGAAGACTTCGAACTAAGTCTCACTTCTGACACATACTGATTGTGTGATCCTGGAGAAGTCATTTTTCTCTCAACTCTCTATGATTGTCCGTTATGCAAAAGTTGCTAACATTCATTGGGAGAGGGATCTTCTTCATACACATGCTCCTTATGTGGAAGAAGTCCCAGGGCTATTTCCTATACGTAGTCCCTAAATGATAAAGTTGTGGGACATCTCTATCTCACTGATAGATATATGTGGAGAGATGTCCCATAGCTTTATTATATATAGATTTACATATCTATACACACACACAAACATATGAACACTAAAAGAGTGAGCAATGAAATTCCAAAAATTATGGAGATAAACATGAATAGATTATTTTTGTAAGTATCACTAAGCCAAGGATAGTAACAAGGTATATTAATTGATTCCATTGCCACTGTACATATGTATACACTTACCCACTCAACAATCAACTGTGATTATAGTAAGAATAAAAAAAAATAAAAAACTGAAAGTCCTGGAAGCAATATGACAGAGTAAGCAATAAATCACTGTAACACTCCCATATTCACTTCCAAACAGCCATAATATATCACCCTAAAACAAACCCTGGAACAGCAGAACCAGTCAAATGATGGAGTGAAACATACAGTCTTTTAGACCAAGAAACTTGGATGATCATCAGGAAAGCTTTTCCTCACTCAAGTAAAAGGGGAGCACAATACAGGACAGGTAGCATGCCAACAAAATAGCAGCAAGCCCAACCTCAGTAAACCAGTGGTAAATTTTGAGCCCCAGTGCAGTGAAGCAGGCAAACAACAGAACCCTCACCCCCAAAACACCTCAGCATAGCCAGGAAAAGGGGCAAACTCCAGTTCTGTGAAATACTATGTGCTTCAGTGTAGCCCCAGAGAAACACAGAAATATCCCACCAGGCTTAGTACATACCAATACTAGGATCCCAGTTCAGCATGAAGTAAGCTGCTAGTCCCTATGGTCTTCAGGAGCACCAGATACCCTCTCAGCACAGCACCAGACAGCAGGGTCCCCCATGGGCTTCAGGACAATCTTAGTGGAGCATCAGGTAAATAACTAGGGCCTTCAGGTTAGTGGCACAAGAAACCTGAAGCAGTGTCCCTTCCATTCCAGTATCAGGGAAAAAAAATAAAAGAAAGGAAAAAAGGCCAAAAATGATGAACAAAAAAAGCAACCAAAAAATAAAGAATGTGAACAGAGAAATGACAGGGATCAAAGCATAAACTCAGAAGAGGACAACAATGTCAAAACACCTATGGACAAAATCCCAAAGAGTAAAAGGAAGTGGTCTCAAACTCAGAAAGAACTCATGGAAAAGCTCAGAAAGGAACTAAAAAATCATATAAGACAAGCAGAAGAAAAATAGAAAAAGAAATGAGAGTGACGAAAAAGCAATATAAAAAAGAATCAATTGCTTGGGAAGAGAAAACAACTGCTTAAAAAGTGGAATTTGGCAAATAGGAGAAAGGGAGATATAAAAACCCATTGAAGGGAACAACTCCTTAAAAAAATACAATTACCCAAATAGAAAAGAAAGTGCAAAAAGTTAATTGAGGAAAACAACTCCTTAAAAGTTGGAATTTGGAAAGTGGAAAACTCTATAAGATATCAAAAATTGATCAAAGAAATTCAAAAGAATTTAAAAAAGAAGAAAATGTAAAATACTTCATGGGAAAAACAGCTGACTTGGAAAATAGACCCAGCAGAGATGATGTCAGAATGGCTGGACTACATAAAAGCCACAATCAAAAGGAGGACCTGGATAGCATATTTCAGGAAATTATCAAAGAAAATTGCCTTGATATCTTGGCGTAAAATAGGCATTGAAAGGATCAACCAACCACTTCAGAAAAGATATCCCAAAGTAAAAACTCCAAGGATTATTCAAGTCAAAATTAAGATCTAGTCAAATAAAAATACTGCAAGTGGCCAGGATAAAACTATTCAAGTATCAGGTAACCACATCCAGGAATACAAAGGACTAAGCTGTCATATCATTAAAAGATCAGAGGTCATGGAACACGATATTCTGTAAGGCAAAAGAGCCAGGACTACAACCAAGAATCACTTACCCAGCAAAATTAATAGTACACCAAGGGGGAAAAAAGTGATCATTTAATGAAACAGAAGGATTTTGGTGTTCCTAAAGAGAATGCCAGAACACCAAAAATGTGATCTTTAATATCAAGATCCAAGAAAGGTATAAGCAGGAAACAAAGAAAAAGAAAACATAAGGGATTCAATAGTGTTAAACTGTTTACATGCCTATATGAGAAGATGATCCCTCTAACTCTTTAAAAGAATGCATCATTCATAGTATAAAGATAGGAGGAAGTATTTAAAGGAAGTATACGGTTATAAGGATGAATTTTTTATAATGACATTAAAACATAAGGGAGGGGAAAAAGGAGTACATTGGGTGCAAAAGGAAGGGAGAGGTAGAATGGGGTAAATTATTTTACAGAAAGAGGTGCGAAAGATGTATTACAGTGGAGGGGAAAATGGGAGGGCAGGCAACGGACATTACTTAAACTCAGCAGTATTGGCTCAAAGAAGGAATAATAAATGGAATCAATTGAATACCGAATTTTATGTTACCCAATAGGGAAATGGGAACAGAGTTTAAGTAAAGGGGAGAGGGAAACTGACAGAATGGAAGGCAGATTCGGGAGGTGTTAGACATAAGCAAAACGCTAGTGGGGAAGGTTAAATGGAGGGAGAGAAGAAACAAGAAGAAAAATAGGATGAAGGAAAATACAGTAAGTAAATCTAATTGTGGATATGAATGAGATGAACTCTCCCATAAAATAAGAGCAGATAACAGAGTGGATCAAAGACCAGAAGTTTCAAATATGTTATTTATAATAAAGCATATACTTAATATACTTAAAGCAGAGATACATACTGACTAGAGGTAAAGGGCTAGAGCAGAATCTATTATGCCTCAGATGAAGTTAAAAAAAAGCAAGGATAGCAATCCTGATTTCAGACAAAGTAAAAGGAAAAATAGACCCAATTAAAAGAGATGAGGAAGAAAACTACATCTTGGTCAAAGGTACTGTGAACAATAAAGCAATTTCAATAAAAAAAAAACCTATATACACTAAGTAGTATAGCATCCAAATTGTTAAGGAAAATGTTAAATGAGTTCCAGAAAGAAATACACAACAAAACTATACTGGTGGGAGGGGGACCTCAACTGTCCTCCCTGAGAACTCAATAAATCCAGCCAAAAAAGTAAAAAAGTAAGAAACTTTGAAGTAAATAAAATATTAGATAATTTAGATATGGCAGAAGTTTGGAAAAAATTGAATGGGAACATAAAGAAATATTTCTCAGTAGTGATTAGCACCCACACAAAAATGGAGACTGTATCAGAACAGAAAAACCTCAAAATCAAATGCAAAAAGTCAGAAATAGTAAATTTATTCTTTTTGGAACAAAATGCAATAAAAATTACAATCAACCAAAGGCAGTGGAAAGATATATTAAAATTATTGGAAGTTAAATAATCTAATCCTAAGGAATAAGTGGGTCAAAGAATAAATAATAGAATCAACAATTTCATTTAAGAAAAGGACAATGAGACAACACACCAAATTTGTAGAATGCAGCTCAAGCAGCAATTATGGGAAAATTTATTTCTCTAAATTCTTGCATCAATGAAATAGCAAAAGCAACTAGTAAACTTAGAAAAATAAAAATTATAAATCCCCAACTGAGTACCAAATTGAGAATCGTGAAAATCAAAGGTGAGATTAAAAAGACTGAAAGTTTAAAAAATCACTATTGAGCTAATAAATAAATATAGTTACCAATGAAATAGATAAGCTGCTACTTAATTTGGTTTAAAAAAAGAAAAAATCAAGTATATAATTTCAAAAATGAAAGGGGTGGAATCATCAACAATGAAGAAGAAATTAAAGAACCATGAGGAAATATTTTGCCCAATTTTATGCCAATACAACAATCTGAGCTAAATGGATGAATACTTACAAAAATATAAATTACCCAGATTAAGAGATCAGGAAATAGGATACCTAAATAACTCAAATCAAACAAAGAGAAATTAAACAAACCATTAATGAACTCCCTAAGAAAAAATCCCCTGAATCAGATTGGTTCACAAGTGAATTCTACCAAACATTTAAAGAACAATTAATTACAATACTATTTAAACTATTTGGAAAAAAATAGGTGAAGAAATCTACCAAACTTTTTAATAATCTAAATATGGTGCTGATACCTAAACCAGGAAGAGTCCAATTTCCCTAATAAAATATTGAGGCAAAAACTTTGAACAAAATACTAGCAAGGGAAGTACAACAATATATGACAAGAATTCCACACTATGACCAGGTGGGATTTATACTAGGAATGGAGAATTGATTCAGTTCTAGAAAGACTATCAACATATTTAACCATATGAATAACAAAGCAAACAGAAATCATGCAATTATCTCAAAAGATGCTGAAAAAACTTTTAACAAAATACATCACCCATTCCTAATAAAAACACAAGAGCATAGGAATTAAATGTGTTCCTTAAAATGATAAACAATATCTGTGTATAACCATCAGCAAATATTATATGTAATGGGGATAAATTAGAAACCATCTCAATAAGATCAGAGGTGAAGCAAGGATCCCATTATTACCATTCTTATTTAATATGCTACTAGAAATATTAGCTATAGCAATAAGAGAAGAAAAAGAAACCAAGGGAATTAGAATAGACAGTGGGGGTGGGGGTGGAATTCTCTTTGCAAATCATATGATAGTACACTTACAGTACCCTTCAGAATCAACTAAATAAAACTGACAATAGTCAAGAACTTTAGCAAAGTTGCAAGATAGATCACCAGCATTTCTTTTTATGAGCACAAAGACCAGCAACAAGAGATAAAAAGAGAAATTTCATTTAAAATCACTGTAAACAATTTAAAATACTTGGGACTCATACTGCCAAGATAAACCCAGGAACTATATAAATACAGTTACAAAACCCTTTTCACATGCATATAGTCAGATTTAACAAAATTGGAAAAAAAATCAATCCTTCATGGGTAGACTATATCAATAACAATTTTGTCTAAATTAATTTGCTTTTTCAGTGCCATAGCACTCTAACTACCAAAAATTATTTGATAGAGCAAGAAAAAATAACAAAATTCATCTGGAAGATCAAAAGTTCAAATAATATCAAGGAAAATAATGATGAAAAACACATTGGAAGGTTAAACACATAGCAATACCATATCTCAAACTAAATGATAGAGCAGTATCATCAAAACTCTCTGGTCCTTGCTAAGAAATAGAGTGATGGAGCAATGGAATACAGTAAGTATAAAAGACACAGCAGTCAAGAACCATAGTAACCTAGTAAACAAAGACCATATATATTGGAATTAAAAACCCAGAATTTAACAAAAACTGCTGAAGAAACTGGAAAACAATAGAAGAAAAACTAGGTATAGACCAGCATTTCATACCATATACCAATATGGTGATTAAATGCGTGCATTCAGACAAAAAGGGTGTCACCATAAGCAAATTAGCAAATTAGAAGGTCAAGCCAAAATCTACTTTTCAGATATTTGGGGAAGGGAAAAAATTCATGATCAAACAAAAGATAGCCTTGCAAAATGTAAAATAGATCATTTCGATTCTATTTTTTAGAAAAAGGTTTTGTACAAACAAAATTAATGCAACAAAGATTAGAAGGAATGCAAAAAGCTAGGAAACAATCTTTATACCAAATTTCTCTGATAAAGGCCCTATTTCTAAAGTATATAGGGAACTGAATCAAATTTATAAGAATACATGTCATTTCCCAATTGATAAATGGACAAAGGACATGAATGGGCAGTTTTCAGATGAAGAAATAACAGTTATTCAAAAGCATATGAAGAAATGTTGTAAATTACTTGGTTGGAAAAATGCAACTTAAAACAACTCTGAGGTACCACCTCAGCTCTACTGGATTGGTTAATATGATAAAAAAGGAAGATGATAAATGTTGGCGGATATGTGGGAAAAATTAGGGCACTAATGCACTGTTGGTTGAGTTGTGAACTGATTCAAACATTCTGTAGAGCAATTTGAATTTATACCCAAAGGGCAACCAAACTGCACGTGCCTTTTGATCCATCAATATCTTCTCCTAGGTCTGTATCCCAAAGAGATCATAAAATAGGGAAAACAATCTACATTTGCAAAAATATTCATAGCAGCCCATTTTGTGGCAACAAAATATTGGAAATTGAGGGGATGTCCATCAACTGAGGTGTGGCTGAACAAGCTGTGGTATATGAATGTAATGGAATACTATTGCGCAAAACAAAATGATGAACAGGCAGATTTCAGAGAAATCTGGAAAGACTTGTATGAACTGATGCAAAATGAAATTAGCAGAGCCAGGAAAACATCACTCGCTGCATCAGCAACATTTTGTGATGATCATCTATGGTGACTTAGTTTGTCTCAGAAACACAGTGATTTAGGTCAAGTGCAAAGGATTTCATGAATGAAAATGTTATCTACATCCAGATAAAGAACTGATGGGCTGTGAATGTAGTTAAAAGCAGTTTTTTTCTGCTTTATTATTTTTGTGCTTTTCCCCTTTTTATCTGTTTCTTCTTTCACAACTGTGAGTAATACAGAAATATATTTTACATAATACATGCGCAACCTAAATCTAACTGCCTATCATTTTTGGAAGAGGAGAAGTGGAGGGAGGGAGGGAGAGAAATGTGGAAATCAAAATCTTGTAAAATTGAATGCTAAAAATTTTCTTGACATATAGTTGAGAAAAAAATAAAATGCTATTAAACTAATAGAAACTATTTTGGCATTTTGCTCTAAGCTATTGTAAAACTAAATCAGATGATAATATTCCAAGAGACTAAAGATGATCTAGCAATATCAGCACCACCCATTTCCCTTTCTCTTATTATTATTTTCTAAATGGCTTTTTGTTTATTCTTTTCCACTGTTTTTATGGCTCTTATATATTTTGTAAATAGACTTGTTCATTTTCTTCAGCCTGGTCTTTTTTGAAACAAAGCAGGAATTTAATGTGGAGAAATTATGACTTCAGACTATTCTGGAAAATATGAAGAAAATATAGAATATCTTTGTCAAATACATTTTTCTTAAAAGAGTTTAGGTAACTTCCAGAGGTTTGGTAGATCTTGGTCATGTCTTCTTAGTATGATAGACTTATCTTAAGGCTACCTAATAATACTGGTGCCTAGTTTTTCCCCACTGTGGATAATACTGGGTTTTGCTTTTAGATAGACACTGTTTGCCAAAAAAAGGAAAGATTAATTCTATGAAAAGGATGTGTTTATTTTTTTTCTAAATGCACTAGTGTTATGTTTTATCGAAAAAGCTAATGTGATCACTATTTTTATTACAAATAATGTCTATTAGAACAATTGTTTTTCTAGAATTGATTTAACAATGAATTAATGGTATAAATCTAACTTGATCACAGTGGATAATCTCTTAGTATTTTCTTATATTGCTATTGTTTTTTAAAATGAAATTTCATATTCTTCTTCTGATTTTTCATTTACCCACTATTTCTTTTGGTTTAAATTATTTTGTTTCCATTTGAGTCTGAATCTTTTTTAAGAAATTTATTTCATTGATAATTATTTTACTGCACATAATCAAAAATGTGTTTTTAATACTGCTTTTCTGCATTTGTTTATGAAGTTTTTGGTGCCCTACAATGGTCATTTTTTGTCAAGGTATAATATATAGTTGAGAATATTGGTAATCCTTTCTGTTACCATTCAGTAATACTCAGAAATAAGTCATAGTTAATTTAAAAAAAATAATTCCAATCAAGTTCTTATCTTCTTTCTGGTTATTATTGCATTTGTTTTTGTTGTTCCTGAGATTAAATGAGAGGACTCTATTCCTTCAAAGTTCCAGCATCGTCTCATGACTTAGGGGAAGGAGTATTTCAACTTTCTTCTTCAAATTCCTGCTCTGTCACCTGAACTGCCCAAGACTCTGAACAGATTCCTCCTTGAGATTAATAACACCAGTACTGATGATCTTTCTTAAAAGTTGCCTTAATGATTAATAAATCCCCCTTGGTCATAGCCTCTCCTTCCCATTAAAGTAAGAGCACTTCCCTAATAAGAGCACTAGAAGGAAACTGGCTTGTTTACCTGTGTTTATGTGGGTTTCTATGGCGGGGTAATGGATATTCCCTAACTACTTCTTAAAGAAGCCTACTCATTCATTATCTCCCTCTGAGTAACTGAAAAGACTAGCCTAAAAAGACCAATGTCTCCCATTGCAACCTCAGCCATTTCCAGTTATCCTGGTGAATATCTGGTCACTAGACCCAGATGGCTCAGGAGGAGAAAGGGATGCTGGTGACCTTGAACAGCCCTCCCTCACTCAAAACATAGTCAAGTGCAAGTCATGCCATCCTTTCTCTGATGTCATGGTCTTCTTCAAAAACAAAGGATGAACACAAAAAGGCATAAAGACAGAATATTGATCATTATCATTCTTACAGTTCTTTAAATTCTAGCAGTATCAATATGGCAAGAAAAAAGAATTTCATTAAATTAGTATGGTCAATAAACATAACGATTGATTCTTGCATTTTATTATCATCTTAGATAACTATGGAAATTCAGATAAAAAAGAAATTTAAGTAAGCTAACAAGATATAAAAACCTATGCCCATTATCACCTAGTTTCCATATTATTAAGGAAGTGCAACAGGAAGAAAATTTTAAAAATTCTTTCAAAATAACTGGAGAATTTACCAAATATTTGAGAATCTTTTTACCAACATGTATATAGGAATTATATGAACACAATTACAAAGAACTATTTTCATAAATAAAGGTAGGTTTAGATAGTTGGAGAAGTATTAATTACTCAAGGTTGGAACAGGCCAATATAATAAAAATGACAATAAATTATATTATTTATTCAGTGTTATCTCAATAAAATGATAACCATGTGGGAAAAAAAGTATGCTTCAATAGTTCAAGTATCTCAAGAGTAGTATAAAGAAAAGTGAGAAGGAAGGAGGGATGGTAGTACCAAATTTCAAGCTATATCACAAAGAAATCGTCTATTTAAGTATTTGTCAAAAATAAAGTTGATCAATCAAAAAATTGCACATCATCCAGAAGCAACTAAACACAATAACAGTACTCAATAAATACAAAGATCCCCAGTTACTGGGGAAAATATTCAATATTCAATAAAATTTTCTGGGGAAAATTAGGTATCCATATGGTGGAAACTGAGTTTAAACCTAAATCTCACATGCGATATCAAAATAAGTTTCAAAGGGCCACATGTTCTTGATATAAAAAATCACATCACAAAGAACTTATAGGAGCAGGGAAGAAGATTCTTTACACAGCATGAAGAAGGAAAGAGTTTCTAGATGATCAAGAGAAAGGATAGAAGGAGATAAAATTAGCAGTTTTGAATATATAAAATTGAATATTTTACCCAAACAAAATTAATTCAGTTAAAATTAGGAGGGAAACAGTTAACCGAAGAAAAATATTTGTAGCAGCTTTCTGTTAAAGATCTGATATTCAAGATATATCAGAAACTGTTTCAAAAATCATTCCCCAAAACTAAATAGTCAAAGGATATGAAAAGTTATCAAAACAAATAATCCAAGTTATAACCAACTACATATTAATCACTAACAAGAGAATTACAAATTGAAACAATTCTGGTACCCCATTCCCATAGGATTAACAGAAATAATCCCCCACCCCACCCCCAAGTGAAAAAAAAGCAGGAGAATGACATCTTTTGGAGGAATTATAAGGGTAGTACAGGGTGCTTTAATGCATTGTTGGTAGAGTTGTGGATTTTAGAAAGCAATTTGGAATTCTATCCCCAATTCAATATTCTATGCAATCCTTTGTCCCAGTAAAACTGCTACTAGGTATAACTCCAAAGAGATAAAAGGTGTAAGAAACTTTGTTATAAAAAAGTTAATAAGCATTTTTGTTACAGTAAAACTTTAGAAATAGAGTTGGTGTTCATTAATTGGGAAATGGTATCAACTATACTCTCTGAAAATAAAGTTTATTGCACCATGAGTAATGATATAGAGGAGCTTGTGAATATCCTGAAGAAATGATAGTTAAATATGTAGAAACAGAAAAAAAATTATAAAATGACTTAAACATTGTAAAGAAAAACAACTTTGAAAGAGTTAATTTTATCAATTCAATTCCATAACATATTATAAATCCAATGATTCAACACAATTATAGAAGGCAGATTATAAAGCTTGATTCTTACTTATTCACAAGTTTATGAATTAGTGATGCAAAATATGGCGTAATTTCAAAACATGAACAACATATGGAGTTGTTTCACTAGACTATTCTGATCAGTTACAAGAGTCTATTTTTGAAAATGGTGATACTCGAGGTTAATAATAAGGATGACAAAAAGGGGATAAAAAAGTAAGTTAAAGAAATGTATTTTTAATTCATAGAAGCAAATAGAAATTTAATGAGAAACACAAATAGGACAACTTTGGTACAGACTTGTTAAATGTATGTATTTTTAAACTTTTACTGTTTATTTGTTTTTGATTTTCAACATTCATTTTTATGTTTTTGAGTTTCAAATTTTTCCTCTTCCCTTCCCTCCCCGCTCCCAAAGACAGCGTGTAATCTGATATAGGGCATACATGTACAAACATATTGTATATATTTCCATATTAGTCATGATTGAAAAATGAATTAGAACAAAAGGAAAAATCTATGAGAAATAAAAAAAATGAGAGAGAGAGAGAGAGAGAGAGAGAGAGAGAGAGAGAGAGAGAGAGAGAGAGGAGAGAGAGAGAGAGAGAGAGAAAGGGAGATAAAATAGTAAGATTTGATCTGCATACAGACTCCACAGTTGTTTTTCTAGATGTGGAGGACATTTTTCATAATGAGTCTTCTAGAATTCTCTTAGATGATTGTACTTCTGTGAAGAGGTAAGTCTGTCAAAATTGATTCTCACACAGGGTTATCATTACTGTGCACAATATTCTCCTCTATCTTCTCACTTCTCTTACCATCAGTTCATGTAAATTTTCAGGTTTTTTTCTGAAATCCACCTGCACATCATTTCTCATAAAACAATAATATTCCTTTGCATTCATATACCACAATTTGTTTGGGCATTCCCCAACTGATGGACACCCCCAAATTCCAATTCTTACCTACCACAAAAAAATAATTTCTATTATTATTTTTGCATATATGGACCCTTTCCCCCTTTTTATGATCTCTTTGGGATACAGACCTTGTTATGGTATTGTTGGATCAAAGAGTTTTGTAGCCCTTTGGATATAGTTCCAAATTGTTCTCAGAATGGTTGGATCAGCTCAGAACTCTGCTAAACTCTACTAAACTAACTGCTAAAAATTTTCATTTTCTCCCACATCTTCTCCAACGTTTGTCCTTTCCCTTTTTTGTTATATTAACCAATCTGATAGGTATGAGGTCTTATCTCAGAGTTCTTTTAATTTGCATTTCTCTAATTAACAGTGATTTAAAGCATTTTTTCATATGAGCATTGATAGTTTTAATTTCTTCCTCTGAAAACTGCCTATTCACATCCTTTGACCATTTATCAATTGAAGAATGATTTGTATTCTTATAAATTTAACTCAGTACTCTATATATTTTAGAAATGAGGCCTTCGTCAGATATATGTATTGTAAAGATTGTTTCCCAGTTTTTTGCTTTCGTTCTAATTTTGGGTGCATTGACTTTGTGTAGTTACTCTTTATTGTAATGTAATAAAACTTTTTGATTTTGTATGTCATAATGTTCTCTATCTCTTGTTGGTCATGAATTTTTCCCTTTTGGGATCCAAGATGGCAGAGAAAAAGGCAGGTACTTGTCTGAGCTCTACCCCAAAGCTCTCCAATTATTTTTCTTAAAATTTATTTATTTGTAGATTATGACATTCATTTCCACAAAATTTTGAGTTCCAATTTTTCTCCCTATCTCCCCCCTCCTCCCACCCCATAACACCTTGCATTCTGATTACCTCTCCCTTCTATCACATCCTGCCCTTCCCTTATCCCCATCTTCTCTTTTCTTGTAGGACAAGGTAGATTTCTCCACCCCATTACCTCTATTTCTTATTTCCCAGTTGTATGGAAAAACAATTCTCAACATTTGTTTCTAATACTTTGAATTCCAACTTCTCTCCCTTCCTCTCTCCCTACCCATTCCCACTGAGAAAGCAAGCAATTCGATATAGGTTATATATGTGTAGTTTTGCAAAAGGCTTCCATATAGTCATGTTGTGTAAGACTAACTATATTTTGCTCCATCCTATCCTGCCCTCCATTTCTTCTATTCTCTCTTTTGTGTCCCATGGTATAGACCTTTCCTGTTGGCCTTCCAGGTTACCTTTGGCAGGAGATCTCTTTTACTCTGTTGTTCTGTGGCTTCTGCTGCTCTAGAATTTGTTGAGAGTCATTTTTACAGGTATTTTACAGGCTTTGGGGGAAGAGCTATAGTATGCGCATCTTTCTACTCTGCCATCTTGGCTCAGGACCTCCCTCCCTGGAATACTTTTAGACACTAGAGCAGAAGAACCCACAAAAAGATGGGATGAAGCAAATTTCCAGCCTTACACAATTTGAAAGTTCAACAGGTCTGTTGCACCAAGGTGAAAGAGAAGTGTAGTCCAGCAGAGACCACACCAATACAGATTGGGTTCCAACAAACCTGGAGCAGGCCTTGGGGCAACTGAATCACTGGCAGTAGTGGCAATTTTCAGACTCATTAGCCCACAGATGCCAAAAACAACTCAGAAGTTCAGCAGGAAACATCTGTCACACCTGGGTGAGAGTGGAGTACAGTCCATTGTAGGACATGTGAGCACAGTCCAGGTCATAGCAAAACAGGAGAAGGCCTTGGGAGTAACTGAATCGGCAGCAGTAACATGAGCTCTGAGGCCACAGATGATAAGGGTGGGAGACAACTTGTCAGGAGAAGATTGTTACCATTGAAGGAGGACTGTGTTGCTTTGCCCGTACTAGGATCTGGGTTCTGGGTGGCAGTTCCAGGGCAAGGAGGTTCTCTAGAACAGCAGAGCTTGAAGCCACAGTGGAAGGGGGATGCTTTTCACAGTTCCAGGGCCGAAAACAGTGCTTTTGGTTGCTCACAGACAAGAGTACAGGCCAGAACAGGAGTAAATACTTCTCCTTAGATCATGCCACCAAGAAATGAAAATTTACAGGTCCCTAGATAAATCTCCAAAAACAGTTGCACAAAAGCCATGCAGTTTGGGAATGTGTTTCCTCTGCCCTGGAAGCAGAGGCCTACTTTAACAGACTTAAAAGGCAACAAATAGTCTGGAAATATGAACAAACAATTGAAAAAGACCTCTGAAAGTTGAAGCATATTTTGGGGACAAAAATCATCAAAACACACACTCAAAATGCAACAAAGTCAAAACTTCCTACTTTCAAAACCTCCAAGAAAAACATATGAATTTCTCTTAGGCCATGGAAGAGATAAAAATGAATTTTGAAAATCCAGTAAGAGAGGAAGAGAAAAAATTGGGAAGAGAAATTAAAGTGATATGAGAAAAATCATGAAAAATGAGCAAACACCTTGGGAAAGGAGACACAAAAAGATACTGAAGAAAATAATACCTTAAAAAACAGATTAGGTCAAATTGTAAGAAGTGCAAAAAAGCCAATGAGAAGAATTAAGAAGCAGAATAGGACAAATGGAAAAGTTCAGGGGGCTGACTTTCCCTTAAACTAGTAAATGTAATTTTAAAAGATTGTTCACCCCTTAAACAGTTCTCTCCTGTTAAAGCAGATTTAAGAACCTGTGATAGCAGGACATCTGGGACATGCTAGGGTGCTTTCTGTTACAACTTGCGGCATTCTCATCACTTTTGCCTTCCTTACAACATTTCACACTGTTAACTATTCTATTTTCCTATATATTTTCTTTTCCCTGGATTTTTGTGATAATGTTTTCTCTTAGTTCTTCTCCAAACCTATTTGACTGTTCCTTCTCTACCATTTCTATTGGATCAGTATCCATGTTTTACTCCATAGCCTGTTTTCTATGAGGTGACAGTGCCTAAATAAGAATCTATATTTGTAGATGAGAAAGAGGTAGCCCCAAAAGCAAGGAGATGAAGAAGTTTGATAACTAAGTATAGTTTTGGAGTGTTTGCTGACTGGAAAGATAGTTATATAATTTTGGCATTCACTTTCTGTTTTATCTCTACTTTCCTGTTGGTGGTTTGGCAAAGGAGAAAAAAGTGAAAGTAATTGCATTCACTTATAAACTAGAGTGAAAAAAGATTAGGGGACTAAATATCAACCTGTTCTTTGATGTATCCTATTAGATGGATCCCTTTTCTCTCATTAATGAATGTCACTATCATGCAACACAAAAATATACAGAAGCTTAGGATCATGACACTCAAGACAAGACAGCAATGACTGGAAAGAAAAAAAATGGAAAATAGCTTTAATTGTTGCTTTTAGCCCTAGAAGTTGCTGGGATGCACCTAAGAAAATAACCCTACTAGTACTTACAATATCTTTTGTAATCTAAAGCCCAAATTTCATGTGTATGGAACTCTGCTCATTTGTGGAGACTGAGCATTCTGTGATCACATATCTGTGGGTGGAAATGAGTTGGACAGAAGAAAGATGTTGGTCTTGTGACTTTGAAAGAGAGAGAAAACGCATACTGTTCCAGACTCTCTTCAGGGTTCTCAAACCTGGAAACCAAAAAGTCAAAATCTGTCTTTTGGAAAGTTGGAGACTTTCATCAACCCATCAGTTCTCACCAAATCTGCCACTAGGCCCTCATAGAATACCATAGCAATCAATTGCCAACAATGAGGAATGTTCCATAGAAATTAACTTTGAGATTTGGGTTACAATTCATATTTAATTTTTCATAGATGATCTTGTTTGTCTGGATTGTGCCTGTTTGTGAGAATGAACAAATTATATGACACAATGCAATATGTTAGGAAGGAACTTTGATAACCAGATCTATGCATATTATCAGACAAGGAGAAAAGTACTGATTTGCTGGAATCCTGACCCAATAAGTATAAAGAAGGACATAAATAGAAACACCTGGAATTACTGATGATCACATAGGTGCAACCCTTGACAGCAAAGAAAGTCTACCTAACCCTCTGTTTATCCTTAATGAATTTACTTTTTATTCCTACAAAGTATCTAGAAACCATTTACTCTAAATTCATGCATTTGTAAAAGGATGAAGTCTACATTGCTTACCTTAGTATAAAGCATCAAAATTCTTAATCACCTTGAATATGCAAGCCTAGTCTGCCAATATCCAGTTTCCTATGTTGTGGTTATTCATGTAACTTTATTTCCCAGAAATAGATCTTCATTGGCAATGAAGAAAGGCAAGGCATTAACCATGGGAAAAATTCTGGGAAAAGAGAAAAGAAAGATGCTCTCCCTATCCATGAACCATTTTCAATAATGACATTTTATATAACAAAATCAAGTTAGAACACTTTGAATAGCAAATTAATCTGACTGTAGTAAAAATGGCTTTCATTATTTTTGTTAAGGGGAAAACAGTGTAAAATAGAACTGTATTTGAATGTTAACCAGTACATTATACTTTATAGATGGTTACTTTGTGGTCACTTTTTCAAACAATCAAGGTGTGTTTATTAAGTACCAATGTGCCAGCAACTGTAAATAGTACTGTGGATAAAAAAAGTGCCAATAATGAAATAATTCCTACTCTAAATTAACTTACATCTTAATGAAGGAAGGGAGAAATAACCAGTACATAAATGAGGATATACAGCATAAGTACATGAAGAATAAGTACAAATTTGATGAATATAAACCAGTTAAGGAAGGAGAGTAGAAGAACTTGGGGAGATCAGGAGAAGACTTATGCAGATGATGGTGCTTCAATTGATTTTGAATGAAGAGAAGTATTCCATGAAGTAGGGATAAAATGGAAGAGGATTCCAGGCATGTAAGATAATCAGTGCAAAGGCATAAAACAATCAGATGGAATGGTGTATGTGAAGAACAGAGAGAAGGCTGGTTTGACTATATCATATAGTTTGGGATGGGGAATACTGTACAGCGTGACTCAGAAGCTAAAATGGGGTCAAATCTGGAGGGATTTTAAGCTAAATGGAGTTTACATCTTAGCCTGGAGACAATAGGAAGCCACTAAAACCTATTCAGTAGGGTCGTGAGATCTATACTTACAGATCTACACTTATAGAAAATTACCTTGGCATAATTGCATAAAGTTCATTGGAGTGATAAAAGACTAGGAACAGGGAGAACCCTAACCCTTGATAATTTCATGGAAGATGATGTCTAGGCTCTTTTTTTGATCATGGCTTTCAGATAGTCCCATAATTTTTAAATTGTCTCTCCTGGATCTATTTTACAGGTCAGTTGTTTTTCCAATGAGATATTTCATATTATCTTCCATTTTTTCAATCTTTTGGTTTGTTTGGTGATTTCTTGGTTTCCCAGAAAGTCATTAGCCTCCATCTGTTCCATTCTAATTTTGAGAGAACTATTATCTTCAGTGAGCTTTTGAACCTCTTTTTTCATTTGGCTAATTCTGCTTTTGAAAGCATTGTTCTCCTCATTGGCTTTTTGAACCTCTTTTGCCAATTGAGTGATCCTATTTTTCAAGGTGTTATTTTCTTCAGCATTTTTGGGGGTCTCCTTTAGCAAGGTATTGACCCATTTTTCATACTTTTCTTGCATCTCTCTCATTTGTCCTCCCAGTTTTTCCTCCACCTGTCTAACTTGATTTTCAAAATCCTTTTTGAGCTCTTCCATGGCCTGAGCACTTTGGATATCTATTTTGGATGTTTGGATACAGAGGCCTTGACTTCTATGTCTTTCCCTGATGGTAAGCATTGATGCTCCTCATCAGAAATGAGAGGAAGAAACATCTGTTTCCCAAGAAAGTAGCCTTCTATGGTCTTATTTTTCTTCCCTTTTCTGGGCATTTTCCCAGCCAGCTACTTGGCTTCTGAGATTCCTCTCCACCCCCTCCTAGTTCCACCCAGATAGTGCTTGGGGTCTGAGATTCAAATGCTGCTCCCCAGTCTCAGGGCTTTCAGCAGTGGGCAGGGCTGCTTTTCAGGGTAAGATTAAATTCAGGTTCTCATGTGGGGGCAGGGCCACCTCCCAGGCTCAGTTCCCTCAGGGGCTTTATGTGGAAATCTTCAGTAATGGCCCTGAGCTCCTGTCTGCTCTGGGAGTTTCTGGCCACTGCTTCCTCTGCTGTTGCCTCTGCTGCTGCCTCCCAAGGGGGCCTGAGTTATGGAAACACCCTGCTCCCCTCTCTGCCAGCCTAGAAGTCTCTCTCACTGACCTGTGGTGCCTGTGGGTGGAGGGACCAGAGGTTCCATCCCTGAAGCCTGGTTGTCTCTGCTCCTCTCGGGGCTGCATGGGCTCTGCTGTCGGGTGCTTGATGGACCTTTGGTGCCAGTTTTTCAGGCCTCTCTGCCACGGAAATCTCCTCCACTGCGTTGCTGCATGGCTTCCACTGCTCCAGAATTTGTGGGGAGTTCTTTTTACAGAAAATGTATGGGCTGTGGGTTTCGTGCTAGCATATGTGAGTCTTTCTACTCTGCCATCTTGGCTCCTCCCCAAACATCTTCCTAACTACCCTGTTTTTGCAGAGGACATTACTATCCCCATCACCAAGGTTCATAGCTTCATAGTCATCCATTGACTCTTCATTTTCCCTCATCCCTCATCTCCAATCATTTTCCAGGTCTTGCACATTTTTTCAGCTACAGCAACACTTTCATACATTTCCTCCTCCCCACTTATATGATGACCACTAATTAAAATCTTTATCAAATGTCAGCTTAACTACTATTACAGCTTCTTCACTTTTCTCCCCAATTCAAGTCTTTTACTTCTCCAATTCCTCCTTCCCATTGAAGTCAGTGACATTCCTAAAGCCCAATTATGATCGTCTCATTCCCCTGCTCAAAAACTCTAGTACTTCACTATTGCCTCCAAGAAAAATTACATATTACTCTGGTTGGCATATGTAGCAGTAAGCACCTGGAGGGACTGCTAGCACAGATTCTTAGGTCTGCTTTTGTAAAAAGATAGCAACTTTTTGTGGGTCAACAATTTTCTTTAATCACATATACTAGCAGAGAATACAAGCAGAGAAATAAAGACCAACAGACAGGACTTCTAACTTTCTGACCATAAGCAATACATACATTACAGAACTATCTGACCATGACATACATACAGTTACAAGAGAGAGAAGCACCAACATCTGGGTTTTCAAAGCCAGGGCAGGGAGCGGGGCTCCTTAAGGGCCTCATCTGGCATATGAACCTTCTTCTAAGCCCCCATAGCAAAACCTCACCTCAGAGTACATATATATGGTTCATAGTCAAAGGGCATGACTCTCATGACCCAGTGCCTCATTAGCAATTAACAAAAGGTATGGACCTTCCTACAAAACAAACCTCCCCAAATCAAGCTTCTTTTAATGGTCTCACCAGAGGACTATTAATAGGAGGGGGAGGACATCTAACTCTCATTAACATTAAAGCATTTTAAAACAATCCTCTTCAAACTGGCCTGCCTAGAGGTCTGCATGCACATTATTCCCCTTATGTCTCCATATCTTTGCACAGGCTGACTCCAGGGCATAAAATGCATATCCCCCTCAAGTCCACCTCTTAGAATACCTAGCTTCTTTCAAAAATGGAATAATTAAGCTTAGATCAAGTGTCCCCTTGTATTTGAAACCTTTACTGTCCCTGTCCCAACAATTTCTGTTACAACTTCTCTCCTTACCCCTGAAATTACTTTATGTTTGCTGAGTTTATATTGTGTACTTATTTTGCATCTTATTTTTGCTTACAAAATGAAGGTAAGCTTCTTATGGGTAGAGACTTTCATTTCCATCTTTGCATGTCCAATGTCTAGATTGTGCTTGGTGCAGAGTAGTGTTTAATGCAAGCTTGTTGGGTGACTGAATGCCTTTAGTTAAGTTAGTAGAGCATAACCCTATTTATCATATGCTAGCTTTGGCTCACATATGCATGGAATTTGAGAAAATTCTCTCACGTTTACAATTCAGAAATACCATAGGATAAAAGATTCAGTGCTGGAATGGAACTTAGAGATGACTTTGTCTAGTCTTATCATTTTATGCACAAGGAAATGAGACCCCAAATGGTTGCATGGCTTCTTCCAAATCAGGCACATAGGTTACAGTGCTAGAATATGAACCTAGTTCCTCTAATTCCAGACCACTAATTGTCTTTTCACTGTAACAGATCACATTGCCTTTAGCCCATTAGTCTGTTGACCAGAGAATTAAAGTTGAAAAATAATAAACTAAACTTGCCCCTAGCTATGGAAACATAATATTGCCAATACAGAGATGACAAATGAAGGGGGTGTCATCCTAATCTATTATCATTAAATTTCTAATGAGAATGCATCTGACAAACAATTAATCAAGCTTCAACTATTTGGATGAATCATTCTTGTTCTGATGTTTTTTCTCCCTTGCTGGAAAAATTTCTTCTTTAATTGTAAGCTGAATTTATTTCAAATTATACTGATGATAACTATTGATGGGTGAATTGCAGAGGGCTGTGGGATGTGGTTTTGCTTGGATAAGAAATTAAAACTTTGTGCAATTAGGCTTACTCCAATCATCTGAGCCTCTGGAAAATAACTACAGCATGGAATTCAGAAATCTAATCTGACTTTTATTCAGGATTTAATATCATGACCATGAGCCAAAATGCTCAAACTTCTCCAAATCATAGACATGTATCACTGGAAGCAGCTTAGGGAATTTTTGGTGTAACTTCTGTATTTTGCAGATAAGAAAATATGAGACAGAGAGATTCAAAGACTTGGTCAAGATCATACAGCTAGGTATTATCATCTCTAGGACAGCAACCCCATTGCCCATCTAGTAGCTTCTCACTCTGCTCTGTTGCTTTCTTTTGTTTTGCTTCTCTCAGTTTCTATGATATACATCAGCTGTACTCACCATGATTACAAGGATTTTGACAAAAATAAATAGATTTTAAGATTATAAGCCTTAGATCTAGAAAAGACCCTATGGAAACTCTTTTGTTGTTCTTGTCATCATTGATGATGCTACAAAGTTAGCATCACCAGTAATTTATCAGCGTATTATGGAAGTAATGTTCTTGTATATTAATGTGGCCATACAATTGTCACTCTTGTCAAAGTATCCTTCCAAATCTGGATTTACTTTTGGGAATTTCTGTTTATGGTACTCTTTTATCCCCCACTCAAATAATCTGAGAGATCGTTGCCTCATTTCACCCAGTTTGGGGTCACCATTTCCCATTAAAGGCATATAGGTTACATGGTTTAAAGAATGACCAAGTTTATGTAAAATTACAATCTATAGAACTGAAATCAATGACTACTGACCCTCCAGTGATGAACCCTTCCAGAGAGATAGTCCCTTACACTCTGTAAGAGTCAAGGATAGTTCCTCAACATATGCCTTAAAATATTGGTACAGAGAGAAGCCACCAGGATAAGGAAACATATTTATAATATAAATTGAAATATATCTAATTATATAAATAGATCTATAGATAGGAAGATAACTTCTCTGCAATTTTGATAAATGGAACACTAGACAAGAGCTGAGAAAATATACCTCCCTCCTTTCTTTGCAAAGGTAAGAGATTGCAGATATTCAATGTCATATATTATCACATGAAATCAATATATGTCTAGTTTTTAAACATTTTTTCCTTTTTTTAAAAAATCTGTTTACAAGATGGCTCATAGTATATTCGATCATATTCAGAAATTAATGTGGTATAAAATATACAGTGGATGAGAAAAATTGAACAGAAAGATAATTTTAAGAGTCTTCTCAGCTCTGGCCTATGATTATTTGTCACCTGTGATGCCCTGTGCACTTTCTCATGGTTATTCCCACTTTGAACTATAGTTAATTATTCCTACAGTACTTATTGGTTTCCAGCAGATGAAGTTTGTACCCTTTAACAGTGAACCAACTCTACGTTAATGTTTCTTTAATGGCAGCCCTTTACAGATCGAAATGCAGCTCCAAAGCAATTTGTCCCAATTTCAAAAGTCTTCCTAACAACTGAGAAGTATATTTTGTTACATGGAATAGCATCCTAAATTATCTAGAAGCATGTTTGGGAGTCATATACTCCTCTATCATTAGCATATTCTGGGTATAAAAAAATATTTTAGTTCTTGCTACACAGAGTAACATTGATCCACATACCAAGAGACTAAACATATCAGGAAGGACTTAAATGAAATCAGGTAATGTACTTGGGAAAATCAGATAAAAGAACTAAAAGAAATCTAATATTCTTTGAATCACTTTCTTTATTATATTTTCCCAGAAAATTGTTTGTAGAGAATATTGGTTTTGTCTACTTTTCAATCCAACAATTTTTTTCTATGGAGGAGGAGGAGATAGTGTATGTTGTCAGGAAGAAAATCAAAGCCTTAAAATCAAGCTAACTAGTTTCAAATATTGACCAAGACACTCCAAGTTTGTGAAAATGAATTGCTTAATTAAGCTCTTTGTTCCAGTTTTCCTTTGCAAAAGAAGAACACTACTTATCTACCTTATGGATTTGTTGAGTGACCCTTAAAGAGCTATATGAATGTGACCTACTCTTAGTAATATAATTGCTAAATGATTGCAGGAGGTAGATGTGAGTCATAAAAAATATTAGTGGAAAGAGTGCTACACTAGAAATCCTCAGAAATGACCCCAAATGCTGACTCTACTATAATGTGAGCATCAATGCAGCATTTAAACTTTGATAGCCTTGGCTTTCTCATCTCTGAAATTCAAATTTTAATGATGCATTCACATCTCAGGAAATAAGTTTACTAATGGTAAAAGATCATATAAATGATTCTTTTTATTAAAGTGAATTTGCTTTTACAACTATTTGTATAGGTCAAAATTGGCTGCTTGCAAGATTTCTTCCCTTCCAATCATATTTGTTTTTCTGTTTGCCCAGTGTCATTGGCTTTGGGCTATTCTATTCTAAATAAGAGTTTGCTACATTATTTATCATTGCTATCACCATCATCATCATTACCATCAGTAGTAGTAATGGTGGTAGTAATAGTAATGGATTATATATATATGGGACATTATACATTTTATAGTATTTTCTATGCATTATTTCATTTGATCAACAGAATGACTGGCCAATCTTAATCAGTCAGACTGTTCACCAATTGATTAGAGCAAGTAAAATAAAATACCAGATTAGAATAAAAAAAGGATAGAGACAAGTGAAAAAAATCACTGGATAAGATGAGAGTGGTACAAAACAAAATTGCCATTTTTCAAAATGTGGAAGAAATAACGAGAGGGATAATAATTCTGGATCTTATTCTGCAACAATAAAATTATTAATGCAGAATTGGGGAAAAAGAAGTAAACAGTCTTACAGTCAATGATCTATAACGAAGGAAAAGCAGGAGATAGTCTTTCCACATGAGTGAAATTTGGAAAAAAATTAATTTTTCAGAGTACAGAAAAAAGTCATGTAACAAATAAACAAAGGCTGGTAAGAATATGTTCACCAGATATATTTCAAATCCATCAAAATGTCATTAAAATAAGATAAAGAAGGAAGAAGATTGCTGAGCTATAGCCCTCAAATAAAATTCAATAAGGAGGGACTCAACCTGGTTCCTGTTAATTTTTTTTAAATATTTGATAGCTATTTTGATGTAATTGGTTCTTTTTGTACTCCTGTGTGTTTCAAGGTTTTTTTTAAATATTATTAGGTGACTTCTGAGAACCAAGATGGCAGAGTAAGCAGCAAATCACCATAACTCTCCCATATTTACCTCTAAACAACCATAAAATAACACCCTGAAAAAAATTCCTGGAACAGCAGAACCAGCAAAAAGATAAAGTAAAAGAAGCTTTGAGCCAAAGAAACTTGAAAGATCAGCAGGGAAGGTCCATGTCCCTCAGGTAAAAGGGGGAATAGACCAGGACAGGAAGTATCCCAACAAGCCAACAGCAAACTTCATCTTAGCAAACCAGCAGTAGATCTGAGTCCTTGTGGAGAGAATCAGGAAAATACTAACACCAGGACATCCCACATACCTCAGCATAGCAAGGGGAATTGGCAGACTCTGCCTCTCAGAACCTCATTGTGCTTCAGAGTAGCCCCAGGCAAACCAGCAACCTCCAGTAGCCAGATTCGACTTGTTTCAGTGTAGTTCTAAACAAGCATGTAGATACCAACCCTATAGGTGTCTAAGCAAACAGGCAAGTTCAAGAAAGGCCCAGCCACTTTGTGCGGCATAACTTTGGGCAAACAGGCAGCATCCACTGGCAGCACTCCATGTGCTTCAGTATATACCCTGGGAAACATAGAAACACATCACTTGTCTCAGTACACCCTAGAAAACAGCAGCAGAACCCCAGTTCAGCACCAGGTAAGTTATCAGATCTCCACAGCCTCCAGAAGCACCAGTCATTCCCATTCCACCCACTCAGCACAGCACCAGAAACAAGGGTGCCCCATGGGCCAGTAGGCAACATCAGTGCAGCACAAGGTAAACAGTCAGGGTCTACAGGTACTAGAACAAGAAGCCTGAGATAGTGCCTTTTCCATACTAGAAGCAGAGATGAAATTAAAAAGAAAGGAAAAAGCACCCCCTCCCAAAAAAAAACAAGGAAAGGAAGATGAACATAGAATATTATCACAGTGACATGGAAGATTGAGACACAAACTCAGAAGAAGACAACAACATCAAAACACCTGTGGATAAAACCCAAAAGGAAAAAGGAAAGAGGTCTCAAACCCAGAAAGAATTCATGGAAGATCTCAAAAAGGAGTTTTAAAATCATATAAAAGAAGCAAAAGGAAAATTGGGGAAAGAAATAATAATGATGGAAGAGAATTATGTATAAAGAGTCAACAGCTTCGAAAAAGACAACTGCTTAAAAAGGAGAATTGGGCAAATAGAAAAGAAGATACATATATTCAGGGAAGAAAACAACCTCTTAAAATATAGAATCGGGCAAATAGAAAAGAAAGTACAAAAGTTAATTGAGGAAAATAACTCCTTAAAAGTTAGAATTGGACAAGTAGAAGCTAACGACTCTATGAGAGATGAAGAAACACTAAAACAATTTTTTTAAATGGAAAAAATAGAAGAAAATGCAAAATATCTCATGGGAAAAGCAGCTGCCCTAGAAAACAGATCTAGGAAAGACAATGTCAGAATCATTGGACTATCTGAAAGCCATAATCCAAAGGAGGACCTGGACAGCATGTTTCAAGAAATTGTCAGTGAAAACTGCCCTGATATTCTGAAACTAGAGGGCAAAATAGGCATTGAAAGAATCCACCAATGACCTCAGGAAAGAGATTCCAAAATATAAACTTTAAGGAACATTGGAGCCAGGTTTCAGAACTCTTAGATCAATGAAAAAAAAAACTGCAAGTGGCCAGAGCAAAACAATTCAAATAGTGGAGAGCCACATCACAGATTATACAGGACTTAACAAATCAAAGATCATAGAACATGATATTCTGGAAGGTAAAGGAGCTAGGACTACAACTAAGGATCATTTACCCAACAAAATTTACAGAAAAAACTGGGCATTCAAACATAGAAGAATTTCTAGCTCTCATAAGGAGAAGACAAGAATCAAACCAAAAATTTGATCTGTAATATCAAGACCCAAGAAAAGCAGAAACTATGAAAAATGGAAAAGAAAACATAAGAAATTTAATAGAGCTAAACTGTTTATATCCCTATATGGGAAGATAATACTTGTTACTCTTAAAAACTGCATACTCATGGGATAACTAGAAGGAACATAAATAGACAGAGGTACCGGTGTAACAAAATTTGAGGGAATCACATAAAAAGTAACTAAGGAGTGAGAAAGAGGAGTACACTGAGTGCAGAAGGAAGGGAAAGGTAGAATGGAGTAAATAATTTCACATGAAAAGCAGGGAAAGACCTAATAGAGTGGAGTGGAAGTTGTGAGAATGGGCAATGGATATCACTTGGACTTTACTCTCATTAGTATTACCTCAAAGAAGGAATAATGCTCTTTGATCCATCAATATTACTACTCTCACTCCAATGAGATTATAAAAAGGAGAAAGATCTGACTCATTCAAAATTACTTATAGCAGCCCTTTTCATGATGGCAGTATATTAGAAATTGAATCTGTTGGGGAATGGCTAAGCAATCTGTGGTATATGAATGTAACACGATTGTGCTTTAAGAAATGATGAATAGGTAGATTTCACAGAAAAAAAAAACCCTGGAAAGACTTGAAAGAACTGATGTAAAGTGAAATGAGCAGAACCAGGAAAGTTTTGTACATGGTATCAGCATCATATGTTGATTAACTATGAATAATTCAGCTCTTCTCAGAACACAAAGATCCATAACAAGTACAAAAGATTCACAAAGGAAAATGATATCCACAACCAGATAAAGGACTGATGGACTCTGAATGCAAATAAAAGCATATTTTTTTCATATTTCATTACGTTTTATGTTTTTTTCCTTTGATCTGTTTCTTCTTTCACAACTATGACTAATTCAAAACTAGTGCCTCATTAGCAAAAGATGTGGGCCTTCCTACAAATCTCAGTCCCTTTAAGTGGTGGGAAAGATCTTCCCATTAAGAAGCAAAATTATATTAATAATAAGCAAAAATGCATTATCAATACATGAAAGCATTGGGCAAAGTAGACACAAAGAAAATTACATGATATAACGAGAAAGTATGTGAAGAAATCTAGAAACCAGAAGGAAGAAACATGTCAAATAAAATTTGGATAAAGTTTAAAGAAAGGAAAGAAACGTTTTTGTCATTGGAAAATATCATCAGAGAAATAGATGAGGTTTTTCTGGAAAAAAACAGAAGCTTAACACATAGTATAATATACTAACAGGTATACTTCCACTATCCAGACTGAAGCCTTCTTTCCAACAAAACTGGAATAGATTGCAACTTTATGATCATTGCATCCTTTATAAAGGTAGAGAGACTAGTAAGTGAAAATTCTACTCTGGATCTGCTTGTCATGGACACAGAACTGCTTTCTGGGGTAGAAATGATGGGAGACTTGGAGACAATAGCTATTAGTCCTATCTTTCTGAGTCTGTGATATACAGAAGGAAATAGGCCATAATCTAACAGATACCCAAAATTTTGGAAAAGCGTATTTCAAGTGGTCAAGAAAATAAGACTCCCTAGATAAAATGTTGCAAGGAAATCTACATCAGGAGGGATGGAAGGTAATAAAGCATGAAATTCTGAAGAAACAAATACAAACAATTCCCTGAGTTGGAATAATAGAAATTATATGCAGGTACTTGTGTGGATGCCCAGGAAACCCACCTACCAAATTCTCTTTTAAAGAGAAACATATGGAAGATGGAAGTGAGGCCAGATAATAAAGGATTAAAACTGGAACAAAGTACAATCCTATGAAAATAGTATCAGAAATAATAAAGTTCAGAATGAGTTGAGACTGAAAGGAAATCTTAGGACAGCAACCAGAAATTTTTTTTTTAGCTAGACTGGAAGTAAAAGGGTGATCCAGGAATGTGTATGACCTTCACTTGAAGTGAATGGGATAGTGATAACTTGTAACAGAAAGAAAGCAGGAATCTTCAGTTTTCATTTTGCTTCTGTTTTTTCTCACAAGAAGAAATGACCTTTGCTGGTGATGACAGAACAAAAATCACTAGTGAAGAGTTGAAACCAAAAAAATTAAGGAGATAGTAAGAGGGCACCTTTTCATTTTTGACAGAATCAAGTCACTTCATTGAAAAGAACTGTATCTTTCAGTTCTGAAAAAAAAAATATAGAGAGTGTGATTGCTGAACTGCAGTGATACTTGAGGGCTCCTTGTAGGAAGGTACTGTCTTAAATGCTTGTATTTGTTTATCCAGTATTAAGTGCATTGCCTGGCACATAGTGACTATTTAATAAATGATTTTCCACCTGTTTATTCATTCAAATATTTCTTTTAAGGCAAGGCAACTAAACACATGATTATAATACAATGTAGAATTTGGCAAAACAAGGGAGGTAAAAACAAAAGGTTAAGGGGCTTAAAAGCACAGGGCCCTTTATACTTCACCTAATGGATTAATAGAAAAGCATTCTGGATTAATGAAAAGCATTCTGACATTTTGGGGAAATAGAAGATAAGTCAAAAAGTTCTAGGCTCTCCAGATTTCCTCCACAGACAAAACATCACCACGAAATACATAGAGAAGCCAAACAAAGCAACTGTTCTAGGTGGACAAGTTGAGAGTAATTCAGAAAAATTCCAGAGGCTGAGGTTTGGAGCAGGTAAAGTATAAACACCTTCAGGCAACTCCACTGAATTAACGAACAGTGGGCCCTGAGAGAAGCAGACAGTGTCAAGAAATTTGACCTCAGCTCTTACTTCATCCAGAGCCGCAAGAAATTTTGCCTCAGAATTTTTACCATGTAGCCACTGGAACTTTCACCTCAGGAATTTTACCTCACAAACTTTCATCTAAAAAATAGAAAATGATGAGTGAGGGAAGGTTGACAGAACCCCACCGATTTCCAGAAGTCAGGCCTAGAAGTGCTAATCAGATATGCTCCCTGGTTGCAGCTCTGTGCTAGGAGCGGGGAGGATGTGCTCAACATGTGTGGTACTACAGGCAGAAAGAACATTTTTAGCACAGCATGGCTGGGATTTAGGGGAGGAAGAGAGGAGTCCCTGATATTGAGACCCTAGATAACACTCGGCAAACAACCCTAAGTAGAACCTGAGACCTAGGGGAACATTACTCATAACTTGGGATTAAAATTTTATGATAATATTAAGCAGCTAAAAATAAGACAAATTAAAATAAAATGAATAATCAAAAGAAAAAGAACGTGAACACTGATAGGTACTTTGATATAAAAGAAGATCTGGGTTTATATTCAGAGTAAGATAATGAAGTCTAAAAAAGCCACTCCTATCCTAAAGAGTAGCATCATCCCAAGTCTGAAAGGATTTGGAAGAACTTAAAAAGGAATTTAAAAATCAAATAAGAAAGAATGAAATAAAAGCAATCCAAGAAAATGATGAAAAGAAAATTAACCAATTAGAAAAAAAAAGATATACAAAATCTTAAAGAAAATAATTCCTGGAAAACTAGAATTAGCAAGTGAGATCGTATGACATTATAAGACACCAAGATATAATGAAAGCATAAAAAAACTGAAGAGAAACTGAAATATCTCATTAAAAAAGCAACTGTTCTGGAGAAGAGATGTAGGAGAGACAATATAAGAATTGGTGAAGTACTTGAAAAGTATGATAAAAAATCTGATATAATGTTACAAGAAACTATTGAGGAAAATTTCCCCAAAGTTCTGGAACAAGAAAGCAAAGCAGAAATAGAAACAATCTACCAATCACCACCTGATAAACAACCTGGAGGGGTCAGGGGAAGTTACAGAAATGTGATAGACAAGTTTCAAAATTTCCAGTTTAATGAGAAAATATTGTAAGCAACAGAAAACAATTTACATAGTGCAGAAAAACAATGAGGATTTCATAAGACCTAGCAGTTTCTATTCTAAAAGACTACAGGTCTTAGAACATTAAATTTCAAAGAACAAAGGAGTTGGGTATGCATCCAAAAATAACTTATCCAGAAAAGTTGAGCATAATTCTGAAAGGAAAAGAACTGATGAACTGAAAAACTTTCAGGTATTTGTAACAAAAAGACCAGAACTCAATGAAAAATTTTGATATGAAGGATTCAGAGGGAATATAAGGAAATCATTAAAGACTAATTATGTGGCACTGATGAAGGGTCAAATATTTTATTTATGATAAATGGAAATGTTAATATTAGCAATTATTATTTATTATTAGTAATAGTATCCTTAAAACTCTTATCACTAAAGCAGTTGTAAAAAAAAGTTGGGGATGAGTTCTGTATGATGAGGTGATCGAAAAACAACAATTGAGTAGGGAAAGGTAAAAAGGAGAAATTATCTCATAAAAACAGGATGTGAAAAAAAGAAATAATATGAAGGAAGCAGCTTGGGGTGGGGAGCTGATAACATTGGAAGCTTACTCTGATATGGGTTAAAGAAGAAACAAGTTATACATCTGCAGAGGTTTAGAAGTCTTGAAATTCTAGAAAGGTGGGAAAACTGGAAATTGGGGTAGAGGAAGGACTTTAAGAAAGAGGTGGGCTGATTAAATAAAGGAGGGAATTTTAGAGGATTAGTTAAAATAACAAATAAGAGTTCAGGGGGATAAGATAAGGCTAGAGGGATAAGATGAAAAGAGGCTGAGAAGGAAAATAGTGAGTAAAGATGAAGAGAAATTCATAGTAATTATACTATGTATACAATTAAATAGTATACTATGTATACTATTATACAATAGTAATTATAACTTTGAATGTGAATGGGATGAACTCACTCATTAAGTAGAAATAGCAGAATAGATTAAAAATCAGAATCAAACAATAAGCTGTTAACAGGAAACAAATTTAAAAATGATAGATGCACATAGAGTTAAAATTGAGAATTGGAGTAGGATTTATTATGCTTCAGCTGATGTGACAAAAAGACGGGTAGAAATTATGATCTCTAACAAAAGTATGGCTAAAGTAGAATTAATTAAAAGTGATAAACAGGGTAACTACATTTTGATAAAAGGTACAATAGACAATGAAGCAAGTTCAATACTGAGTCTATATGCACCAAGTAATCTAGAATCTAATCTTTCTAAAAGAAAAGTTAAATGAATTACAGATGGAGATAGATAGTAATACTGTAATAGTAGGACTCTTTCATCTTCTCCTCTCAGAACTAGATAAATCTGATCAAAAAATAAGAAAGAAATTAAGAAAAGTAATAGAATTTTAGATAAAGTAGGCATGATAAATATCTGGAGAGTATTGAATGGAAATAGAATGGAATATGCTTAGTTTCAGCAGTTCATGGTATGTTTACAAAGACTGATGATATATTAATACTTAAAAATTTTATGTTAAAAGAAGAAAAGCAGAAATATTGAAAGTTTCAGTTTTTGAGATCATAATGCAATAAATTTATATTTAATAAGGAAATATGTATTAAATAGCAAGGAAACATTGAAAACTCATTGAAGATTAACCAATCTGATCTTAAAGAATGAGGGGGTTATTGAGACAACATATCATAATTTATAGAATACTGCAAAAACAGTAATTAGAGAAAAATGGATATTTCTCAATGCTTGCATCAATAAAATAGAAAGCCTACTGAATTGGGTGTGCAATTAAAAAAACTAGAAAAATGACAAAAAAAAAGCCTTTCCTAATTAAACACTAAATTGGAGATCCTAAAAAATTAAAGGAGAGATTGATAAAAATGAGAGTAAAATGTATTGAATTAATAAATAAAATTTAGAGGTGATTTGATGATAGATGTAATAAAATAGATAAATAATTGGTTAATTCATTTTTATAGAGAAGAGAATCAAATCACTAATATCGAAAATGAAAGTTGAGTATATCAATAACAGAGATGAAATTAATCATAAGAGCTATTTTGTCCAATAACATTCCAAAAAATTAACAATTTAAGTGAAATGGAAGAATATTTACAAAGAAATATAAATTAGCTAGATTGGCAGAAGAGGAAATAGAATATCTAAATAGATCTATGTTAGAAAAAAAATCAGATAGGTCATAAAGGAGCTTCCTAAGAGAAAAGCACCAAAACCACATGAATATACAAGTGAATTCTATCAGCCATTTAAAGATCACCTAATTCCAATGTTAAATATATTATTTGGAATAATGGATAAAAAACAGACCCTGACAAATTCCCTTTATGAAGCAAATATGATACTGATACCTAAAGCAGGAAGAGTAAAAACAGAAGAAAGAAAATTATAGACCAATTTCATTGATGAAAATGGATGTAAAATCCTAAATAAAACACTAGCTAAAAGATTACAATAATCATACATTATGATTAAGTAGAATGTGTATCAGGAATTCAAGGATGGTCTAACAGAAGGAAAACTATTAACATAATTGATTACATCAATAATATAAGTTTTTTTAAATCACATGATCATATCAATAGATGTAAGAAAAGTTTCATCAAATTCAATACTCATTTTTTAATTAAAAACATCTGAAAGTATCGATATAAATGGATTTTCCCCTTAAATTTAAAAAAGCATTCATCTAAAACCATCAGCAAGCATTATTTATAATGGTGATAAAGCAGAAGTCTTCCCAGGAAGATGAGATACGAAATAAGGATGCTCACTGTCATCATTGTATTGGAAATCCTGGCAATAGTATTGAGAAGAGAAAGAAATAGAAATAATCAGACAAGGGAATGAGGCAATAAGATTGCTTTTTTACCGATGACATGATGACATATTTGGAAAATCCCAAAGATTCCACTGAAATGTTAGTTGAAATAATTACTAATCTTAATAAAGTAGTGGGATATAAAGTGAATCAATATAAATCATCAGCACTCCTATATGTCAAAAATAAAACTCTGCAAAAGGAGATAATAAAATATACCCCATATAAAATAACACTACACAATATAAAATATCTTGGAGTACACCTGCCTAAACAAACCCAGGAACTATATAAGCAAAATTAGAAAAAAGAAACCTTTTCATACAAATAAAATTGGATTTAAATAACTTGAGAATTATTTATCGTCCTTGGATAGGCAGGGTCAATACAAAAAAAAAAAATGAAAATTTTACCCAAGCTAATTCATGTATTCAACAGTCCCATTTTGCTATTGGATTAGAGAAAATAATAACAAAATTCTTTTGGAAAAACAAAAAGTTAAAAATATTGAAGGAAATGATAAAAAAAATGTAAAGGAAAGAGGCTTAGCAGTACTAGTTCTTAAACTATATTATAAAGCAGTAATGATCAAAATTAACTAGCATTGGCTGAGATGCAAAGGGAGATCAACAGAACGCAGTAAATGTACAATTTACAGCAACAAATCAACTTAATAACTTTAAATTTGATGAGTGCAAAAAATTAAGAATTTGGGATGAGAACTCATTATTTGGTAAAAGTTGTTGGGGAAACTGGAAAATAGTATGGCAAAAACTGGGCGTAGACAAATATCTTGCCCCACTTACCAAGAAAAGGTTAAAAATGGATACATGACCTAGACAAAAAGAGAATTTACAAAAAAGAATACATTACTTATCAGACTTATGGATAAGTGGACAATTTATGAAGAAACAAAGGGATCAAAACTAGGTATAAAATGAACAATTTGAAGTACATTAAATTTAAAAGTTTTTTGTAGAAATAAATATAAACAAGATCAGAAGGAAAGAAGAAAATTGTGGAAAATTTTTATAGACAATTTATCAGATTAAGGGCCCATCTAAAATATTTAAAGATGTCTTCAAATCTAATAAGAATCATTTCCAATTGACAAATGGTCAAAGGATATGAAAAGGCAGTTTTCTTTCTAAACAATATTGAGTCACATAAAAAAATGCTCTAAATCACTACTTATTGGAGAATTGCGAATTAAAACAACCTTAAGATATCATTTTATACCTACCAGATTGACTAAATGAATGAAGGGCAAAGTGAAAAATGATGGAGGGGATGCAGAAAAATTGGGATACTAATTCATTATTGGTGGAATAGTGAACTGTTGCAGTCATTCTGGAGAGCTTTATGGAAGTTTGACCAGACTTATTAAACTACCTATACCCTTTCATGTAGCAATACCACTACTTGGTCTATTTCTGAAGATGACTGAGGAAAAAGGAAAAGAATTCATATTTTCCAAAATTTTTGTAGAAGTTTTTTGTTTTTTTTATTTGTGATGGCAAAGAACTGAAAATTTCAGGGATGCTCATCAATTGTGGAATGGCTAAACAAGCCATGGTATAAAATTGTGATGCAATATTACTGTGCTAAGAGAAATGACAAACTCAAATATTTTATAAAAACAGAAACATGGAAAGACTTGCATGAAATAATGAAGAGCAAAAGGAGCCGAACCAAGAGAACATTGTATACAATAACAGCAATTTGTTTTAAGAATGACTTTGAATGAATAAATTACTTTGAATATAAATACTGAAATCAACCTTAAATGACATATGAAGAAAGACACTATCTTCATCCAGAGAAATACCTGATAAATAGAAGTGTATATAGAATGATATTACACATATATATACACACATACATACAAATGTGTATTTTATATGTATATGTGTGTGTGTGTGATATGTATTTATGTCTAATGATAGTTATCTCTATGGTGGGGGGAGAAGAAAAAAAAAGAAATTTACATTATATTTTTGTTGTATATGTGAAAGGAATAGCATATTCTACATAGTCTATTTGCAGTTTCATGTGAATTCATCTTTTTATTGCACGATGTTCTGGAAATACTTATTTTATTTCATAAAGTAAAAATAAAATTTATTAATAACAAAGCTAATGGGTGTAAGGGAATTGCCAACCCCCAGCCTCTTGGACAGCATTCACTAGTCACAACTCTGGTAAACTGAGGGGAGATTGGCAACGCATGAACAAGATGGCGCTGGGAGGAAGGGTTCCACCCCTGTTTTGCTCAAGGCTATTTTCCAGGGCTTTCCAGAGAACAAAGCCCAAACTGTTTTTCTTTCTAGGGGCTACATGTCCACCCTGGGCAGTCCTGGTTTAAGGTAAATTACTTCCATATAAGGGCAAACTACTAGCTGATAGGTTCACTTAGGGCACTGGTGTCAGAAAAGAGATAAAAGCACCACTCACTGCTTGAATTACTATCTTGTCTCCCACCTCAGTCATTGCTTACAGCTAAACTCCCCCAGGGCCTGCAGGCCTCTGCTGGTCAATAAGCCTGTGGGCCCGAGAGATCGGGCTCAGACTCCCAGGGTCCCTAACAAATGGGCATTTTCCCCCATGCTTAAAATTGAAAGCTTACAATAATTTGCAAAAAACAGTCACAAGGAATATTTACCATGTACTGAATCAGTACTATAGCTCATTTGCCTAAGACTAACGGTTTTTAAAAACATTTTACAATTAGCATGTTCAAGCAAACTAAGTTTACACGCAATCGTTTTTCACTCTAGGCATTTATCCATGATTAGTACATTCTCATTTGTTTGGCACATTATTTCATGGATATGTTAAAAATGTAAGTGCACAACACAAGTATTTCCTTGAAATTAAGAAGAATCAGACCTTTCTGAACAGAATTGTGCTTTACTCACATCTGACTAAATATAAAATTATTAACAGGCTTTTGGGGAAGTGCAATATACTAGGAATAAGATATAAGATTCAAATAACAGGTAAGAGGATACATGAACATTGATTGTGCTTTGAGCAGAAGGATGAGAGCCTCCGTATTATTAAAAGCATAGCTAAGTGTTAAGTTAGTTACTGGGTAATTAATGGTTTTCAATAACTTGAATTGCTTGAATTTAAGAAGTGAGTTTAATAAGACATTTGTAATTTGAATGATGCAGAGTGCATGGGTGCGCTTAATAAGGATCAGAATATTATATGTGGGTCTGACTATGTCGCCCCAGAATGTAAGAAGTTCTGTTAAAGTTAGAATTGAAATATAACCTCTTTTAAATAAAATAAAAAGGAAACCATTTGCATATATGAAAGCCAATCAATACATTATCATATTAACAGGTGTACAAGTACACCTATTATATGATTAAATTATGCAAAATATACATATTTCTTTGCAAAGAGATCTATATGTTTGTATATACATTTCTAAACATATTATGCACAAAAATATTGAAAAATTTTAAAAGCCAAATTTCTCCAGTGTTTAGAGTTCTAGATATAGAACTCTAAAGATCTGAGCTCAAATCCAGCACCAGAAGTTCGAATCTTCTCCAAGATACTTACTGTCTGTATGACCATAGGCTAGTCATTTAATCTCTCTCTCCCTCACTTCACTCATCTATAGAATGAGAATAATAATGCCACCTGCCTTCCACAGCTACTGAGATGATGAAATGAGATTTTTGTGAAGTATTTTATATATCTTGAAGTGTTATGTGAATTATAACTCATTATCATTTTACTATTGTTACTAAAAATAGGGCTAATTAAAGCAAGGGTAATGTGTGGGCTTGATTAAAGCCAAAGGGGGGATCTGATTTAGGACAACGTGTCATTATGGAACTTCATAGTATAACGGGCTGAGACAAACTTCTGATTTCTAGAGTAAGAATTCTGGTTCCAAAATCTGTACTAGACTAGGAAGCAAAAATGCTCAATGTTCTAGGAAGTTGGTTATTTATTTGACTCAATCTCATTCCTCAAAGCTTTAGTTTATTAATAATTGCTACTTATATTCCCTGTCCCAGACAGCATAATGAATAGGGCACATCTAGCCTCCTTTCTTAATTCAATCACCTTCTGTAGTGTATGTACTCATTTGAAGTCATGAACTGGTTTCATGAAAATAAGATCTTTTGGAAGTAACATGTAGCCATATTCACACAAACTGAATAAATAGTAGCATAGAAAGTACAGTTATTCTTTCCATATCCCTGGGGTTAGGGGGTTAGTGCCCCCAAGATATTGAAAATTAGTGAAAAATACTTTACCCTCCATTCCAGAGAAATCTGATTTTTGTTTTTGTTTTTTACTGGGATGTTTACAGTGCCTTACTGTAAAATTTGGGTGAAGTATTAACTTAGGCTATACATAAGTCAATGTTAAGTAAAAATACTGTATGAAAAAGAACTTTTTCCTGTCATCTGTGGCTTCCACAAAAGTCCCCAAAAGTCCCATCTAATTTCTTATGACAATCTACAATATATCAAAACTGTGATAGGGAAATTTGCAATGTGGAAAAAATAACTGTGTATTCCTAAAGCAGCAAATCCCAGTCTTACAGATTTTCCTACTGTGAGTCTGTGAATGGCTATAAGATGGAGACCATGTGATCATTTTCTTTAAGTTTGTGGCTCTTTTTTGGTGTCCCTTAGTGACAGGTCATTTTCTGTTCCGTTTTTTCTTATCTTGAACAGAAGGAAGAAAGTTAAGTACTAAATAACTCTACCACTGAGCAGAATTATACTTAGTAAAAGGGATTCCCAATGAATGCTGAAATTCTCCAGATATTCCACTTTATGGATAACATCATCTTGGTTGCATCAAGCCTAGGAACACAGCAGATGTTATTAGATGGAATTCAACAATACTCAAAATAATTTGGTGTGTCCACTCATGGAGAAGAAACCAACTGGTTGACTATTGTCTAGATTATGGCATGAAATTTATATGGACAATTTATAGAGCTTATCCACAAGAATGTATAATGTGAGACAAACAATGTAAATGGATAAATATTTGAGTTCAGAATAAAACTGGAAGAGAAAAAAGAAGAATGATAGAAGGAAAACAGTCTGGGTTACTTTCAGAAAATTACAAATCTCTTTTAATTACCTCAAATATCTAATGAAAGCAAAGGTTACTTCCTAATACAAATATCCTCACAGTCTTATTGTATGGCTGTAAGACATGGAAAAATTTCTAAAAAATAAAAAAGTGATTATCAGCTAGAGAATAATGGAGAGGCACCATGGGGAGGAGCAAACTGTGAAACATAACTAATGAAGAGCTTTGAAAAGCAATCAAAGTAAAATATGGTAAATAAGTGATAGTAAAAGAAAAGGAACACTCGTGACAAGGATAGGGGATAAAATGTGGTGCACACAGTATCCAGAAAACTGAAAACTGCTCCTAGTATGCTGAGGGTCCTCATTGTGGTGAACTTGAGGGGAGGCAAGGATTGGGATCATACAGTATGAGCAGCCATGAATGAAATTGTCATCTATATCATCATCCAGAATATCAAGATCAACGACACTACAAATTCATGTGAGCATTTATGTACTTGGGCTTTGCTTCTAGGACATTGCTGAGGGTGAAGTGGACATTATTCCTCCCTGGGGCCCCTAGGTTGGGAGATATCTGTTAGGTTGCTGGGCAGGGCTGGATAACCTTGACTAGCAGAAGCATTCTGTTGGGCCCCTGTCAAAACATTATTCCCCCTTGCCTGGCAACAACTTGTGCCCCCCTGCCAGAACTGTTCCTGTTATCCCCCTTTGCCAGGCAACTACCTTCTACTGGGCACCCCCCTTCTTGACAACCACTTTCTGTTGGGCACCCCCTTCCTGACAACCGCTCTCTGATTGGGTCCCTTTCCTGGCAACTACTTTCTGTTGGGCCCCCTTGCCTAGCAGCAAGCTCCCCACCACCCTGTCAGAACTATTCTGTGAGAAATGTTTGTTGTAGAAACCGTAAGGCTGTACTGAGAAGTGCCAAAATGCTTAAAATGCGCACATCTACCTTAGTTCTGGGCTATCTCCTCCTTTCCACGAGGCAGCCGCCAGCCTGGCTAATAAAGATGCTCTCGAAATTCCCAATTGACTCTTGCCTATGAATTATTTACTCTGTCCATTTCAAGGGAACTCTTTATAAAACTATAATTTTATAAATGGAAGGGATCTTAGAAAGCTTCATTGACTCAGCCTCTCATTTTATAGATTAGAAACATAGAGAATAATGTGATTTATCCCAGGATCACACAACTAGTTAAAAGCAAAACTGGGTCTAGAATCTCAGAGTTTGAACTCAGTCTTGTCTATTTTTCTGTATCACATGGCTTTTCATATTCAAAGAGCAGAAAAATGACACAGTGGTGCTTTTATTTAGGAAGTTTACCACATTCAAGTGATACAGAATCCTGGGAGAAAAAATGAACTCTAACAAGCAAGTTCAAAGTATACTCCAACAGAAGAATAATGAGCATGTTGATAACTTAGTTGTAGTGTGAGGTTGTTAGAGGGAAGCTATATTGCTGACTTACTTCAGTACTGGGGACAAATAAAGCAATTTCTGAAGCCAGATCCTATAAAAATAAAAAAGCTACCAAGCTAAAGGACTCCAAAGTTTCATCAACTATCTAGGAAGAGCACTCTCATGACATAAGCATGTAAATGCACTCCTTTGGCATGAATAAACACTTAAAAATACAACATCTCATAGTTTGGTACTGATTTTTAAAGGTCTATACTTGAGGGCCAGAATTCAGATGACTTACAGCTAGTTCCAATGTCCATTTTTAGTTAATGGTCATTTAAAGCACAGTGGTTTTGTATGTCACCCTGGTTTCACATAGGTTATGCTTCAAGTTGTATAGACATAAAGCCAGACTTTCCAGGTACAGATCAAAGCATTTCCTCACTCCCTTGGCAGACATCCCAATGATTCCATGACTTCTTTTCCCCAACCAATCATCCTCTATTTGGGCTCAAAATTGCTAACAGCTGTGATCAAGTATAGAGGCTCTGGCCCAACTCCAAAGGAGGAGGGACTTGCAAAATGCCTATATTGGCAGAATAATAGAAGCTATCATCTAAACCTGTGTTTAGCTGCAAAAAGTTTGCAAACCCAAGAAATGATGATTCTTGGTTGACTAGACAATGACTTTGAAAAGGAAACACCACTATTGACTTGGAAGACTGGGTGATGGTTAAAGGAATGTGTCCTTTGAACTGCAAATCAGCTTAAGAAGTAACATAAATGCCAAGGTTCATAACTATAAGAAAGTGTGAATAGAAGAATTTGAGGGTGATACAAAAGTAGGGAAGTAATTTCTCATACACTTACTAATATAAAGAATTAGAAGAGAATGATAGTGTTCAAACTTTACTTTTCTCTATTTATATATATATATATATATATATATATATATATTATTTGTTGACATGCATGACTGTGTTGATACACCACCACATTCTGCTAAAGCAGATGGAAAGGAGTTTTACAAACTCAAGGTTTTTTTTTTTTTTTTTTTAAGAGGATGGCAATATTAAGACAGAAATATTATGCCACCACTTCTTTTTGTAAAATGAGTTTGGGATTCATTCATGAATTATATTTGCTTTTCAGGTAGCTATCCAATTCATAAGGATTTAGATGTCTTGAATCTATGTCCAACTCTCTGGTCTCTTTCAAATTTCTGTTACAGATAAATGGATAGGTGGATGAATACTGAGATTAAAGCTCTAGAGAGCATATATCTGATGACAAAGAGAAAAAATAGTAGCTAATGTGTTCATTAATGGTCTCTAGAACAAAAATTTTGGATAATTTATTCACATGCTATTGAAAATCTTGGTTGTCAGATACTTTTTAATACTTCACTTGAATTCTTCCTTCCTGATTCATTTTAAATGTATATTTTGTCCTATACCTAGTGGGGAAAATTAACAACTGATTAGCATCTGCCATGCATGAAGCCAGCATTTGCTGCCAAGCAGTTAAGAGGTTCTAGACCTTTCTTGAATTTGTTGCTCTTGTCTGAGAACCTTGAGAAGGAAGAGGCAACATACAGTTAAATAACCTTGAACAGTACGACCCTTATCGTTTTGTCAAAAGAAGCTTTAGTTTATTGAAGACTCGAGATGGAGACCTCAAACTGGAATTAGAAAGACCCAAGTGAAAGTCACCATCCTCTTGCTCCTTATCCAACGGTATTATATATAGAGAAGCAAGGAAAAGAGCTTAAAGGAGGAATGCAGAATACTGCCTTGCCCTCTTGAGATTCTTTCGGATCTCAAAGGAAGGGATATGAGAGCATCCTGGTACCACCTGGCAATGAACAAATATAGATTTCACAACAGCCTGACTAAAGAGACCTGTTTTATCGTGCCTCCTGGAATATCATAAGCTTATTCATACTTATGATCATTGCCCTTCTCCAAGATTCCCATTTGTTTTTTGAAGTTGGGATGCAAAATTATGCATGTTTCATTCTTGAGGGTCTGAACACCACCAAGTATGGTGGGAGTATAATCACAAGGTTTCTATCATCTTTTTTTCTACATATATATTAATATTCATTTTCTTAGCAAGGGAATTTTACTGCTATTTTTATCCAGGAACATTTCATTATAACCTAGATTTGTTTTCTTTTGAAAGAATAGCCAGCAATCCCTTATGTCATTATATTCTCCTTTAGTATTTTTTATTTTCCTGTCCTAGTAGAACTTTACTTTTTTTGATAACCATTACTTAACTTGCCATGGGTCAAAACAATTAGAATTCTAATACTAGGAATATGTTTCAATCTGTTATTGTATTAAACTTCTAATGTGTAATTTGTTAAATTTAAAATTTTTATTTTATATGTTTATTTTTTCTCCCTCCCATTTCTCTCTCCTTGACTTTACAAAAAACAAAAACAAAACCTCATGGTAAATATACATAGTCCAGAAAAACACCTTCTCACATGGGCCATGTTTAAACATGGCCTATTTTTTAAACATGTCTATCTTGTTCTACATTTTAAGTGCATTATCACTCTCTGGAAAGATTTATGTGACATCCTTCATTGTTAATCTTCAGGAATTGGATTTTTGGTTTATTTTGCTTTTTTTTGCATTATATCCATTTTTATTGTAAACTCTTTCAAAGTCCCCCTGCCATTCTTATGGATAAGATGAAGAGATGTTGATTAAACAAAGATGTATTTAAAATTATTTGAATGGTTAAAAACTTTAAATATTCATTAATGGTTCAATGTCAACTTGGAGGGAGAGTCTCTGGTAAAATGTATTCAGGATGTTTCCATGGTCCTTTGCTACTTCACAATTTTTAAAGAGTGGAATGAAGTCATAGTTTATCAGAAGGCATTTTTACCAGATTTACAGATGACAAAAGATCATGACAGAGAGCTGACATGTTGAATGAAACAGTTCATATCCCAAGAGACTTATAAAAAGCTAAAGACTGGGATGGGGGGAGGTAAAGTACAAATTCAATGTGAGTCAATAGTTTAATAGTTTACTGTGTGAATCCAAAAAAAAAATGTAATCTCAGCTACCTTCAGATAGATATAACATCCCCAGATAAAGAAATGAGAGGACACTAACCAGGACACTCTTGAAATATTACATTCAATTCTGGGTGCATATTTTTGAAAGGAAAGTTATAAACTGGAGAATATCCAGGGGGATGTTAACAGGAAAGTTAGGGTTTCATTATCATGCTGTACCAGGATGTATTGAAAGAGGTGATCGTTTATTTAGTCAAGAGAAAAGAATGCTAAAAGCATGATAACACTCTGAGCATTTGAAAAGTCCTGATATGGGTGGGGAATATGGTTTGAAGAATTAGACTTCATCCATTTTACACCCAGAAAATAAAGAGCAATAGATGGAAAGTGTATAATCAGATTTTTAAACCAGCACAATAAATACATTTTGACTAAGTTATTATTGTAAAATCTCAACTTGGAATTCCAGGGCACTCCCAGTGTGAGATCTCCTTCCAACTCCTTCTGTTCAATATGGAATGACAACTTATCTGTAACATTATTCTTAGAAAATTCTCCAGGTGAGAGGTGAAATAACATTCTCATGGTTATAAATCCAGAATACTGAAGAAGCAGGACTTGAGTCCAGTCTTGTTGATTTCAAGAGTATTCTCTATTCAAGATGCTCCCTCTTTTTTCTTATAAGTGGAACTACTGTAAAGTTTAATGGATGGCCTTCAGAAGTCATGGGCTCCCCCTCACCAAAGCTCTTTAATTCAAATAATAAATAAGCCACTATTAATTACCTATTTTATATGTATTATTATGCTTTACTCAATGTTTACATTCAACTAATAGACAAGCAATTATTAATTGCCTTCTATGTACTAAATATTTTTCTATGTGCTGGTAATACACTCTCTTTATGTATATATATATATATATATGTATATATATACACGCATATATATGTAGAGAGAGAACCACTATATATATATATATATATATATATATATGTATATGCATATGTAGAGAGAGACAGAGAGGCAGAAACAGAGACAGGGAGACAGAGATAGAGAGACAGAGAAACAGAGAGAGATCTGTGTTTATATGTATATGTGTGTGTATATATATGAGTTCTTGCCCTCAAAAACTTTCTCTTCTATTGGAGGAGATAGAATGTATTTATATGCATATATTCATAAAATAAGAATAAAATATTTTGTAGGTGAGGGGTTGGGTGAGTCACCAGAAACTAGAGGAATTGGGAAAAGCTTCACATAGACTGTGATATGAACTGATTTTTTTTTTTAAGGAAGCTAAGATACATAACTGAAGTTCATGTCAGGCATGGAGGGAAGATAATACAAAGTCACAATGATGGGAAATAAATACTCATTTGTAAAGAATAGCAAGAAGATCACATTAACTTGAAAACATGGATTATGGGAAAGGAAATATTATGCAATTAAATAGAAAGGTAGGTTGGGGTAGGGAAATGAAGCATTTTAGATACCAAATAGAGGGCTCTATATTTGATTTTAAAAATAGAAAGCATATAACGGATTTATTGAGTAGGAGAGTAGTATAGTCATGCCGGTGACCTAGGAAAATCACTTTCATAATTACGTGGAAGATGAATTGGAGGGAGAAGTATCAGATCAATCAAGGCCAATGAGAAGGCAATGCAATAGTAAAAGCACAAGGTAAGGACAATTAGAGCTAAAAAGGTGATCTGACTCTATAAATATAAGGGGAAAAAATGAATCCAGAAGATATTGAGACGTTATTATTACCAAGATTTGGTAATTAGCTATATTTGGAGGTTAGAGTGAAGATTTTCTCACTTAGAAATTTCAGAAATTTCCACGTATATGACTAATTTAAAAAGCAGAAGAGTAGCAAAAAATATGGCATATAAGGCCTTTGCCTAATTTGTAGAAAAATTCTATATAATGTCCCCCCAAAAAATCAGAAAAATTATTTTTCCTCCAAGTCTATGCTTTCTATCCATTAAAAAGTCATACAATATAGTACGCTAAAGGAAGTATCTTTAGCTTTCATCCCCTATCAGATAAAGGTTGATGTTTCCTCCCAAAAACTCTATTTTTATACTATTTTTACCAGAAGTTTTGAACTCTGAAGGAAATAATCAAATTGTAAGAAGAAACAGAGACTAAATACAGCAGTAACCAGTTCAATCTAGTTCCCCCTATCCCAAGTTTAAATTAAACCCTTTGAGGGGATAGTTCCTGTGCCAGATTTGTGTGCCTAAATGATTTTAGATACTATACAAAATGTTCTCTAAAGCATGGTGAGAGCTTCAATTGAACTTCCAATTTACGCTGCCCTAGGGTGACTGGAAAGTACACACAGTACATTGTGTGACCTAGAAAATGTTTGAGTTCTAGATGGATGACTCCTGAATTTATTGTATTTTATTTCTTTTCACAACAGATAAAAAACCCATGTTCTTCCCTGATTTTTATTTCTGGGCAGATGACACACAATTCTCTACAGGTATTTTTTTTTACTTTTATAGGAATATGCTAGTTCTATTATCATGGAGAAAAATCATTTTCCCTGAGAATAAGATGGAGTATTTAATCCTCAACTCAATTTTCTTTATTGTTGAGTTGTAAAAAAAGGCTCTTCTCCATATGAATTAACATTAAAGCTTAAGCAACTTGTTACAAATCCTAAGATTTAAATTTCTTGTGACACTTTCAACATTTCTTTGTATTTTTAAATCATTTAATGAGTATATTTATTCAGTAGCATTTCTTAAATAAAGACCCCTAAAAAGTGAATGAATGTGAAATTGTGACTCAGCTATTTACAAAACTTGTGTCTCAGATGTTTAGGCCTATGTGAGTTTACAATGCACTCCTTTCCTCTGCACATGGTCACATTTGGATAATGAAATATATAGAAGAATGAATCCGGATTTTCAATTAAAATGGTACCATAAAAGCTTAGAGAGAAGCATATTCTTTCCTCTTAAGTCCTTGATATAGTCAAAAATTACTCCAGAAAGATGAATGACAGAATATTGTTACAAGATAAAAGTAAACCCTACAGTTGTGTTGAAACTGCACAAAAGATGGCTAACAGCCAGAAGAGTAGGCCAGAGTGATCTTACAAAGAAAGCCATCATGAGCTAAAAATGAAGTGGAAGTTAGCCAGAATGAAGGCAAATGAATCAGAATACAGGAAGTGGAAGAGAGGTAAAAAACACAAACGTCTGAAGCCCAGTAGCCAGCACTCGGAGAAGGGGAGTCGCAAGCGGTCATAAGCTCCAACAATCAAAATTGAGAAGAAAACAGAAGCAAAAGAAAGGGCATGGCCCCCAGATCACTATTTACAGGGCCCAGGCTCAACTGTGCATTCCTTAGAGCACTAGGAGCCACAGTAAGTAAACAGGCACAACTCAGCTCTTGGACACCAAAAGCTAGGGATCAGGGATTGAGGCTATATTGGTACCATTCAGCAGACCTGAGAATCGTAAGATGTCCAGCATCCTCCTGGGGTTTATCAGGGCCACAGAAGTTGGAAGAAACAATTCCAAAATTGAAAATCATACAAAGAGAGTCTGGTTGAGGAGAGAATTCACGGTGAACTACCAGAAAAATGAGAAATTTGATTGAGGCAGAGAGTGCTATCAAATAGCAGTTACTACCATACAAAATGGCATTGGCATCTAGATTACTAAAAAGATAGTGCCAAACTAGGCCCATCTGATGCATCCAAGAGGGCCAGAAGGTTGAGGACCTTGAAAGCAATAAGTTGCAGACGGTGGCAGCAAGCAGTAGTACTATGAGGCTGCTACATTATTCAGACTAAGATAACACAGGCTCAAGGGCTCTGAGGACCCTGACACTCTGTTCTGATGTATCAGATGAGTCCCTGACAATCTAATGCTCTGAAACTCAAATATTCAAGGGATTTGTTCAGTCATTTGTTCAGTCATGTCCAACACTTCATGACCCCATTTGGGGTTTCCTTGGTAGTGATTCTCCATGCCCTTCTCTAGCTCATTTTACAGATAAGAAAGCTGAGGAAAGCAGAATTAAATGACTTGATTAGGCTCACATAGCTAGTATGTATTTGAGACCAGATTTGAACTCAGGAAAATGAGTCCTCCTGACACAAGTCTGGTACTCTACCCAGTCTGTCACCTAGCTGGACCATGGGGATCCTAACCCCATGAAATTCAAATCAGCATAGCAACACAGGGAACTCAAGTGAAGACCAAGCAGAATTTACCTTCTGTTATGGTAATTAGAAATGGGGAGATCTTTCTCATTCATTAATAGGCCCATTTGACCTGTTTAGGTCACATAAGTTTGAGTCACATGCAGCCTGTGGTAGGAGGAGTTTGCCAAATAAGTGGAACAAAAAGAGGCAGAGCTAGAGCAGAGCTGAGAGGAAGTGAGTCTTGAGAATAGTCGGAGCTGGGAAGGATGCAGGCAAGCAGGTAGCTGGCTAGTGTGAGTGAAAGAGCTTGTTTGTGATTTTGCTTAAAAAAGTCTATTTGTGATTTGTTTAAGGGACCTGGTTTGTGGGAAGCCTAGCTTGGGGATGGTATTTTTCTCTGAATTGTTATTGTGTATATATTTTTGTTACTATGATAGACTTGGCTTTCTGGTGTCTGAATAAATGTTCTGGTTCTGTCTTCCATGCGGAGAGTCTGTGGTATTTCACAATTCAGAATTGCACCAGGATCTTCATGGCATCATAGGCACTATGACTATCTCATTGGTGCTACACCTTCCACTTTAGGAGTGCAAGACAAGGTGAAGACTGCCCTGGACCAAAGCTCTAGTTTAAGCACTAAAGTTAGAAGGATGAGCAAATCGAAGGAAACAGTGTACTAGCTAAAAATAAATTACAAATTTAGAGGTTGCCAAAAGAAGGAGTGATTAGCTCTTTGTTCACTTTAAATAGACATTCAAAGGAAAAACGAATGTTCTACAAAGATTCCTCAAATACCTGGAAGAGATAAAGTAAGAGAAAAATGAAATAAAGGCTCTTAGATGAAAGAATGGGGGGTAAAAAGCTTAAGACAATGGCATCATAGTAAAAAAGAAACAGAGTCTACTGATCCATACATTAGAACCCCTGTCTGACACATATTGAATTACTTTGAAGTGTAGTATTATCAACATTTTTTAAATTAACTATTTCACATGATCTGTGGGTCATGCATTTGATACCTCTGACTTACAACAGAAAATGGTAAATGTTACCCAAGAAATAAATTCATAAAAAGTAGAATAGATTCACAAATCAATGTTTCTGCAAGACAGTAAGAAATATGAAAATACTTTTTTCCAAAAAATATTGAAAGAGTTCCACAACAAAATCAACAACAGTTTGGAGGCAGAGAGTTGAGTCTGTTCTGACGGTTTTAAGGAAAGAAAAGAAGGTAAGAAAAAGTAATGGACTAGGGTAGAAAAGGAAAGAAAGTAGAACTTGTTATTTCTAATAACTGATGTGCATGAGAGGAAGAGAATACAACACAGAGGAAGGGATGGATGTAATAGGCATTAAATGAACTTCACCAAGGTTGGTCTCTTGGTAGTTTAAGACCAAAATTGAATTTACACATGATCCATCCAACAGTTAACAAAAAGACATTTACATAGCCATATAAGGAAAAGGACATTCAAAAGGGATGTTGATCCAAAAAAAGAGCATAGATTCAGTTCAGCACAACTTCCCAATGCAGTTTATATTGCTGGTCTATGGTCACAATCCAGAAGATTCAGGAAAAAAAAAAAACACCACCCCTTCCTCTCCTGGCTATTTCATACTCAGATAACTAGGAAACTGTGTCAATGGCCTAACTGTATGCCCATAAATCAATTAATTATTGAGAAAAATTTTAATACCTTTTAAGGAAAAACTTGATAAAGTTGAAAGGAGGGTAAGGACAGATTATTACTCTTGTCACACTAGTGGTGATCAAATTTCCTTTGTTTTCCACCCCATTTTTTTTTCCTTCAAAGAGGAGATCAAGAGGAAAAATAGAATATCTCTAAGAGATTGTTATGGAAAGAAATAACATAAGTATCAATCAAGAGTGGATGTGAATAGTATGAACTCACCTATAAAACAAAAGAGGTAGTAGAAAGTAGAAAGCAGTGCAACAATATCATGAGAAACACATTTGAAAAGTGAGAGTAAAAGTGAAATTAACAGTTAAAATAAAAGACAAGAGGAAAATTTATCATGCTTCAGGAGAATTAAAAAAATAATTGTGGTAAACATGATTTCAAGAAAAGCAACAGTAAAAATGAACATGGTAAAAGATATAGGCAGAAAAGTACATTTTCAATTCATCACAGAGTATGAAAATATATCAAATATGAGAAATTTATTTGTTCTAATTTCACATCAATAGAATTTCTGTGCTCTAGTGTTAAGTCAGCTATAGCTCCTTTATATAGATTCCAGTGAAGTTTAAATCTAGGATCAAAATTTTAGGGATGAAGGGGGCCTTACAGGTTGTCTTGTCTGAACAACTTATTGTATAGATAAGGAAACTCATACCTCAAAATAGTAAATGACTTTTCTAAAATCACACAGACGTAGAATTGGAAACCAGCTCTCTTAACTATATTCGTAATGTTTTCCACTGGGTCATACTTTCATCATTGTAATTTTCATTTATTTATTTTATTTTGCAACATTCAGTTCCACAAACTTTTGAGTGTTAAATTTTCTCCCCATCTCTCCTCTTCCCCTCCTTCCAAGATGGCTTGTAATCTCCTATAGGCTGTACACATACATTCATATTAAACTTATTTTCACATTAGTCATGTTGTAAAGAAGAATTATAACCATTGGGAGGAACCATGAGAAAGAAGAAAAAAAACAATACAAAAACGGGAGAGAGCAAATAGCATGCTTCGATCTACATTCAGACTCCAAAATTGTTCCTCTGGATGGATAACATTTTACATCATGAGCCTTTTAGAATTGTCGTCCAACCTTGCATTGCTGAGAAAAGCCAAGTCTATCAGTTAGTCATTGCACACTGTAACTATGCCTGTGTACAGTGTTCTCCTGCTTCTGCTCCCCTCTCTCACCAAGAGTTCATATAAGTCTTTCCAAGGTTTCCTGGAGTCCGATCATTCATCATTTTGTATAGCACTACATTTTGTATTCCATTACATTCAGATACCACAACTTGTTCAGCCATTCCCCAATTGACGGGCATCCTGTCCATTTCCAATTCTTTGCTACCACAAAAAGAACTGCTATAAATATTTTTATACATATAGGTCCTTTTATCATTTTAGTTTTATAAACAAAAGCAAGGGATCATTATATACCTTTCTAGGACTATTATTTAATTAGTTCTAGGTGACTAACACACCTTCTCGACTAGAAATATCACTGCTCATTAAATAGTAAAGAAGATATTTAGATATATAGAAAGAGAGAGAGAGAAAGAGAGAGAGAGAGAGAGAGAGAGAGAGAGAACATTAATCAAAACAATTCTACTCTTGCTCTTCTGGAAAGGCTATTTCATTTGACTACCAACTGGTATTGCACTCACCATCACCCAGAGCTGGGTTTTTGGTCTTCCTTAAAGACCAAAACATCCTTCCCTAATTACCGCTTCCCTAGACATTTTCTTTCTGTGTGTTAGAATGTAGACTTTCTTTGGGCTAGGATGTGACTCCTTTGTAATTGTATCCCTAGCACTTTGAACAGTGTCTGATGCACAGTCAATATTTATAAATGCTTTTTTCATTCATTCAACTTTTATTTGGATTTTTTAGACATCAGAATAATTAGCAACTTACCTCTAAAGGAAACTATGAAGAGCAGTCCTATGATCCCTAAAACATTCTAACTGCCCAGTTAGCTTTGAAGTTAGCCTGTGCTTCTGTTAGAATCTGATTGGGGCATTGAAGGACAGGATCAAATACATGTATATTTTCAGTACTTATAAGGATATGCTGATATCATAGCCTAAAGAATACCTCAGCAAAAGTGTAAACTGTGAACATCATTTATTTGTTGTCAGGATCTTTTTTTTTCCTGTAGTTCGTGGATCAACTGCCATAATTTCCATTCCCTTCCTGACACCCCCAGCAGAGACTACTTTATTTTAATTTCAAAACTTCTTCTCAGATACTTGGTAACAACAGCCCAACCCAGAAAAAAATAGAAGAATATTGAATAGGATGGAAATCAGAGAGAATAATCTTTCATGAATGCATATGAATGTGTGTGTTTTCTGAAAAGCTTGCCTTTCTAGCACTTTTACCTCTTTGCAAAAACAGTGAATGTAATTATCACAGGGGATGTCATCCACCAGTCTTTCCTTTGAAATCATGTTTTTACCTTTTTTGGGGCAGATTAACTCTCTCTCCCTTCACTGAGACATTAGAGAACAAGTTCACCATAGAGAGAAGATCTTTCAGAGCTTTAATTACATTCACTTCCTTTTCAGCTTTGGTACTACTTAATTTCTACAGATCTCCATGACACATAGGTCAAGTAAAAACAACAAGACAAAGGTGTATTTATATCTTTGAAAGCTTTTCTGTGAGCTGGAATTTCAAAGGCGATTTTCTAAGGATGCTTACATATGAACATATAGTCTCATTTTTAGTGAGCATCTATCTTAACCCCGCAGCCCAGACATCTGCATCCCACTGTGGGGCTCTATCTATGATCATATTCAATGGGGCAAGTGATGCATACATTTACATAATGCACCTTTTAGCAAGGGAATAGGTGAGGGCATATATGGCAATGTCTGCATGATTTTCTTTCCCTCCTGTCAATTATCCTTGAGTCATCCCAGTAGTTTAAGCTTTAGGTCAATAAAATGAATTTCAAAGCAAAAGCTTTCTGCACCATTGAGGAATTAACTCTGTGGGGTTGTTTCAAAAAAGAGCTGACTTTTCCATTGCCCTTACCACATGCAATGAATGTTTCTCCAGTTTTTGCCTTCTGTTAGGAGAATCCCTTATTCCCATTTAATTTGACTTTCTCAAAAGAATCTTTTCAAGATCCTCACTTCCCATCAATAGCTACTTTCCTCCTCTGAAGATAATGTAAGAAGAGGTTGAATTTAATTCTTAGGACTTTTGTGTTTTATTTTGCTTTAATTTTGTTGAATGCATTCAGTAGAAATGGTCACACTCAGAAGTCTGTAAAGAGATCTAATAGATTATACCCTATTTGAGATGTTTTTCCTTACTTGCCATGTAATATGGATGCATCTACTCAGCAGAGATTACAGGTGATGTTTGGTTTTCCATGGATGGGACCAAGTGATGAGATTGTATCACTACTTTTCAGGGCAAATAAAATCATATTGGGCAGCTAGCTGACAGAGTGGATAAAGTGCTGGACCTGGAGTCAGGAAGACTCATTTTCTCAAGTTCAAAAGACACTAGCTGTGTGACCTTGGGTAAGTCACTTAACCCTGTTTCCCTCAGTTTCTTCACCTGTAAAATGAGCTTGAGAAGAAAACAGCAAACCATTCCAATACCTTTCCCAAGAAAAACCCAAATAGGGTCACAAAAAGTCATATATGACTGAAAACAAACTGAACTACAAGAACAAAATCACATTGCTCTCCTGTCCCAGAGGACTGGATCTACTGACGCTCCCACTGACACACCATTCCTTTCTTATCTTTCCTCATTGGAATGAAAATCAACTCTCCCCTATTTTCCTTCTCTTTCATTTTCAGCCTTTTAAACATCTGGAAATTGAAAGAATTTTCAACAATTTAAAGGTTCTATTGATCTTCTACGCATCCAGTGCCTTTGTATGTTTTTATTTCATACTTACCTGCATCTACTACAAAGAGATGAAAGTTCTTTTTTTCTAAATTTCATCAGGCAATTAAAAATCACATTTAAGTTAATTATGATAAAGAATTATCCTTGCTTTCTGCTTGAAATTTTTTCACATTTTGCTGAAGAATACCATTGTAGTCTTAGTATAAGGAATAAAATTGATACAGAAAAACTACAGGATAACCTGCAAGTATTATAATGTCACTGCAAAATGAGAGGCTTTTTCAGCTTGCCATAATATGAAGATAAAAAGCTTTAAATGCTTAGGTAAATGTCATTAATGCAGACTAACCAAAGTGAAATGCCTGTCTGACAGTGAAAATTCTGAATTTGAGCTAGAAGAGTACCTAGTTTACTGGCAAATTCAGGGAAGAAACTAATCTACTTAATTCCTGGGACCTGGGTCACATTCAATTTATACCTATAATTGCAATGTACTGCTGATGAGAAACACAATATAACAGTATTTCCACACACAATTATAAAATTATTCCCATCTCCTCTTTTGAAAGTAGGTGTTGAATAATTAAAAATAAGGAATATAACATTTCCTGATTACTTCCGTGTATAAGCACACACGCACATTTTGATAATCTTTCTTATTCCAGAGGAAGTACCATCCCTATTCCAAGTGTAATCCCTAAACCTGTGTTTTTAATCTAACCCCCCCTAGGAATTCTTAGTTATTCCTTCATTTTTTGCACATTAAACTCTTCCTCTCTACTGCTCTCTTTCCATGTACTTACAAACATAATCAAGTGTTTCCAAATCTTCAGGAGGTCGGGGATAAGGAACCTCTTGCCTGACCTTTCTAATTCGATCTAATTACCATCATTCTCTTTCCTTTTACTTCCAAAGCTTACTTGGAGGACAAGGAGAGTCTACACACAATAATTCCATTTCTAAGCACCAAGATTTTCCTCAGCATTTCCTAACCTGGTATCTGTCACCAGAACAGTATGGAAAATGCTCACTGACTTTTCCTCAATGATATCCTAAGTGGCAAATTCAATAGCTTTTTTACTTATTCATTCTCCTTGTCCCCTCTGCAATTACCGATACTGTCTCTCACTTGTCTCCCAATTGCCTTTTTTGTGATAATGATACATTCTTTTTTCCCCCTGTGGTATAGTGGAAAGAACATTAGCTCCAGAGTCAAAATACCTGGGTTCAAATACTTCCCCTGATACTTATTAGATATGTGACTTCAGACAAGTCGCTTCAACTCCCAGAGTCTCTGATTCCTCATCTGTAAAATGAAGGCTTTGGTCCCTTGCAGTTCTATCTATATCTATTACACTCTCATCCATCGTTTTGGTTCCTTCCCCCCTTAGAGACATCTTGAAAAATTATCCCTTGGTGTTTTCAAAATAGTGTCTCTTCTGATCCAGTCATTATAGCTGGCTGCTCTTTCAACTTCTTACCTTCCATTTCCCCACATAGCACACAAATTGGGAACAAAGATGTTTTGGTCAAAATGGAGTGATTTAACTGTTATCAATGGTGAGATCAGAAATAACAGAAGTGCTGTGTCCCGTCCCGCGGGACTAAGTTATTCGTGGGGGGCCGAGGAGGACCTAGCCTGAAGGGAATGGGTGAAAAAAGAGGAGTGAGACCGAGATGGTGATAAGCAAGGTCTAACTTTTATTATTATGCAAGACAACTTATATAGTAGTTGAAGCAGGGAAGAAGAATAGAGAGGGTCCAGGGCGAGGGTAGTATCTAATCAAGCAATCTTTACGATGAGGCTATTTCCTGGGACTGGGGGCCAAGCCCTTTTGTGGCTGCAACATCTATTGACAAAGACGTCTTGAGATGTTTGCTTATTGCAAAACAAGATGTTCAGGGCATGTTGACCTCAAGGGTGAGGGGACCAGCACTAAGTGCTGGCTCCCAACAGTGCTGTCAAAAACATTCCATTTTGCATCCATTGTCTTTTTAGTTTATTTCATAAATGTTCTCAAGATTTTCAAAATCAAAACTAAGATTGAGACATATTGCATAATGATTCCCTTTTATGGAAGTACTTTTTAAAAATATTTATAATGTTCTTGCTCATAAACTCACTCTAAATATAAATCTTGCTCTAATATTATGCTTAAATTTTGTTCTCTAAGTGTTGAAAGAGATTTTGATCAATATTAATGAAATCTAAGCATGATACATACATATATACACACACATATATATTTATATACATGCACTTGTATGGCTGTATACATATACATATACTCATTCTGTCTCAGGAGGTTCATGTGGAGACCTTCAATAACGGATCCAAGCTCCTGTCTGCTTTGGAAACCCCTGTCTGCTGCTGTCTCTGCTGCTGCCTCCCAAAAGGGCCTGAGTTATGGAGACACCCCACTCCCCTCTCGGCCAGCCAAACAGGCTCTCTCACTGACCTTTGGTGTCTGTGGGTGGAGAGACCTGTGCTACTGTTGGATATTCCATCCCTGAGGCCTGCTCAGATCTGCTTCTCTAGGTGCCGCCGGCCAAGACAGGACTAGGCTGTGCTCCGGGTCTGGTGTGTGACGGACCTTTGGTGTCAGTTTTTCAGGGATCCCTGGAACAGAAATCTCCTCCACTCCATTGTTGTGTGGCTTCCACTGCTCCAGAATGTGTTGGGAGTTCTTCTTTACAGGTATTTTATGGGCTGTGGGTTGGGAGCTAGCATATATGAATCTTTCTACTCCGCCATCTTGGTTCTTAATTTACCTTTTCATAAACTACTCCGTCATATGGAGTATTCTCTCTCTTGGGTTCTTCTGTGATAAGTGAGCTTTCATCTTATCTTGAGCAGAACTGGGCTGTCATGATACTGCTCAGTCATCTCCATAGCATGCTGCCTAAAATCCAGACATCATACTTATTTTCTTCTCCTGCACTCTTAGATGCTGTCTACTGCACACCAAGGTTGAATAGGGAAGTTTTCATGTCTTCTTACCTGGAACAGAACTGCACAATATTTTTTAGAGAAATCCATATTATGCCTGAATCTTTCCACCAACCATTTATGTATTGTCTTCCTCATCAGAATGTAAGCTAATTGATGTCAGAGGCCATCTTGTTTATATACTTGTATCCAACAATTAACACAGTGCCTGGCACATAGTAAAGACGATAAATGTTTTATCTGTCTGTGAATCTTTAGCTTCCACCTGGACTGGAACTTTTATGTTAATCTCAATTATTAGTTTTTCCTCTTTCCTCAAATTATCTTGTATTTACTTATGTGTTTTCAAGTCGAATCTATCCTCTAATGAAAGGTAAATTTCTTGAGATCAGACATCATTTTTATTCTTTTCTTTGCATTCCCATCACATAGGCAACCTAATCTACTGGAAAGGGAGCAGTTTGGAGATCAGAAGACCTGTATTACAGTTCTGTCTCTGGCATAAAATGGTTAGTCACACTGGGGAAGTCGTTTACTTTCTTGACGTTCCAGTAACTATCTGTGAGTATGAGTTGCACAGCAGGTGTCTGTCTGTACTGGTAAAGTGAATTTGTTTACTGAGATTTCCCCATACTAATGAAATCATAGGCAGCAAACAAATAAATAAAATGAAAGCCAAAAAACAAAAAGCCCAGGAGCTGTTACAATGCCTTACACATATTAGACAGTTTTTCTCCTTGCAATTTTAGTTCCTCAAGCATGATGGGAAAATATATTCTACATTGTATGTGCTACATTCTAGAGCAATTAAAAATATTAATATTTTAACTCCGAACTGCAAACATTGCTTTTCTGCTACTTCTTCCAACCATAAAGTATTTATTATCCTTAATGTGCAACTTTCTAGATATTTTTATAAGAAAACTTCACACAGTATCTTGGTATTTGAAGTGTGTATATTTCAGTAGAGCATATCTCAAAAACAAAGCCTGACAGTGGTAATTTGTCAATGACTCAAATATGATCATGACACCAATTTGCTATTCTACTAAAAAATGGTATGGTTATATGGGAACATTCCAGTTCAGCACAATTTCTAACAAAGTAAATTAAACTGTTCTAAGGCATTTGATATAACATGGGGCCAACAAGTCACCTCCAGCCATTGAAGTAGGCAGACAGCATTCAATTACAGTTCTTTGCTAATGGGTACCTGCTAATTAAGATGATCTCAGTGTCAAAAGTTCCAAATCATCTGTGCTGCATTATCCTGACATTTGTTAATTTCCCTCTTTAGATGCAAGACTTCAAAGAAAGATAAAGATGTCAGTCCTTGCCACTTGAATCAAAACTGAGTAAATGTCCAAGGCAGGTAAATACCTTTCATTACTTACTCTGCCAATTCTTTCAGTTGACCAATGACAATATGAGGGAAGATATAGGGTGCTCATGAAAACTTATATTTCTCAAATGCCAAGGAGAAATGGAAATGCCTAAAAGTCTGACACACTGGGAGTAAGATGCTTGCTCCAAGTCTAAGGAGTACAGGTAATCTTAATGCAAACTTCTGAATTTCCTAAATGCTTCTTTTTCCTTTTTATGGTGATCTTAAGAAACAGTTATTCATGAGGATAAGAAACAGAGGGGAAACTCAATTTAATCATAATCCTACAGCTGACACCTAAAGACTTTGTACCAGTCATCTAATCTCTCCACGCTCATTTTCTTCTCTGTAAAATGTGGATATCAGAAGCAGTCTCCCTCATGTAGCTGTCCTAAGGAATAATGAATATAAATGGGTTATAAATATAAAATGACATATAAATCTTTTAGCACCAGGGATTCAGAGTATTTTAAATACACAAGGGACACAGAAATAAGACTCTCTTTCCAGTTTCCCCCACCTACACAAAAAGTGGAATCCCATCCTTTCATCACATCATGGAAGCATGGAAAGAAAATTTGACCAGTAGTCAGAGAACTGGGATTTTTATCCCATATTTGCCACTTACTAACCATATGACATGAAGAAAACATTTCACTTTGAATCTCAATTTCCTCTTATAAAATCAAGGGCTGTCGAGGATGATTTCTAAGGTCCAATAACAACCCTGGTATACGATGATTCAAAAAACTTTTGATTTGTGTTAAAAGCACACTCCCATCAAAGCAGAGTGAAGGCTCCTTTAACTTTTCATCTCTGGACTAAGTCACTCACATTTTGTTTAAAGTATATACTCAGATTAAGAATGTACTTGAATTGTACTTGCAGTATAGAAGGATATACCATTTATACTTTTCTAAAGGCAAAGCTTATTCAGGCAAAATTCTCACTACTAACACCTGGTTTCTCTAGAGTCTTTAGATGTCACATTGAAATAATAATTGGGCTGTTTCCATATTACGCAGTCAAAATAGTGAAAGAAAAATAATTCAAATGAAAATTAACATAAGCCACATTAAGACCTTTTTAAGTCTTAATATGATGTCAGTTATAAGTGCTTTGTGTTTTAATATTGAACAGCCTTATCTACACTAACCATAAAACATTTAAAATGATGTCCCCTCTTGGGCAGAGAAAATGGTACACAATTTGACTAATTGCCAGTACTATTGAAGCTGAGATGAACTTTCAACTGTGCTAACTCAAGTTTTATGATTTTTTTGGAACTTAACCTTAGATTGCAGTTCTCATCACAGTTTTACTTACCTGGACCTTTAGAAGTTATGGATAATCTAGTATGATACAAATAGCACTTAACTTGGGGTCAGAAGATGTGAATTTAAGATTTAACTACAGCAGGGTTTATTTGCTAATTGATTCAAAAACTGAAAGGAACTTTGGAGGTATTCTAGTCTAATGTGAGCAGAATTGAAATAAAATGAAAAATAAGATTAAAATATAATTGGGGAAACATTTAATAAAATTTTTAAAAATTCAATACAACAGAGAGGTGGAGCCAAGATGGTGGAGTGAGAGCATTGACTCATCTAAGCTCTTGGACAAACTCCTTCAGATACCTCTAAAAGGAAGATCTGATCAAATTTTGGAGGTGCAGAATCCAATGGGAGACAGACTGTGGCAGATTCATAGCCCACTGGAAGGTTGATGGGAAGGATCTGTTCCACGGGATTGAGCCCACAGTGCACAGCGCAGCACATCCAGTAAAGCAGAACAGAAGGGCCCCTGAAACAGGTGGAATTGGTGGAGCAGCAGTCCAGGGTGAGAGACCAACAGAGCCCAGTGAGTGACAGCTGCTGAGCTTCAGATATTGGCCACAGCAGCTCCTGAGACTTTCAGCCCACAAACTAAACATCTGTAAATCACCTACTTGAACTTCCAGGAGTCAAAATGGTGGAGTGATCAGTAAATTTTCTCTCCTCCCTCCTTGATGACCTTGAAAAAAACCATAAAATATTTCCCCAGAAAAATGCTGGATCAGCGGAAACAGCAGAGGGGGCTCATAACACCTGAGGCTAGGAAAATAGGTAAGGGGGATTCCTTCTATTGAGGCAGAGGCAGACCAGAAGGAGAGGGGCCTCAGGGCAGTGGAAACACACACTAGTACCCAGGCAAGCCTCAGCACTAGGAAAGGAGCTCAAGGGGAGGTGGAAACTCCCACTAGGACTCAGGCAAGCCTCAGCACTCCTGGGAAAATGGAAAGACAATAGGCAGCCAGGACCACCATCCCCTGAGTTTGCCTTTGCCTCAGTTCAGCTGAGGAGATCTCCCTTGACCAGATCACCCCTACCTCATGCTTAACAAGCTAGCCCCAGGGCTGATCATGGAAACACAAAACAAAAAGATAAAAAGACATGTACCCTTACTTTTTTCACAGCAGTAAGCTCAACATCAACTTCTGCAGCATTTAATTGAAAGAAGCAGAAGCCGCAACACACAAGCACCATCATGAGCAGGAAAAAGCAAAACAAGAGTGAAAAACCATAGAATCTTTCCATGGGGACAAGGACCAAAACACAAATACCAAAGAGGTCAGTAATGAGACTGTACTTCTATCTGAAACTTCAGAATGGACTATGAACTGCTCTCATGCACAAAAAGCTCTCCTGTAACAGATGAAGAAGGAAATAGAAGAGAAACTGGCCAATGATTTTAAAAGTATGAAAAAAGAATTTCGGTAAGAGAACATCTCTTTTAAAAGGGAAATTGAACAAATGGAAAAGGAAGCACAAAACATAACTGGGAAAATTGGACCAATGGAAAAAGATGTTCAAAAACTAACTGGAGAAAATAATTCCTTAAAAGGAATAATTGGACAAGTGGAAAAGGCTATGCAAAAGTTAACTGAAGAAAACAATTTAATAAAAATTAGAATTGGGCAAGTAGAAACTAATGATTCTATGAGACAGCAAGAATCAGTCAAACAAAATCTAAAGAATGAAAAGATAGAAGAAAATGTAAAATATCTAATTGGAAAAACAACTGACCTGGAAAATAGATCCAGGAGAGAAAGTTTAAAAAGTATTGGCCTGTTAGAAAGCTATGATGAAAAAAAGAGTGTGGACAATACCTTCCAGGAAATCATCAAGGAAAACTGCCCAGAAGTGCTAGATCCAGAGGACAAAATAGTCATTGAAAGAATCCACTGATCACCTCCCAAAAGGGATCCCAAATGAGAAACCCCAAGAAATATTGCTGCCAAATTCCAGAACTATCAAGTGAAGGAAAAAATACTATAGGCAGCCAGAAAGAAACCATTCAGATATCTAGGAGCTACAGTCAGGATCACAGAGGACCTTGCAGCTTTTACATTAAAAGAGCAAAGGAATTGGAATTCCATATTTCATAAGGTAAAGGAGCTAGAACTACAACCAAAGATCAACCACCCAGCAAAGTTCAGCATAACATTTCAGGCAAGGAGATGGTCATTCAATAAAGCAAGGGATTTCCAGACCATCCCGTCAAAAACGTCGGAACTTAATAGAAAATTCAATCTTCAAATGCAGATCTCATGAGAGGCATAAAAAAGTAAACAGGGGGAAAAAAACAACTTGTTACTCAATTTGGGCAAACTGTTTTCCTCCCTATAAGAGAAGATGATACCTGTTAATCTTGAGAACTGTACATCTATTATGAAATATAAAAGGAATATACATAGAGGGAATGGGCATAAAAGTAAATGATATCATGATAAAAATATGATTTAAGCATGCAAAGTGATTGTAACAGGAGGTGTGAAAAGGAGGAATCAGAAAATAGTAAATTACATTACAGGAAGAAGTACAAAATTTTAATAGAGGGAAAGAGGGGAAGGAGATGAGCATTGTTTGAGAGGTAGTCTCATCTGATTTGGTTCAAGGAAGGAATGATAAACTTAATTAAGTATATAATTCTAACTAGCTCTATAGGCAGTGGGAGGGGAAAGGGGAAGAAAGGGTAAGGGAAGCTAAAAGGGATGGAAGAAGCAGTAAGGGTAAAGGAGAGTAAAAGGGAGGAGGGCTAAAAGAAGAAAGGGAAGGCTGCAGGAGGTGGTGGTGAAAAGTGAAAACTATTGAGGAGATGGGAGAACTAAAAGCACAAACAGTGGGAAAGAGGATGGAGAGAAATACACAGATTGTAATCATAACTGTGAATGTGAATGGAATGAACTCTCCCATAAAACAGAGATGGATAGGAGAATGGATTAAAAGCCATAATCCAACAATATATTATTTACACGAAGCACATTTGAAACAGGGATACATACAGGGTAAAGGTAAAAGGTTGGAGCAGAATACATTGTGCTTCAGCTGATGTAAGAGAAGAAGGGCTAGCAATTCTAATCTCAGACAAAGCAAAAGCAAAAGAGATTTATCAAAAGAGATAAGGAAGGAAATTATATCCTTTTAAAAGGCACTATAGACAATGAAGCAACATATACAAAAATTGACCACATACTAAGACATAGAAACCTCACAATCCAGTGCAGAAAGGCAGAGATAGTCAATGCATCCTTCTCAGATCATAATGCAATAAAAATTATATGCAATAAAAGGCCATGGAAATATAAACTAAAAATCAATTGGAAACTAAATAATTTAATCCTAAAGAAGGACAACTTCATTCAAGAGAATGACAATAATGAGACATTCTACCAAAATTTATGGGATACTGCAAAAGCACTTCTTAGGGGAAGTTTTATATCTTTGAATACCTACATAAATAAAATAGAGAAAGAGGAGATCAATGACTTGGGCATGCAGCTGAAAAAGCTAGAAAAAGAACAAATTAAAAATCCCCAAGTAAATACCAACTTAGAAATACTGAAAACCAAAGAAGAGATTAATAAAAATTGATATTAACAAAACTATTGAATTAATAAATAAAACCAATAGTTGGTTTCATGAAAACACTAATAAAATTGATAAACCTTGGTCAATTTGATTTAAAAAAAGAAAGAAGAAAATCAAATTACTAATATCAAAATTGAAAGGCATGAACTCACCTCCAATGAGGAGGAAATTAAAACAATAATTAGAAATTCCTTTGCCCAACTTTATGCCCATAAATATGACAATCTAAATGGGGTGGATGAGCATTTTAAAAAATACAAATTGCCCGGATTAAAAGAAGATGAAGTTGGATACTTAAACAACCCTATCTCAGAAAAACACATTGAAGAAGCCATCAATGAACTCCCTAGGAAAAAATCTCCAGGACTGGATGAATTTACAAGTGAATTGTATCAAACATTTAAAGAACAGTTAATTCTAATACTATATAGATCATTTGGGAAAACTGGGGAAGAAGGAGTTCTCCCAAATTCTTTTTATGATACAAACATGGTTTTGATACCTAAACTAGGAAGAGAAAAAACTGAGAAAGAAAATTATAGATATCAAAATGAATACAGCATCTTATCACGAGAATAACACATTATGATCAGGTAGGATTCATACCAGGAATGCAGGGCTAGTTCAGTATTAGGAAAACTATTAGCATTATTGATTATATCAGCAACAAAACTAACAGAAACCACATGATTATCTCAATAGATGCAGAAAAATTTTTCGACAAAATACAACACCCATTCCTATTAAAAATGCTGAAGAACATAGGAATAAATGGAACCTTCCATAAAATAATAAGTATCATCTACCTAAAACCTTAAACAAGCATTATATGCAATGGAGATAAGCTAGATGCATTTCTAATAATATTAGGGGTGAAACAAGGATGTCCATTATCACCACTGTTATTCAATATGGTACTAGAAATGTTGACTGTAGTAATTAGACAAAATAAAGAAATTAAAGGAATAAGAATGGGTAAATAAGAAACTAAGTTATCACTTTTTGCAGATGATATAATGATATACTTAGAGAATCCCAGAGATTCAAGTAAAAAGCTACTTGAAATAATAATCAAATTTGGCAAAGTTGCAGGTTACAAAATAAACCCACATAAATCTGCTTTTCTACATATTACTAACAAAGTCCAACAAGAGATGGAAAGAGAAATCGCATTTAAAGCTAGGGTAGACACTATAAAACATTTGGGAATTTGCCTGCCAAAACAAACCCAGGGTCTATACAAATACAATTACAAGACATTTTTTTGCACAAATAAAGTCAGATCTAAGTTACTGGAAAAACAGCAGTTGCTCATGGGTAGGCCAAGCCAATATAATAAAAATGGCAATTCTACCCAAATTATTTTACTTATTTAATGCCATACTAATTAAACTATCAGATAACTATTTTCTAGAGCTGGATAAAATAATATCAAAATTCATCTGGAAGAACAAAAGGTCCATAATATCAAAGAGACTAATGAAAAGAAATGCTAAGGAAGGTGGCCTCATGTTGTCAGATCTCAAATTGTATTATAAAGTAGTAATTATCAAAACCACTTAGTACTGGCTAAGAAACAGAAGGGTAGATAAGTGGAATATACTAGGTACTCAAGACACAGTAGGCAATGAATATAACAATCTCCTGTTTGATAAACCCAAGGAACCCAGCTTCTAGGATAAGAAGTCATTGTTCGACAAAAATTTCTGGCAAAACTGGATGACAGAATGGTGGAAACTACGCATAGACCAATGTCTGACACCATAAACAAGAATGAAGTCCAAATGAGTACACAAACTGGGTATAAAGATTGATATCATGGACAAACTGGAAGAGCAAGGAACAGTGTATTTATCAAATTTATGGAGAAGGGAAGAATTTTTGAATAAAGAAGAGATATACAGTATTATGAGGTTCAAGATGGATAATTTTGATTACATTAAACTGAAAAGTTTTTGCACAACCAAACCCAATGAAACCAAAATCAGAGGGAAATAATATATTGGGAAATAATCTTTACAGCTAATCTCGGGGATAAAGGTGTCATTTCTAGAATATATAGAGAACTGAGTCAAATGTACAACATTACAAGTCATTCCTGCATTGATAAATGGTCAAAGGATATAAACATACAATTTTCAGAGGAAGAAATCATAGGAAAAAATGCTCTAAATCACTTTTGATTAAAGAAATGCGAATCAAAACAACTCTGAGGCAACAGATCACACCTATCAAGTTGATTAATATGACAAAACAGGAAGATGATAAATGTTGGAGAAGATGTAGGAGAGTCGGAACACTAATTCATTGTTGGTGGAGCTGTGAGCTGATCCAGCCATTCTGGAGAACAATTTGGAACTGTGCCCTAAGGGCTACAAAAATGTACACACCCTTTGACCCAGCAATATCGCTTCTAGGACTGTATCCCCAAGAGATCATAAAATGGGAAAGGTCCCACATGTACAAAAATATTTATAGCAGCACTCCCTGTAGTGGCCAAAAACTGGAAATCAAAGGGATGCCCATCAATTGGGGAATGGCTGAATAAATTATGGCATATTAATGTAATGCAGTAGTATTGGGCTATAAGAAATGATGAACAAGAAGACTTCAGAAAGGCCTGGAAAGACTTACATGATCTGATGCTGAGTGAAAGGAGCAGAACCAGGAGAACTTTGTACACAGCAACGACCACAGTGTGTGAGTTTTTTCAGGTAGACTTGGAACTTCATAGCAGTGCAAGGACTTAAAAAAAAATTCCGATGGTCTTCTAAGACAAAATGCCTTCCACATCCAGAGAAAGAAGTATGGAATTCAATTGCAGAATGTAGCAGATCATTTTGTGTGTGTGTGTATGTGTGTGTGTGTGTGTGTTATGTTTTGGTTTGGTATATGATTTCTCCCATTCCTTTTAGTTCTTCTATACAGCATGACTACAGTGAAAATGAATTCAATAGGGAAAAAAATCAATACAACAAAGATAATGTTGATTCGTGTTCTAAGTCTATATGTTACCCACAGAGATCTGTTTATATTTCAGTTCAATACCACTGCTCTAGTCCAGCTAATTTATTTTTGCTGGGCTAGAGCCCCAAAGTTTCTTTTCAGGGCATCGATGCTGGGCTGGCTGTAACGCTGAACCCATATTGGGACCCCAAGATTTCTCTCCTGACCTTTTGATGTTCTCAAGTTCTAAGAAAGAATAAACACAGAGGTCCAGGACTAGGACACATTTCACTGTGGCCCCTAGTGACACAGCAGAAAAGACTACAAGGTTTCTCTCTTCACAAGGTAATCTTTTACCATACATGAAGAAAATGAGATTCTAGGAAGATAAGTAACTTACCTTAAGAATGTGCTCTAAGTTACAATATTTGCTTGCTGTGTGAGTTTAGAAAAACCACTCAAACTCTCTGAATTCCATTTTTCACATAATATAGGATATTTAGATCACATACTTCACTGGGATATTATAGAAATTAAATGAGATTAAAAAAAAGAACAGAACTTTGTAGCCTCAAATGAAATAAAAATGTTAGTTATTTTTAGAGGTAGAGTGATTTAATAATTACCGTTGTTGATACCTTAATTTAATAGTGTGATGAACTCTCTCTCTCTCTCTCTCTCTCTCTATATATATATATATATATATATATATATAGATATATAAATTCTACTAATAGAATGTTGAATGTTGTGATTTATATAGATATAGATATATAAATTCTACTAATAGAATGTTGAATGTTGTGATTTATCATTACTATTTTTAAAAAACTGTCTTTCATTCCTAGGGGTTTTGACTAGATAAAGGACAATAGAAAAACTGGGATTGCTCCATACATAATAAGAATCTCTTCTGGCTTCATGTGTCATAAAATAGATTTCTGGGAAGGGACTGAGGTGAAAATTAAGTTTCAAAAAATGTTAACAAATACCAGATGGATCAGTTACTGAAAGCATATACAGATATGCACATTATGGAAGAAAAAGAAGAATTTCATTCCCTTTAAAGTAACAGTTTGTGGGTCACATGTGTAATACAAAAGCACATTGGGAGAAAATTGCTTTATTGCATATGTAGCATGTATGCCCCTGCTTTCTTGCCCAGAGCAAGGGAGGCTATATTGTTCCTCAAGGTTCTAGAGTATCCTCAGAGTTTGGAGGGATAGCTCATTTCTCTGACATCAGATGAAGCCTCCTCTAGTTGTATTTACCTCTATTATTAGAATTGAATGACTAAAACCCTAGTTCTATATAACCACCTCAAATTAACTGGCATCTACCAAAGGATATTTGCCTCAAAAATACATCCAGAACAAACATACAAATGATTTCCCCAATATCCCCATACAAATGAATTATCCTAAATAAAGGCATACTTTTTCCCATACTACTTCAGTCACTTGGGGAGAGTAGTATCAACTGATCTCTGTTCCTCCATGGCCTTGGTCCTACTCAGTTAATATCCATGTCATTTCTATTTCTACTGACCTGGAGCCCCAAATGTCCTCCTGGAGGATAACTGTTGCTCTTAAGGGCATCAATACTGGTTGAGTTGCAATATCTAGCTTGAATTGCAATTCTCAGAATCCTATCCTGATCTTTAAGAAAGCAAAGGTCTGAAAAATTGAGAACCCAAGGACTGAGATCCATTTCTCAGGGCCTCTGTCTCAGAGGGGGCAAGATCCAAAGGACTTTCCATTTCCAGTATGGTTTCTCACAGAATTCTGTGACTGAAGAAGTCACTGAATAAAACAAAGACCATTGAAGTGAAAAGAGATTGAACCTGACAGGTCATTTTAATGTCTCTAAAAACCAATCAAATAACCACTTCTCATCACATGGTTGGCCAACTCCAAATTATTACAAAAGGCTCACCTATGTTTCACAGTCTCTCCAAAGCACTCTCCTTAAATGCTGTAGCAATTCATCTGGAAAAAAGCTCCCTAGAGTCTCCCTATGAAGGGATGCCACCTTAGGAGCTCCATGTACACACTGTTATTCCATTATACATACATTAAACACAAGCTCTTTAGATTTTTAACATTTTGATCAAATTTTGTAAGTTTTCCAGATAGGGAAAGTCTATGAGATTGTATATACATAGATATGAGTAGGATTTCATTTTATTTTGCACCTAAAAAAATTATTAGAAATTATGTCTAGGACAACATTGTCAAAAGTACACCTTTAATTGATGGAGGGAGATAAAAAGGAAGAAGTATGTAAGATACTACCTCATGGTGCAAGATGGAGAGAGAAGGAGGCCCTGGTCATCTGCGCGAGATAGCTATTTGAGGGAGACAGAGTTAGTGTGGAGAAGAGCACATTCTAGACAACCATCTGGTAGCTTCCTATTTTAACTAATTATTCTTGATATATAGGTGCTAAGCTCAGTCGTTTCCATGCTGCTAAGGGCCTGCAAGTGCTGAGAGAACATTCTAAATTCAGCCACCTCTAAATACGCAGCAGGAGGCAAAAATCAGTATTACCCCACACTAGTTATGGTTTTGATTAGGCAGAAGTTTCTTCATTCCAGCATTGCCACTTACCCCCATGAAACTATAAGCAAGTTATTTAACCTGTCCAAGTTCCAATTTCTTCATTTGTTGAATGAAGAGGTAGGACTGGAGGATCTCTAAAGTCTCTTCCAGCACTGAATCTGTTATTCTAAATTACTTCAGAAAGTGCCAGGTAAGTCTAGTGGGTTACTTGTCATATGCTAGACTCAGAAGACAAAGAACCATGCCCAATGGTGGCCCAATGCTACCAGTTTCCCCAGTAGCAATCATATAAATGAATTAGTTGTGACTCTCTCTTGTTGCAGGAAAGAAAGAGTTCCACAGTTTCAGGACATTAAGATAAAAGGCTGTTGGGTATTCATCAAAGAAATGAGGAAAGACTGGAGTTTCAAGGTATATAATATAGAATTATTTTTTATGGCTTGCATTTTTGCTTTGAAGTCTTTTCTTTTTCTTTTCCCAATTTTCCTTAATGCCCTCAATGAAATTGCTTCTCTTGTTTATCTTGACATCAGGAAGAAGATGACATGTCTTGTACTTGAAATGGAATTGAGTGAAGGAGGTATGTGCGAAGTCACCAGCGTGACTTTTCCTCCAAAGCTATCTGGGTCTAGTGGCCAGATATCGACCAGGACTAGAGATGACCCAGCTGCTTTTCTTAGGTATAATACAAGAGGGACATTAGTCTACACTATGAACAGAGGAAAGCCATTCCATCCCATCCTGGAAGACTTGAACTTCCCCTAGATTGTCAGTCTCTAATTAATTTCTCCTCTGGTGTGTCTTCACCTTTGGTCATGATGATAAATAATGTCACAGTCTCTGAGTACACCTTCAGTATTTACTTCCTGTAATAATTATGGTAGCACTTCTCACATTCTGAGAACTTTAAAAATAACTACGGAGAAGAATTCTTAAAAATTCTCCTACCTTCTCAAAATATTCCATTTTCTCTGGAAAATATAGTAAGCCCATCTTGTCAATTTAAACTTATGCAACAAATATGTGTTAAATGCTTCTTATGTTCCAGGATGCAAAGGCAAGGCAAAACAATATAGAACAGATATTCACCTGAAGTTTGCATTCTACTGCAATGTCCATCTCCTAGTAGGAGATCATAAAGCAGGAGCTTCATATCATCAAATCCTTCTGCAAACAACCTTTGCATTGCATGTGGCCCATCTGTGACTTCTATTACCTTGTAAGACTACTCTTATTTTTATTTTTATCATTGCTGTGGTGGTGGTGTGTAGTCATTGAGTTGTGTCCTACTCTTCATACCCCTACTGACCAACTATCCATGGGGCTTTCTTGGCAAGGATACAGGAGTGATTTTCTGTTTTCAAATGAAAACAAGGTCATACAACTTGTAAATATCTGAAGTCAGACTTGAACTTTGCTCTATCTGGTGTTTCTGACCACAGGCCCAGTGCTCTTATCCACTGTGCCACAGCCTAACTACATTATTTTAACTTTTACTTCATTTTCCTAGATGGGGGATACAGGAGAACAGCATATAATAAGTATAAATACAAGTCCTGTGTCTCCTATAGATGGTTCTATTTGAATGACCTGTAAAGACTTCAGAAATTTTAAACAGATCTAGAAATAGTTGTACTAGCAGATAGTGTAAAATGTGCTCTGAAGGCCATAGTTGGAATTTTTGTAAAAACTCAGTCAATTCAACTTAAAAGTTAAATGATATTGGAGGATAGAGGAAGAGTGATTTTTGAGACCAGTAATTGGCATCAGAAAGAATCTGGAGACGAGGGAGTGAACCTCAGAGAAGGAGAGGTTGCTGGCAGAGGAAGATTCCAGAAATGATTGGCAAATAAGTAGTATGCTCATTTCTGCTCCTGGATCAATGTGTCCAGAGCATCATAAAAGGAGAAATAAGTATTAGAGAATGGGATATCTGCGGGAGGAAGGTAGTTCTCTTTATATGTCATACAATGAAAAATACAAATGGAAGTTTGTTTCATTTTTTTATTAATTATATTGTGTAAGATATGGATAACAGGCAAGGGATGAGACCTTCAGCATGACTATATTTTACTACCATTTACAGTTTTCTAAAAATCACTGTAATAAGTACCAAAACTAATAAGGTACAACCTAATTAGGAAATATTGGAAAGGGACAGAGCCTGGACCTGTGATTTCATGTGTATATGAAACTCTTGCATAGAAAAAAAAAAACTTCCACCAGTGTAGGTTGGCATTTTCTCAACAACATAAAGCCTTAGAGAGTTACCCAGAGAATTGAGGCTGAATTGCCTAAGATCTTACAGTCATGTGTAAGTCTCAGAGGCAGGATTTGAAATCAAGTCTTCCTGATTTTTTTAAGGACAATTCTTTAATTGCTTCACCATGCCATGTAGGAACATGAGCAGTAGAAGATCACTACATCCCATTATGGTATCCCCATAGCATATACATATATACATGCACATGTATACACTTACATATAATATATATAAATGCATATCTATATATACATATTATACATCTGTGTGTATTCACATAGCTTCTATCTCTTTTAAGCAGAAAGGTCTTTGAAAGAGGAAGGGGAAGTGCTTGGGTAAAGATGCTTCTGTGCTATTCTAGAAGGTACAGAAATGGTGATCTGCATCCACTTCAGTAGCTGCCATGACTAGAGAAGAATTATGATGACTGATGACTCCTCAGCAGGTGTTTGTGAAGACTGACTCCAATGGTTCTGTTACTGTCATATCGCACTTGAAGGAAGCTCCTCACATTTGATCAGCGAAACAGGGACACATTGACCTATCTATAGGACTTTCACCACTGATCTTAATTATAGTGTCAGGAAACCAATTTAGATCAGTTTTATCATTTCTAACAAAAATGAATTCAAGATTAAATACAAATGAGGGTTCTGGTAAGTCTAGGTAGAGACAGGCAAGGCAAGTCCTGAGGTTTTGTTCTACTAATAATTTAGTGAGAATGACTTCCATTGCAAACATAGGATGCCATACGAAGCAATGAAATATGGGCAAGTGTTTTGCTAATGATTCTTCTGCAAAAAAACTACCCCACCAGTTAAATGTCACCATTTTCTTGGAGCAAAGAGGAGTGACAAAGACAGATTAAATAAGGTTTTCATCTACAAATTCTTTAAAGTCAATTGAGGTAAATGCAGGCCATCAGTGTCAGATATCAAAACCTCTGAAATTGATATTTTCTCTAGGACATCTCCATGGTTATGCTTCATAGGACAGTCTAGGAAAGCAGCAATAAAGCTGACTCTTATGACGTATCATCACTGATGATTGCCTTCTGTTCTCTACCCAAATTCTCATGTTATTTACCTCTAAGTTGCCACACGTACAAGTGGAATTTCAACAAGTGACCAGATGAGAGAGAGAGAAAGAGAGAGAGAGAGAAAGAGAGAGAGAGAGAGAGAGAGAGAGAGAGAGAGAGAGAGAGAGAGAGAGAGAATTGCCCCAGAAATTCATAAAGTACATAACAGAAGGAAAATAAGTTTTCATATATATCTAGATTTGGAAAGGACCTCACAGGGTCATATGTTCAACTCCCCTCATTTTATAGAGGAGGAAACTAAAACCCAGAGAGGTTTAATGACTTGGCCAAGGTTACGCAATCTCAGAGGTAGAATTTGAACACAGATCCTCTTAATCAAATGTCAGTGCTCTTTCCACTGTATTATTCTGTTTGCTTTCTAGGCTTGTCTCATATTCACTCCATTTCATATATTTTACAATCTAGTTTAAAATGGGTTCTGTTAAATCTCCAATCTCATAGTTATATCCATGTCTTTCCTTATAATTTTTTCCTTATGCCATGCTGGAGATGGACTCTTTCACTCCTCATCTCATGTTCCATATTTTCACATTCCATCTTTGCTTTTAAGATCAGATCATAAGTCATAACATTCATGGAGCTTTAGTTCACTTTGTAACCATATGACTTATGCTTTCTCAGTTTTCTTACAGTATTTTATGTTTACTTTTCATTTACCTTATTCGCTATCTACCTTTCCCACTAGCTACTAACTTCTGTACATGCCATTACCTTCCTATTCAATAATATCAACAAATAATGTTAAATTTCTTTAAGAACAGAGTCCATGTCTTTTCCACCTTTGTGTCTGTGGCACCTAATATGGTGACCTGTATAGCTTTCTGTTGGTTCATTTTGTTTAACAGATTTCACTACTGGTGAGGAAATTTACTTATCCAATGCAGATCTACATGTTTCCTTAGAGTTCTGTTGAGTTGTTTGGAGATCAGAAATGTTCAATGATTTGCTCAGGATCCTACAGATACCATGAGTCTAACTTAACTGTTGCACTTAATTGTTTCTTACTCCACATGTGGATCTATCCACTGGCCAAACTGCCTTTCTCAATTGTACCATGGTTGTCACTTAATAAAAGATAAGTGATCGATTTTACAAGAATCATGATAACTCTGTTGAATCATTTTTGTTGGAGATGTCTTCTGACCCTCTATTATACCTCTGTTATGTTTCCCTTTACTTATACAGAATTATATTGAAAAATTGATATACCAGCATTTTCCTCCCACCAAAATCTTCCTTTAAATTGTTCTCCATTAATTATCACCTTGAAATGTGACCTTGACAAGTACCTCTTATATGAGCTAGTGTCTTTAATCAGCTCGCTCCTTCAAATATGTTGTACTAAGTTCTCTGCATTCTTCTGATAGTCATAAAAGATCTTGGATGACAAACTATGTCAGATTAAGAATTAGAGAAAAATGATGCCTTTTTAAGCAGAAATGAGATGGGACTACATGCACTTATTATCATTTGGAAAAGATAGAAGAAGGGCTGGAAAAACCAATATGAAGACATCTTGGTCCCTCTCCATGAAAAAGTAAATGTTTTAGGTGGGTTTTGCCAAGTATCTTGGCATAGTTCACACTTCTTTACAGTCTTTCCAATATCAGAATTGATTCCAGGTCACCAGGCACAGCTTCTAGCCAAGACCTTCATGCAAACATTTTTTTGGAAGTTATGCATGTAATGTGGCCAAGACAATAACTTTCTAGAGAGAAAATATGATTTTGACACAAAAGACAACCTACATGGGGGGAAATAACTCGTGTCTACTACTTCTGAATGACTGGAATTTTTTGAGCAGTTTTTCCATTAACCATTTCTTCATCAACCCCTCAACCCATGCTGGAATCCTATACAGTTAATCATGCGATTTGATCAGTATGAAGAGACAAGTCAGAAAAGTTTATTAACATTAAGATTTCTGATGCAAATTAAAACAATCTTGAGATATTTTACACCTACCAGATTGGCTAAAATGATCAAAAGGGGAAATGACAAATGATGGAATGGACTTGGAAAAATAGAGATACTAATTCATTGGTGGTGCAATTGTGAAATGTTCCAACCATTTTGGAGATCAATGTGGAATTATGCCCAGAGTTATCAAATTATCTAAACCTTTTGACCAAGCAATACCACTACTTGGTCAATTTTCCAAGATGATTAGGGGAAAAGGAAAAAAAAAACTGTGCTCTAAAATGATAATAACAGTTCTCTTTGTAGCAGCAAAGAATTGCAAATTACAGAGATGTCCATCAATTGGGGAATTACTGAAGAAGTTGTAGTATATGATTGTGATGGGATACTACTGTGCTATAAGAAATGATGCGCTCAATGATTGTAGAAACACATGGAAAGACTTGCATGAAATAATGAAGAGCGAAATTCTCAGAAAAAAAGAGAATAGTGTATACGGTAGCAGCAATATTTTTAAGACTAATTTTGAGTGGATAAGTTATTGTGACCATCAAATACTCAAAGTAATTATAAAAGACATGTGAAGAAAGACACTATCTGCATCCAGAGAAAGAGCTGATACACAGAAGTAAGTACAAAACAATTTTACATATGTGTGTATGTGTCTATGTATAACTATTTGTTTCTAATGATAGCCATCTCTAGAGTGGGGGGGAAGGGATGGGGGAAAAGGGAAAAAAAGAAATTTACATGATTATTTCATTTTATATTTTAATGGAATAGCACATTGCACATAGGAGATATGCTGGTTCATGTGCAATCACCTTTATCTTGTACTGTGTTGTGGAAAAACTTGTTTTATTCCATAACTTAGAAAGAAAAGACAAAGAGATTTCTAATGGAGGTAACATAGCTTAATCTAGGATTTACTACAAATTTATTTGTTATAATGTTATATTCCTAAGAATTCTTGCCGTAACAAAGAATTTAGACCTACTATTTATCAGGTAAATTTCAATAAAACACTAGGAATAGTAACAAAAATGTTAACTCAGAGGCATACAGTGCCTTATAGTTATCAAGCTCTTGACATATATTATTTCACTTGGTGCTCACAACCCTATGAAGGAGATAGTATAAGCATTATTATCACCATTTTACAGATGAGAAAATTTAGTTAAAGAGAGGTTAAATGGCTTTCCCAAGTTCAAATAGTTAATAGTGGCACAATGACACTTGAACACAGATTTCCTAACATCAACATTAGTACTATGTCCACAATACCAAATTATTTGGTACTAAATTCTTTCTCTCTAGTCATCGTTGTAGCTCAGTGGAGCAGCCAAAATCTCACCTTTTGCAAGAAGCCTTTCTGAGGCCTCCTTAAATCTGGTGCCTTCCCTCTGAGATTGTATCCAACTTTTCTTGTACATGTTTTATTTTTTTTTTTTTATAGATGTATGCATCCTATTTCCTCTGTTAGATTGTAAGTTTCTCAAGGACAAGGGCTGTTTTATTCATTCATTCATTCATTCGCTCATTCGTTTATTTATTTTACCTTTATTATCTCGGCAAATAGTATAGTGATTGGCATATTGAAGGTGTTTAATAAATGTTTATTGACTTGTTGACATGACTTAGTTGAATTATAGCTGCATGTTTCCTGGTTTTTGAATGATTTTAAGTCTATTTACATTGTGTCCAAATCCTTTTTTAAAATGTCAGATAGAGGGGGTGGAGCCAAGATGGCAGAGTAGAAAGACTCACGTATGCTAGCTCTGAACCCACAGCCCATATATTTCCTTCAAGAAGAACTCCCCACGAATTCTGGATCATTGCAAAGCACACAGAAACACAGAGAAGAGATTTCCATTCCAGAGAGCTCTGGAGAGTGATCCCCAGGGTCTGTCGTGTCCTGGAAAGCAGAGTCCACCCCTGTGCTGCCCTGGCTGCGAGGCCTGAGAGGAGCTGATCCGAGCAGGCTTCAGGGATGGAACCTGTGGCGTACGGGAAGGTCCCTCTGCCCACAGACACTACAGGTCAGTGAGAGAGACTTCTGGGCTAGCTGAGAGGGGAGCGGGGTGTCTCCGTGACTCGGGCCCCCTCGGGAGGCAGCAGCAGAGGGAGCGGCAGAGGTGGCAGCAGCGGAGGCCCAAGGGACTCCCCGAGCATCAGGTAGAAGTTCAGGGCCAATACTGAAGGTCTCCACATAAAGCCCCTGAGGGAACTGAGCCTGGGAGACAGCCCTGCCCCCACCCGCCCCATTACTGAAGGCCTCTGCATAAAGCCCCAGAGGGAACTGAGCCTGGGAGGCAGCCCTGCCCCCACCCAAGCACCAGAACTTAAGCTCACATTGAATAGCAGCCATGCCCACCACTGAAAGCCCATTTGAATCTCAGACCCCAAGCACTAGCTGGGCGGATCTAGGCAGGGGTGGACAGGAATCTCAGAAGTCAAGTAACTGGCTGCGAAAATGCCCAGAAAAAGGAAGCAAAATAAGACCATAGAGAGCTACTTTGATGGGGTGCAGATGCTCCTGCCTTTCAATTCTGGTGAGGAGGAACTATTCTTGCCATCAGAGAAAGACGTGGAGGTTGGGGCCTCTGTATCCCAGACATCCAAGGTGGATGTCCAGTGGGCTCAGGCCATGGAAGAGCTCAAAAAGGATTTTGAAAATCAAGTTAGACAGGTGGAGGAAAAACTGGGAAGAGAAATGAGAGAGATGCAAGAAAAGCATGAAAAACGGGTCAATGCCTTGGTAAAAGAGACCCAAAAAAATACTGAAGAAAACAATACCTTGAAAAATAGGCTCACTCAATTGGCAAAAGAGGTTCAAAAAGTCAATGAGGAGAAGAATGCTTTCAAAAGCAGAATTAGCCAAATGGAAAAAGAGGTCCAAAAGCTTACTGAAGATAGTAGTTCTCTCAAAATTAGAATGGAACAGATGGAGTCTAATGACTTTCTGAGAAACCAAGAAATCACCAAACAAAACCAAAAGGATGAAAAAATGGAAGAGAATGTGAAATATCTCATGGGAAAAACAACTGACCTGGAAAATAGATCCAGGAGAGACAATTTAAAAATTATGGGACTACCTGAAAGCCATGATCAAAAAAAGAGCCTAGACATCATCTTCCATGAAATTATCAAGGAAAACTGCCCTGATATTCTACAACCAGAGGGCAAAATAAGTATTGAAAGAATCCATCGATCACCGCCTGAAAGAGATCCAAAAAGAGAAACTCCTAGGAACATTGTGGCCAAATTCCAGAATTCCCAGCTCAAAGAGAAAATATTGCAAGCAGCTAGAAAGAAACAATTCCAGTACTGTGGAAATACAAACAGGATAACTCAAGATCTAGCCGCTTCTACACTAAGGGATCAAAGGGCGTGGAATAAGATATTCCAGAAGTCAAAGGAACTAGGACTCAAACCAAGAATCACCTACCCAGCTAAACTGAGTATAATACTTCAGGGGAAAATATGGTCTTTCAATGAAACAGAGGATTTTCAAGCATTCTTGATGAAAAGATCAGAGCTGTAAAGAAAATTTGCCTTTCAAACACAAGAATGAAAAGAAGCATGAAAAAGTAAACAGCAAAGAGAAGTCATAAGGGACTTAGTAAAGTTGAACTGTTTACATTCCTACATGGATAGACAATATTTGTAACTCTTAAAACTTTTCAGTATCTGGGTAGTTGGTGGGACCACATACACACATACACACACACACGTACACGTGTGCACGCACACACACATACACACATGCATGCACATACAGAGACAGAGAGCACAGAGTGAGTTGAATAGGATGGGACCATATCTTAAAAGATATTAAGGTAAATGGTGAGAGAGAAATGTAGTGGGAGGAGAGAGGGTGAAATGGAATGGGGTAAATTATATCTCATTCAAGAGGCAAGCAGGAGACTTTTTAGTGGAGGGAAAAAGAGGAGAGCTGAGAAAAAAGCAAGAAGTTTACCCTCATCACATTTGACTAAAGGAAGGGATAAAATTCACATTCATTTTGGTATGAAAACCTATCTTACAATACAGGAAAGTGGGGGAGAAGGAGATAAGCAAGGAGGGGGTGATGGTAGGGAGGGCAATGGGAGGAGGGAGCAATTTGAAGTCAACACTTGAGGAGGGACAGGATCAAAAGACAGAATAGAAACAATGGGGGGCAGGATAGGATGGAGGGAAATACAGTTAGTCTTACACACCATGACTATTATCGAAGTCATTTTCAAAACTACACAGATAGGGCCTATATTGAATTCCCTGCCTTCCCAAAGGGAATGGGTGGGGAGGGAGGGATGGGGAGAATTTAGAACTCAAAGTTTGAGAAACAACTGTTTACTATTGTTGCTACGAGGAAATAAGAAATACAGGTAATGGGGACTAGAAAGTCATCTGGCCCTACAGGACAAAAGAGAAGATGGGGACAAGAGAAGGGAGGGATGATAGAAGAGAGGGCAGATTGGTGATAGGGAAAATTAGATTGCTCGGTGTATTGGGGTGGGGGGAGGGGATAAAAGGGGAGAAAATTTGGAACCCAAAATTTTGTGAAAATGAATGTAAAAAGTTAAATAAATAAATTTTTATTAAAATAAAAAAAATGTCAGAAAAAAGTTTCATAAATGTTATTGCCTTCATGAGGCACTTAAATGTTTTTGGACTCAATGATTGACTGAATTTGAAACATTGATGGCTATGTTATTTTTCGTATTCAATCAGGATTTTTAGTGTTATTTTCAACTGAAAGAAATGTCTTATTGATTTGGTTCACTTCAGTACACTGGAAAATCAAATGTGGATTTGTTTAAGGAATATACTTAAGCCTTTATGTATGTGTGTATGTATTTGTACATACTCACATATACGTACATGTATAAGATATGTATATATGAAAATCCTGCATTGACATAATAAAGTAACAAAAATATTCCTTTCTAGTTCCCTTTAAAGAGGTAAAGGAGCAGAAAGGGGAAGAGTAAAACTGAAACACAGTTTGCTATTTGGAATTTTCAGATTACACTTATTGTAAAATACAAACCTTTCACCAGAAATTATCAGAATATAAGTATGGGGTTAAAATCACCTCAGCCCATTTTATCCCTGATATCTTAAGTATTTGAGAATATACTTCAATCCATCTATTCTTCCAAAGACCTTAAACTAAGTAGGAAATAGCCTTTAAAAGAATCATGTTTGTAAAAGTGAAGAAAGTTTGACTGCTTCAGGAATCATTTATAAGTAATCGAGTTGAGAAAGAGGAGAAAATTATAAAAAACAGAGTGAGTGTATAATTTTATCTGCGTCCCTTGGGATGAAACCACTTGATGAGAGAAGAGAATTTGGCTTTCAACTTGGGCAGGTCTCCTCTCCATTCCCTTTTCTTCAACCGTAGGAGGACCTTCCAGTTTTGAATGGTTCAGAGAAATTGGACTTGACGTATTCTCATCAGTTTCCTGACATCATACATCCATATGGACAGCCACACCTCTTATCTTCTCAGTGATATTGTAGCTGACATCTTTGGATCAACACAAAGCAGAATCTTCATCTTTGGGAACCAAAGACAGACTAGACTCACAAATCTACAAGGAATCCAATAGGGACACTACATCATGTATAATGTAAGTAACTTGAACATCCCAAGAATGAGGGGAAAAGGACTATTAGCAACCAATACCTGAGCTATACCTTTATTTATCACAAAAACTTTCTAAAATTGATTCAATTTCCCCCTCCTCCTCAAAGCTTTCACATATTATTGGGGGAACTTGTGATAGATTCTGGAGAAAAGAAGGGGAGGAACATTTTATACCAAGTGATCTTATTTCAACAACTTAGTAAATATTCCTTTCTAGAAGCTACTAAAAGCTAGCTGACTAAATTGATTCTCACCTCATAATACTGGGGGAAAGTACACCACTGGGGGCTCAAGGCAAAGGCATTAGAGAATCTGTTATGAGCCAACAGAACCCAAAGATGTCCATCCTTGCTCTGAAAACCCAACTAATAAGTGGTAGTGGGAATTAAAAGGATCCACAAAGCATATGTAGGCTTTAAACATAACAAACCCCCAAACTGATCTATAATGACATAAGTATGGGAAGTGCGCTGCTACATGCATAAACATCATATGTCACTGTGCCCTAAATGGCATGAGTATGAAGTAATAGTTTAGATCTCAAGCTCTTAATCTGACTATCTTTGGATGGATTTCAAAGGGTCTATGAACTTTGATGGGGATAAAAATTGCATCTTTATTTCAATATAACTGGTCTTCTTTGTATTGTATAGATTTTATTTAATGCATTTAAAATATTATTTTGAGGTGTCTACAAATTTCACTAGATGGTCAAAGTAGTCTATAATGCTAAAAATGTTCCTGAATTCATCTAAGCTACTCAGATTCCTTGACAGGAATTCCTATTTTAAGGATAAAGACAAGATATGCTCTCCAAAATCATAATTATGACCTGCCCAGATTTTTGTTGTTTTCAGTTATTTACCTTGTTATTTTGTTATTTTCAGTTACTCCTGGAAAATAACTTCTTTTAGTAAATATGATTTAATAGCCCTGGATTTTCCATTAGCAGCTCTGCTTGGCTTCAGCTCCACAAATTCCATGCCATCCTCACCCCTAATGTCAGCTGATGATCTGAAATCTTATTACCTTACAGATTAACTAAAATTCTGACACTCAACATATTCTTGACTCACCCTCAGTCGCCTCCCCCCTCTGACTGGAGGTCTCATACTCTTCCAGGTAACTCTATATTCCATCAACAGCTCTGCTTCTCTTCTGCTTCATCCTCCATGCCATATCCCCCCAATAACCCCAAAATGGCAGCTCATGAAGAGCACAACCCTCCCCTTCCTTTTGAATATGTCTTTCTCCATTGGGTTTGAAGAATTTTGAGGGCAGATAGTATCTCTTTTTCTTATTTATATCTACAGCACAGCACAGATCTTGATGCACTGTTGGTCAGTCATTTTTCAGTTGTTTCTGATTCTTTGTGATTCCATGTGGATTTTCCTTGGCAAAGATACCGGAGTGATTGGCCATTTCCTTCTCCAGCTCATTTTACAGGTGAAGAAACTGAGGCAAACAAGGTTAAAGAATTTGCCCAGGATCACACAGCTAGTCAGTGTCTGAAGTCAAATTCATTTCTTCTTAACTCCAGGCTCTGCACTTCACTTACTGAGTCATTTAGCTACCACATAGTAAGTGCTTCATGAATGTATGTTGAAATGAATTGATTTAGACATGATCTTATCCCCCTGTTACTGTTATCAATTTCTCTCTTCATTGTCCTAGATGCTCCTCCTCCCTCAGGTCACCTAGAATCAAAGAACATTAGAACTAGAAAGGCCACAGAGATCATCTAATTTAACTCCTTTTCCACTCAAGTGAAGACACTGTAGTCCAAAGAGTTAAATCACTTATTTAAAGGGACAAGGTTATCATCGACCGAACCTAAAAGTTCATGAAAGTCTGAAAAATAGTCTAGCAGCTAGGATTAGGAAATAAATTGAAAAAAGTTTTTCCTTCATCTAATCAGATTTAGTAAAATGGATGAGAAAAAAGTTACAATTTCTTATGCAACATCTTCCCCACAGCAAAATATTAGATTTAGTTGATGTGTATGCATGTGTTCATTTTTATCACATTGATAAAATCCAAATGTTAAGCTATGGGCAATTGCAGATGGTAAGAATAAAATTTTCCTTGACGTAAACACAGGAACCTTCTGTTTGTTGACAACGTTATCTAATTACAGCTGGGACTTTGACGTAACCATTTGGAATGGTCATATTTGAATAAGCTTTTGCTAGGAGGAAAACTTCAAGGCTGTAGAAAATACTGGAATTGATTGTTAATTCCAATTTCCTTCTCTTGGATTTCTATACTCAAATTCTTATAACTCTGCCTTCTTTCATCAGGGTTCTCCTTGCAGCTGTGCTTCCTTTGTCTAGCAAGCAGTAACCTAGACTTAGCAAATGTTTCTGGCTGGCTGCTTTCTTAGACAACGAGTAGGAGAGTTTCAGTGAACTGGGCCACCAGTTTGAACCACTGCACAGGGATCATTGCTCCTGAGTTGATCTAAAACAACTGTTTCCTTGAAAGAATTTCTGATTTAGGAAGAATGACAAAATGTGTTCTCCAAAATCATAATTATGGCCTGGCCAGATTTTAAAAGCATTATCGCTTGTCATTATGAATTATTTACACCTGGAAAAGTAGCTCCTTTTAGTAAATAAGATTTAAAAGATGAATAAAACATGCAGTCATCCAGATGTTCTATTACCCTTTATTCCTTTGAGGCAAACATTTTTTTAAGAAATGACCAGTGATTGTCTATATAGCCTGAAAATTCTTGTACTGGCTTCTTGAAAGTCTGTGATACCCAAGGGTTAATTATCCATCTCAAACAACATCTAGGAACAGAGAACTCTGGAGCTCCTATCCCACTCCTTCTCACCCCATTGAGTAAATTATATGACGTTCTAGGAAACCAAAACAAAAACTAAATAACCAGAAGTTATAGAATAGAGAAAGCAGTCTCGTTACTTATTTCCTAAAAGCTGCCACTTCCCAACCTCTAGAGACTAAAACCTGCACAACTTGCAGCCTGCCCCCAAGCCACTGATGACAGGGCAAAGTATGTCCTCTACATACAAAGATGTTTTTCTCTTTGCTTTTTGCTCATCTCTTGAAATCCTTTTGCAAGTTGCAAGTGGCAGGAGAGCCACAGGTTATGCAGGTCTCAACTAGAGGCTTGGAATCCGCTTTCCATTTCAAACATTTGACGAAACGTGAGAGAAACCATGGCAGCTTCACATAATGACCTGTTAAAGAATTTGGGTTCTGACAATGACTTAGTAGAATCACTTTCTGTAAGGTTATTCTCTATTCTCCATGTTGACTTTTCATCAAAGTACTGTGGGTCAGGGGATAAAAAAGACTTAACCACTAGAAAACATTGAAGCCTGGGGATCTGGAAAATGTGGTTTTTTACATAGATAGATATAGTCAATTACCTAGTGTCCCTCTGCTGTTATTAAAGATCGTATTGAGTCATGTTTCACTCTTTTTATTAAATGATTCTCTCAATTATGTGTATTTGTGGATTATTGACTTTGAGGGTTAATTATAGGAAATAACCACAGCTCAGTTTAATTCTACTACCTTGATGCCTCAGGCATCAAAAGTTAACTATAGTATCTTCCATTTCTCTCTATTTTATTCATCTCAGTACATTATCTTTTCTGCCTTCTCCCAGAAAAATCAAATCATTCTGTAATCATACTCAATAATTGTACTTTTAAAAAGAATAAAATCTAAGGAAATGTCATTATTCTGTTTGGGATATCTTGAAAAGAATCAACTACCACATCAAGGATTTTTTTAAAATTTAATCTTAATTAATGATGGGAACTACTGTATTTCAGTGGAAAAAAGTAGAAAGAGCACTAGACTTGGAGTAAGAAGACTTGAGCTGTCAATCTTTGCTTTGCTGCTTATCAGCTATGCGACTTTGGATAAGTAATTTTACTTCTGAACCTCAGTTTGTTTATCTGTAAAACAGATGTAATAATACTTGTTTTGCCTCACATGGCTCTGAGAATCAAATGAGAAAATATGTGGAAAATGATGACAAAATTCTAGAGTAAAGTAACCTCTTCTAATATCATTTAGCTAGTGGCATGGGGCCTCCTCAGATTTTATTTCTGCTAGAAAATCAGCAGAAACTTTGAATTTGGAACCCAAGATGTTAAGTCACATGGATGGTTTACATCAATTTTTAAAAAAAGGAAAGTAAAACTTCAATGCTTTAGCTTTCAGCTTTTATATAGTACTTTCAAATGTTTATTTTCAGCATCTCTTGGATACATGTCTATTCATCACCCTTCTGAATTATTAATGTTAAGCATATCCTTCCATGATTAAAGCTGTATTTCCTACATGATACAATAAGACTGCCAACTCACTTGTGTTCTGTAGCTTACAGAAAGCTAAGCTACCTTTCTCCCCTCCATTTTTCACATGAAAGCCATTGCACTGCAGAGCATACCATCTGTGAGCTAATTCTAAAGTTGTTAATGGCAAGGAGTCAGAGCAATTGGCATATTCTTTAAAGTGCCTGTTTTAAGATTATCTATCTTCATTCATTCGATTATAACTGAGGAAAATTGTACCCTGCTGCCTCTCAGGGCTTCAGGAAAGATTATTCACTTCAGTGCCTTTGATTGGCTTTAGGAGGACTCTTAGATCTAGACCAGCTCCCAAACTCAAAGCAAAATTGTGTTGCTTGATTTGTGGCAAAGCCATAACAAATTTTGCATTGATTTTAATGCCAAACACAAATGTTTTTCACCCCCTCCTTTCATATTTAAGCTCTAAGGAATTTCTGGGGTGGGGTGGGGGGAGAAAAAACTATGATTGTAGAATGGATGAGTCCTCTTCCCTAACCAGGACCTGTGTGATTCCATGTGCCCAGGGAGAGCATACTGCAAGTCAGGAGATGAGTTCAAGTGTACCGCTTACTTTAAAAAAGACACTTGATTTCTAAAATACCCATCTCACTTTTCACTACACATGACATATGATGGGCCTCTGAGTTTTTAAAGTTCATAATTTTTTCACTTTTGCTTTTTAGAATCCCTAGCTCCATTCAAGGCACAGTTAAATGTAAACTCCTTCACAAAGCATTCCTTAATACCTCCAATTGTTAGTGTTCCTGTTGCTCAAATTAATTAACCTTTACTAGCCATGGGACCTTTGGCAAGTCACTTAACCTCTGACCCATCAACAGTAAAATGAGGCTAATAACACTTTCTACCTCCAGGGTTGTGGTGAGGATCAAATGAGTTAACATTTGTAAAACGTTTAATATATTGTCTGGTGCATATTAGGTGCTTAATAAATACTAATTTTTTTTTCCTACCTCATCTATATACATACACTATCTCACTACCTAAGAGAGCATAATATCCTTAAGGGAAGGCACTATTTTCATTTTCATGGTCCAGGCAATAGAGTGCTTGAATTGGTTTCAGGAAGACCTAATTTCAAATCCTGTCCCAGAGATTCTCTAGTTATGTAACCTTGGATGATTCATTTAACCCCTGAGTCTAAATTTCCACATCTATAATGTAATGTAGTTGAAATCAATGTCCTATAAGAGGGAGCATTTAACTCTAAGATCCTCAGTTTAGCACAATGCCAGATACATAGTATATGTTCTATAAATTTGCATAGAATTATAAGTTTAGAACTGGAAGGCACCTAAAGAAGAAAGTAGTCCAATCCCCTTCTCCCTTATTTTACAGATAATAAAAGTGAACCCCAGAGAAATCAAGTGACTTCTCCAAATTCATAGGTAATAATAAAGAGAACTAGCACTTGAACCCAGGCCCAGATCCTTTCCACTGTATTATTTTCCTTATGCTTGTTGAATTGAATTGAATCTGTAAGTCAAGCCTAGTGGACTGTAGGAGGTCAATAGCTCTGACAAACAGAATAGTAATTATAGGGAAAATATTTCAATATTTTTAAAGAGGGAGGACTCTGGAAATTAAAATATTGTAAAAATATCTTATCAATATTTTATCTCTCGGACTTTACAGTTTCACCAGCCCAAAGTGAAGCTATTCCTATGCTGAGCATCAGGAAAAAAAGAATGTTGCTTTATTAGAAAGAATAACCTGAAGAATTAGAAGACAACACCATGCTTTGGGTTTTAATTTTCTTATTTAAATTTAAAATGTCATCTTTCTATGACTGAATTCTCCCTAAGCTGTAATAATTTTATTTGAACTCCATGCCAGTTCTGAACACTGGAAAAAATTATGGGGGCAAAAAGGGGGATGTTTTTCATAACAAATTTTAAAATCAATGAAAAGATTATACTCTTTCTCTTTTAAAATCCTTCCTTCCTTTTCTCCTTCCCCCTCCCCTCTCCTTTTTTTTTCTTTCTTTTTCCAGATGGGAAAATGTGAAAAAAAAATCTATCAGTTGGTTTTCCCATCATAGCATTAACCTAGATTGCATATGGCAACTTTATTTTAGAGCAAAAATCAAGAATTCTGAAAGCCAAGATGGCAGAGTAAGCAGCAAATTGCTGTAGCTTTCCCATATTCACCTCCAAACAACCATAAAATAGCTCCCCAGAATGAATCATAGAAGAGAGGAGCAGGTAGAAAGATGAGGTGGAGTGATATTTTAACCTGGGAGAGCTGGATGATAAACAGAAAAGAGGTGTCTTGTTCAGGCAAAAGAGGAGCAAATTTCAAGGACAGGAATCATACCAGCAAGTCAGCAGCAAGTTCCACCTCAGCAAACCAGTAGTAAGTACTGTGCCCCTGTGTGGTAGAGAAGGCAAATGCCAACAGCAGGACCACTTACTTGCATTAGAGTGTTCAACCAGCAGATTCCAGCTACAAAAACCACCTCATGCTTGATGATAGCCCAGGGCAAATGGGCATCCTCCAGTGGCCAAACCTTCACTTGCTTCAGTGTAGCCCTGGGGAAATGCAGAAATTCTCCACTGGGCTTCAGCACATAACAGACACCATCATTAGGGCCCCAGTTCAGCACCATAAGCTGTCAGGCCATTACAGCCTTCAGTAGAGCACATCACCCCCCACCACACCAACTCACCACAGAAGCATACACAAGAATCCCTCTTGGGCTTCAGGGCTGTATCAGTACAGCATCAGATAAATTATTACCTATAATTTATAACTGTAGTACTATACTTATAGATACAAATATCCAGGGCCTATAGCCCCTACACAAGAAGCCTACAACAGTGTCCATTAACACCCTGGGAGGAGAAATCATATTTAAAAGAAATGGGAAAGGGAAAAAAAAAGACGAGCAAAAAATAACCACAGTGAAAAGAATCTGATCAAAAAACTTATTATGGTGACAGGAAAGACCAACACAAATCCAGAAGAGGACAACAGCGTCAAAGCACCTAAAGGCAAAACCCCAAAGAAAAATGGGCAGTGACCTCAAGCCCAGGAAGAACTCATGGTTAAGCTCAAAAAGGAGCTTAAAATCAACGAGAGAGGTAGAAGAAATAGTAGGGAAAGAAATGAGAGTAATACAAGAGAAATATTAGAAAAAAAGAATCAACAACTTGGAAAACTGTTTACAAAGTAGAATTCAACAAATGGAAAAGGAGATATAAAAATTCACTGAAGACAACAACTCCTTGAAGATTACAGTTGGTCAAATAGAAAAGAAAGTAGAAAAGCTAATTGAGGAAGACGACACTTTAAAAGTTTGAATTGGGCAAGTAGAAGCTAAAGACTCTATGAGACACCAAGAATCAATTGAACAAAATCAAACTAATTTTTAAAAATGTAATAAAATGCAAAATACCTCATGGGAAGAATAACTGACCTGGAAAATCTATGAGAAATAATGTCAGAATCATTGGATTACCTGAAAGCTATAATCAAAAGGAGAACCTGCATAGCACCTTTCAAGAAATTATCAAGGAACTGTCCTGATATCCTGAAACCAGAGGGCAAAATAGATGTTAAAAGAATTCATTAATCACCTCAGGAGATTCCATGATAAAATCTCAAAGGGAAATTATAACCAAATTTCAGAAATATCAGATAGAAGAGAAAGTGCAAATGATCAGAAAGAAGCAATTCAAATACCAGGGAGTCAGAATCAAGATTACACAGGACTTGGAAGCTACAACAATAATGGATTGGAAATCATGGAACATGATATTCTGTAATGCAAAGGAGCTACAACTGCAACCAAAAACTCAATTACCTAGCAAAAAAAAATAGTCATAACACATCAAGGGGAAAAATGGTCATTCAACAAAATAGAAAGATTTCAAGTTTCCATAAAGATAAAGCTAGAACTACATTAAAAATTTGTGCTTCAGTAGCAAAACCCAAGACACACATGAAAAGGAGAAAAAAAGGAAAAGAAAACATAAGGAATTCAATAGAGCTGAACAATTTACATCCCTACATGGGAAGATGATACTTGTAATTCTTAAAAATTGTATCACTAATAGTATAGCTAGAAGGAATATACATAGACAGAGAGTATGGATATAAGGTGAACTTCAGGCTATGAAATTAAAAAAAATAAGGAATGAAAAAGAGGAGTACACTGGGTACAGAAGGAAGGAAGATGTAGAATCAGGTAAATTATTTCACATGAGGAGGTGGGAATGACCTATTACAGTGTAGAGGAAGATGGGAGGGTGGTCAAAGAGCATTGCTTGAACCTGACTCTCATTATTATTGACTCAAAGAAGGAATAATATACACAGTCAGCTGAATATAGAAATCTATATCCCTGAGAGAGAAGTAGGAAAGGAGGAGCTCAAGAAAAGGGTGGGAAGTGGGAACTGATAGAAGGGAGGATAGATCAGGAAACAAGATAGAAACAAAACACCAGTGAGAAGGGAAAAGGTGAAAGGAGAGAGAGGACAAACAGGAGGAATAATATAATGGAGAGGGAGACACAGTGACCATAACTGTGAATGTGAATGATATGAACTCTCCCATGAAATAGAAGCAGATAGAGTGGATCAAAAATCAGTATTCTACAATATGTTGTTTACAAGAAACACAACTGAAGCAGAGAGATAAGTACAGAGTGAAGATAAGAGGCTGGGGTAGCATCTATTATGTTTCAGATAAAGTAAAAAAAATGAGGGTAGCAATCCTGATCTCAAACAAAGTAAAAGCAAAAATAGTACTAATTAAGAGGTAAGAAAGGAAACTACATCTTCATAACAGGTACCATAGACAATGAAGTAATATCAATATTAAACATACATGCACCAAGTCGTATGTCATTCAAATCTTCAAAGAAGCTAAGTTAGTTGCAGATTCATGACCAAACAAGAGATAGAGATCATTATGAAACATGAAAAAGATAATTTTTATTATATTAAATTAAACAAGCTTTTATACAAACAAAACCAACGCAACTAAGATTAGAAGGAAAGTAGAAACTGGAAAACAATTTTGACATCAAGTATCTCTGACAAAGACTTCATTTCTAAAATATATAGAGAACCATGTAAAATTGTTAAGAATATAAGCCATTCCCCAAAGGATAATTAAAGGATATACATAGTTTTAGAATGAAGAAATCAATGCTAACTATGGATATATGAAGAAGTGTTCTAAATCACTTTTGATTAGAGAAATGCAAATTAAAACAACTCTGAGGTACCAATTCACACCTATCAGAATTGCTAATATGACAAAAAAGGAAAATTAGAAATATTGGAGAACATTGGAAAAATTGGGACACTGATGCATTATTGATGGGGTTATGAACAGATCCAACCATTCTGGCAAACAATTTGATATATTCCCAAAGGGAGATGAAATTGCTCATGGCCTTTGATCCAGTAAAATCATTACTAGGTCTGTATCTTAAAAAGATAAAAAGGGGGGTGGGTAAGGACCTTCATGTGCAAAAATATTTATAGCAGCCATTTTCACCACGGCAATATATTAGAAAATGAGTGGATGCCTATCAGTTGGGGAATGATTGAACAACTTATGGTATAAGAATGTAATGGAATACTATTGTGAAAGAAGAAATGATGAACAAGAAGATTTCAGAAAAACCTGGAAAGATTTGTAAGAATTGATGCAAAGTGAAATGAAAAAAATTGTATACAATATCAGCAATAGTGTGATGATTAACTGTACATGACTCAGCTCTTCTCAGCAGCACAATGATCCAAGAGAGGTACAAAGGACTCAGGAAGGGAAATGCTCTCAATATCTAGATAAAGAACTGATAGACTCTAAATGGAGACTGTCATGTTTTTTTCACTTCATTCATTCTCATACTAGTTTTCTTTTGATATCTTTCTTCTTTCACAGTTGCAACCACTATGAAAATATGTGTACCTGATAGCACACGAATAACTTTATCAAACATTTTCAGAAGAGAGGAGGGGAGGAAGGGAAAGAGAAAAAAATGGAATTCAAAATCTTGTAAAAATGAGTGCTAAAAGTTTTCTTGACATTCTGGGAAACAAGGAAGAAATTCTGTTTCCACAACTTTTGGTGAAAGTTAATCGGGGGGGCGGAGCCAAGATGGCGGAGTAGAAGGACGCATATTTATGAGCTCCGAACCCACAACCCATGGAATTGAGGTAAAAGGAGATCCCCATAAACTCTGAATCTCTGCAGGGGGTGCATAAACATAGGGGAAGAGATTTCCGTTCCACTGAACCCTGGAGAGCCGTCCCCGGGGTCCATCGCACCCTGGAAAGCGGACCCCACCCCCACCCCTGGCCGCGACCCAGAGAAGCTGACCCAGCAGACTTCAGAGAGGAAAGCTCCGGGGGAAGCTCCGGCAGCCGGGAAAGTCCCTCCGCCCACAGAAGCTACAGGTCAGTAAGAAAGAAAGCTGCGATAGGGGAGGGGAGCGGAGCATCTCCGTGACTCGGGCCCCCTCGGGAGGAAGCGGCTGCGGCAGAGACGGGGGCAGGAAGCGGCGGAGGCAGAGGCGTGGGCGGGCGGCTGAGGCGGCAACGGCCCGGGACTCAGGAATCCCCCAGCAGCAGGTAGGATCTTCAATACTGAAGGTCTTTCCAACCTGAGGGAGCCGAGTAGGGGAGATGGCCCTGCCCCCACCCTGCTCTACTGCTGAACGCCTCTGAATAAAACCCCCAAGGGAGCTGAGCACAGCAGGCGGGGCCCCCCACCCCGCCCCCACCCGCTCCGTTCCTGAAAGTCTCTGCGGAAAGCCCCTGAGGGCCCAAGCTTAGGAGACGGCCCTGCCCCCACCCCTGAGCCAGAACTAAAGCTTGCCGCGGGAAAGCGCATTTGAATCTCAGAGGCCAAGCACTAGCTGGGCGGATCCAGGCGGAGGTGGAAAGGAATCTCAGAAGTCAAGTAACTGGCTGGAAAAATGCCTAGAAAGGGGAAGAAAAATAAGACTTTGGAGAGTTTTTTCCAACAAATGCAAATGATCCCGACCTTCGGATCTGATGGGGAGGACGAGAACGTATTTTTCCCATCAGGGAAAGATGTGGAGGGCGGGGCCTCAGTACCCCAGACACCACAGGGGGGTGTTGGGTGGGCTCAGGCCTTGGAAGAGCTTAAAAAGGATTTTGAAAAGCATGTTAGACAGGTGGAGGAAAGACTGGGAAGAGAAATGACAAAGATGCAAGAAGAGTATGAAAAAAAGGTCAATATCTTGGTAAAGGAGACCCAAAAAAATGCTGAGGAAATTAACACCTTGAAAAATAGGCTCACTCAATTGGCAAAAGAGGTTCAAAAAGCCAATGAGGAGAAGAATGCATTCAAAAGCAGAATGAGCCAAATGGAAAAAGAGGCTCAAAAGCTCACTGAATTTAATAGTTCTCTCAAAATTAGAATGGAACAGATGGAGTCTAATGACTTTATGAGAAACCAAGAAATCACCAAACAAAACCAAAAGAACGAAAAAATGGAAGAGAATGTGAAATATCTCATGGGAAAAACAACTGACCTGGAAAATAGATCCAGGAGAGACAACTTAAAAATTATGGGACTACCTGAAAACCATGATCAAAAAAAGAGCCTAGACATCGTCTTGCATGAAATTATCAAGGAAAACTGCCCTGACATTCTAGGACCAGAGGGCAAAATAAGTATTGAAAGAATCCATCGATCACCACCTGAAAGAGATCCAAAAAGAGAAACTCCTAGGAACATTGTGGCCAAATTCCAGAATTCCCAGCTCAAGGAAAAAATCTTGCAAGCAGCTAGAAAGAAACAATTCCAGTACTGTGGAAATACAATCAGGATAACCCAAGATCTAGCAGCTTCTACATTAAGGGATCGAAGGGCGTGGAATAGGATATTCCAGAAGGCAAAGGAACTAGGACTCAAACCAAGAATCACCTACCCAGCTAAACTGAGTATAATACTTCAAGGGAAAATATGGTCTTTCAATGAAACAGAGGACTTTCAATCATTCTTGATGAAAAAACCAGAGCTGAAAAGAAAATTTGACTTTCAAACACAAGAATGAGAGGAAGCATGCAAAAGTAAACAGCAAGGAGAAGTATTAAGGGACTTACCAGAAATGAACTGTTTGCATTCATACATGGAAGGACAATATTTCTAACTCTTAAAACTTTTCAGTATCTGGGTGGTTGGTGGGACCACACATACACATGTACACGCATGCACACACATACACACATGCATTCACATGCAGAGACAGAGAGCACAGATTGAACTGAATAGGATGGGACCATACCTTAAAAGAAATTAAGGTGAATGGTGAGAGAGAAATGTAGTGAGAGGAAAGAGGGGGAAATGGAAGGGGGTAACTATATGTCATTTAAGAGGCAAGTAGGAGATGTTCTTAGTGGAGGGAAAAAGAGGAGAGCTGAGGAAAAAAACAAACAAACAAACAAACAAGTTTACCCTCATCACATTTGACTAAACGAAGGAGTGAAATGCACACTCATTTTGGTATGAAAACCTATCTTACAGTATAAGAAAGCGGGGGAGAAGGAGATATTGGGGGGGGATGATGGAATCGAGGGCAAAGGGAGGAGGGAGTAATTGAAAGTCAATACTTGGGGAGGGACAGGATCAAAGGACAGAAGAGAAACAATGAGGGGCAGGTTAGGAGGGATGGCAATTCAGTTAGTCTTACACAACACGACTATCAGGAAGGTCATTTGCAAAGCTACACAGATATGGCCTATAATGAATTGCCTGCCGTACCAAAGGGAATGGGTGGGGAGGGAGGGATGGGGAGAATTTGGAACTCAAAGTTTTAGGAACAATTGTTTAGTATTGTTGTAGCAACTAGGAAAGAAGACATACAGTTAATGAGGAATAGAAAGTCATCTGGCCCTACAGGAGAAAAGAGAAGATAGAGACAAGGGAAGGGAGGGATGACAGAAGAGAGGACAGATTGGAGATAGGGAAAATTAGATTGCTTGGGGTATTGGGGTGGGGGGAGGGGAGAAAAGGGGAGAAAATTTGGAACCCAAAAAATTTGTGAAAATGAATGTAAAAAGCTCAATAAATAAATAAATAAATAATAATAATAATAAAAAAAGAAAGAAAGAAAATAAGACATAAACCAAAAAAAAAAAAAAAGAAAAGAAAGTTAATCAGAATTGTGACCTAGCAGAGTCAAGTGAAGAAGATCAGAAATTTATGTGCAGGCTTGATGAGCTGTTTGAGGGAAAATCTATCTGAAAGAAGAACATGAAGTCATTGTAAGGAGACACTTAAAATCCAACTGTGCTTGTTAATGTCATATAGAGTGCATGTCAAAAGATTGTGTCCTGAAAGAGAATGGACCTATCTGTCCTCTGATGGAAGGATCTGTCCTACGCAAACTTTATAACAATGCCCTAATTTGTGTGTGTGTGTGTGTGTTTCCCTCTCTCTCTCTCTCTCTCTCTAAGAGAAGAAGAAGAAGAAAAAGAAGAAGAAGAAGAAGAAGAAGGAGAAGAAGAAGAAGAAGAAGAAGAAGAAGAAGAAGGAGAAGAAGAAGAAGAAGAAGGAGAAGAAGAAGAAGAAGAAGAAGAAGAAGGAGAAGAAGAAGAAGAAGAAGGAGAAGAAGAAGAAGGAGAAGAAGAAGAAGAATGGAGTTCACCTTGGTCAAAATGTTTTATTCCTTTTAACTCTACTTTAATCAATTTCCTTGATATCTTTTTGCGTGTCAAGCACATCTCTAACAATTTGGCACCTAACATGGCACCCGATTCACAGACCTCAGATGCGATTAGTTAGATGCCATGGGAAGTGTGCACATGCATTGAGTTAAATGGTCCCTGTAGGTTGAATCTACCAGACTTGAACTCGTGAAGTCGGGCCATGGGCAGGGAGTCCAGAGTAATTGGGGAAGGAAACTTGCCAGCTGGTCAGGTGATCCAGTATACTGGCAAAAGACAAGGTGAGCCTGGGAACTTGCATTCTGAGTCAGTTTTTTTACTGACAGAGTGAAGTTTGGTGCTGCAATCACTGTGTTGGTCATATCCCCGTCCAAGAGTTTCCTGGTTGTCCCTAAGCTAAAAAATGAACTCAGACAGAGTCCCGGGAACTATATTGTGAAGACACTTCCAGGACAAAAGCCCTATGTTGTTTTCTGGAGCCCAGGGACTTTAGTCTCAACAGTGGCAGGCATTTTCCTAAATCATCTGGTGTGGGGATGCGCAAACGACCTCTATGTTCTTGCTTGTCATGGAAGCTGGAGTGAACTTATCAAGGAGGGATTTAATCCTTAAAATTGGCTAGAAATCAATCAGAGCAAACAGTCACAAGTTTTTGACTGGTCTGAATTCAATTTCAAAATTGATATGCCCTCCATAATACTTTGCTAAAGGTTTGCCTTTGCCTGTTGGGGAAATGCTTCATGTTACGTGGTGGGAGGTTTATAAGGTCTGTGGTTGGAGTGAGAGGGGGGACTTCGAAGGAAAATAATGTGGCTCTGAATAACTTGGTAAGCTCTTAACTTCTAAGGTTCCTTCCTTTTGGAAGGAGGAAGGCTGGAAGGGACTGGCAAGTGTCTGGTCTGTGTGAAAGGTAAAAGGAGAAAGATATGGGCAGGACTGCAGTGTCCACGTGCTAGGCCCTTGTGCTATTAAAAGCTACTCCCTCCATCCCACCTCCCACCACCCACCTCACTTCAGAAAATATTTAGACTGACTGGGAAATGTTAACATTGCAATAATAATAATAATAAGGGATTTTCTATCATAGTCTTAAATGTGACTCACTTTAGAATTTTACAAAGGTGAAGTAAAGGAGAGTGAGTACTTAGGCAGTCAATTATTTAATCTTATGAAACTATGGAAGCTTCTGTCTGGGGAGAATGGCATTGCCCTGTCAGCATTAAATTAAACTTCTTAGGTCTTTGCCTAGATCAAAAGTCTAGTCTTAGGATGCTGGCATATTTTAAGTTAACCTGAGAATAGGTGTGATTTCAAACTCTTTGTAGAACTTGATATGTTTTTCCTAGTATATAGCCTGGAATTTCCAAGAGATGGAATGGGAAGCTGGAGTGAGATTGTTACTTGTCTCAATTCTAACCCATCCTTCGTTGCCAAAGAAGACCACGCCATCAGAGAAATGACGACGTGACTGGCACTTGACTTTGTTTTGAGTGAGGGAGGGCTGTCCAGGTCACCAGCCTCAGTTCTCCTCCAGAGCCATCTGAATCCAGTGACCAGATATTCTGAAGTGAGACTGGGAGAGCTCCTTGTCTGGTAAGCCTAAGGGGAGACTTCAGCTGTTTAAGGAAATGTAGAGAAAGGGAAAAAACTATTCAGAGCTGAAAATGTCCACCATGTGTTCCTTCAAGGGATTATGTGAAGCTATGAATAAAGTTTTCTTTTAAGTAGCAAGAGTATTTGACGTAAGGAAAAGGGAAGGTTAAAATGGTTATTATTAGTGATTATAAATCCATATTTGATATGGATTTGAGCAGAGCCAAGAAAGTTCTTTTTTTTGTTAAGATAAAATTGTCCCTATTTTTCTTTCGTATCAAATATTTATTTAAAAAAGTTATACCAAATGATAATCAGGTGATAATGTGTGACCATGTGGTGGTAAGGAGATGAATTTCTGTGCAAGGTGAAGTGGAAATGCATTCATCTGAATGGATAGTGAGTTGCTTCAAGTTTTAAATATATAATGTATGTTGTTGAAAAAGTAATTTATCTAGACGTAGTTATATTAGGAATTGCATTGTTATATTAATGATGAATTGGTTAAGAAACTGTTGTGAATTCCATGTGTTTCTGTGTTGTAGAATTCCTATTGAGAAAATGAGAATATTTGAATATATATATATATATATATATATATATATATATATATAATGTGTGTGTATGATTTTCAAGTCTGCTTCATCTAACTATGTATTAAGTATGTTAAAAGTTTATTTCAGCTATTAAGAAGGAAGCTTTAATTAAAAGTGTTTGCTGTAAATCGAACATTTACAAAAGTATATTTGAAAAAAGAAACTTGGTAAATATTCAAAGGCCTTGGTTTTAGATCTTTTCCTATAATTTTTGTCAATTAGATTCAAGATGGTTTTGTGATAAATGATAAACTGTTTTTAAGAAGAAATCATTTTTTATATGATGAAATGTTTTGCAAAATCTTTTGTATAATTTTTGGAAGGCCTACTAGGTATGTTTTTGTAAGCTAATTTGTTATATAAAGGTTTTATGGGAGTTGGAAGATAAGGGACCAGACAAAGGAGACCAGGAATTTTATAGCTCCAGGAAGTTCCATGAAAAATTTAAGACAGCCTCATGGCAGTCTCCTCATTCACCTTCCAAGTCCAGTCAAACTAATTATCGGAGCTTGCTATTTTAAGACTTTATGGGAATCAGTGGTCTACTAAGGCAAAATGCCTTCCATATCCAGAGAAAGAACTATGTAATTCAATCACAGAATATAGCAGATGATTTTTTGGGTGTGTATTACATTTTAGTTTGTTATATGATTTCTCCCATTCATTATAATTCTTCTACACAGCATGACTATAGTGAAAATGTATTTAATGGGAATGTGTGTGTAGATCCTATATAAAATTGTATGCCATCTCAGGGATGAGGCTAAGGGAGGGGAAAAAAATCTGAGTTATATGGTAATGATTGTAGAACACTAAAAATAAATAAAAATAATATAAAAAAAATTTTTGTGGAAATATTAACTGACTGTTCTTCTGAGTCTAACTCCAGGTGTGGATAATAAGAAAGGCTGTCTGAGCCACTGATCAATGATGCCAGTGAACCTGTGAGATGCTCATATAAACTACAAAAAAGGTAGTGTCATAGGAAGGTTGGGAGAACAACTTTTCTGCCTGAGTTGAGGTATGATTCTCCTGATTCAGTTTCTTCACTGACATCTGGCAGACTTGAAGCCTGGCTGAATGCCATTTGATAATCTACTCCTGCCTGGAATTGACATGAAGTTAGGGAGATGCTGTTACCCTGAAATGTCCCTTCTCTTAATGGCAATTTCCTATAATCAAAAGTTTTATAAGCATAATACCAGATCTATTAGATAATAGTTTGTTGGTAGTGGAACATATGAGTTTAAGTCCAAAAATTAAGCTATTAGACTTTGGATTTTAGACAAACAATTAGTTAGAGTCCTTTAATTCTTAGTAATAGCATGGAAACAGTTAGATTGAGGGTCTCTGAGATTAGCATACATAGTTAATATTATTTTTGCTTTGGTTGGTTACTGTTTAAAGAAGAATAGTTTTTGGTCTATTTTGTGAATGCTTTAAAAGAAGCATTACATGATCAGAAGTTGAAGTTGTTTTATGTGATATGTACTGTGTTAAAAAAATTATTACTTATTATTTTTATGTATGTTCTTCTTCTTGATTGGGATGCATTTTAAAATCTTTGTTGAGACCAGCATTGTGCTAAAGCACCGAGGTAAGAAAGACAAACGTGAAAGAGTCCTTCTGTTCAAAGAATGTATATATGTATGTGTGTATGCACACACATATATATATAAAATATATAATGTAAAATATTTCCACAGGTATAAATTATGTGTAATATGATTGCAAATATATGTATAAATTATATAATTATATCCATGAATATAAATGATATGTGCATATAATTTATACTTCTTCATGGTAAGAACTCTTGTTTGTACATATATATATATATATATATATACACATATATACACGTGTGTGTGCATAAATAATCACTTTGCATAGAACCTGGCACATAGGAGGTGCTTAATAAATGTTTATTGACATGTATATATATATATATACATATACACATACATATATGAAAGCATGTATGTAGACATAGTGTGTGCATACATATATATAATATACAAAACTATATGTATATATTCAGAAGAATACAAATTAATTTCAAGATAAGGAGACCTTTAAACAATGGAAACAGCAGAGAAGACTTGCTTTAGGAAGTAGTACTTTCTCTTAGCCTTGAAGGAAGCTAAGGAGTCTTTCCACGAGGTGGAGTTCAGAAGGAAGTACATTCAAGACATGGTAAAGCACCTGCAAAGAAAAGGAACAGAGGAAAGAGATGCTTGTTGTGTATAGGGAAGAACTAGCAGAGTTACCAGCTGTTTTTTCCTCTTCTGTTATTAGACACCCTTAATTCACCCCAGTCCATCTGGTAGTACCCCATCTTTTGCAGAAGATAATATCCAGAGCTGTCTCTTCTAGTAAATGTGCCAGTACAGAAGAAGAGAGGTTCATTTCAGCAAAAGTCACTCTACTCCTTTCTACATTAATAGGATCACAGATTTAGAGTTGGATTGTCCTTAACCATCATTAAATCAAATCCATTCAGATTTGCAGATGAAGAAACAGAGGCTGAGAGTGGTTAAATAATCTGTCTGGGATTATATAGGTAATAAGTGTTTGTGGCACTATATTCCTCAGACAGATTCAGTTCAGAACATGGATAGCACCAGCTACCAGCCTAAGGAGTCCAAATATCTGTAACAGACAACGGAGAGCTACTACAGATGTTTGAGTAATGGAATGAACGTAATAATTTTTAAAGGACACTGAAGTAGAGGGATCTTGAAGGGAAAGAAGACATTTAGCAAGCTATTTGACTCAAGCAACAGGTAAATGAGTTTTGGGACTAAGGTGGTTGTATTGTGAAGGGAAAGAAGAGGTCAGATATGAGATAAATTTCAGAGATAAAATCAAAACGAATTGATTCTTTCGATGGAGATGAAAGATGACGCAAAGAGATAAAAACACAGAGAAACCAAAGGTGGGTTGACTCCGAGTCCAGCACTTTGTGCAATGAGTTACTTCATTCTTTTTCACATTACTCACTCTCTCTGCAATGGTGTGGTGAAAATATCTGTCCTCACTCATGGCATAACTCTAAATTACATCACTTTAGTAAAATTTAAAGGATTCCTCAGATCAAATACTGAGCGCAAACTATGTACATTGTTTTCATTTTTGACTATGAATGAAAAACATCTTCAAAATGTGACTGACATTTGAAATATGGAATTCTTTGCTTGAGTCTAGTAACTTTTCTATTTTTATACTTAACAGCATTGGCATTTTTAAAAATTAGTGTCCTTTTTTTCTGGAATTATGCATAAAAAAACAATTTTAGCATGTTTCTTAAAATTTTAAGTTCCAAATTTTCTTATTCACTCTTTCCCTTTCTGCTCCCACCCTACGACCCACCACTGAGAAAGCAAGGAACCCATCATAGGTTGTCAGGTTTGCATGTGCAGTCATATCTCCATAATAGTGATGTTGTGAAAGAAAACACAGATGAAAGAAAACTAAACTTTTTTAAAAGACACGCTTTGATCTGCATTACGTTGACATTCTTTGGAGATAGATAATATTTATCATCGCAAGTGCTTAGGAGTTATTTTGGATCATTGTATTTGCAAGGACAGCTAATTAATTTGTCAATCAATTGGAGAATGACTGAACAAATTGTGGTATAGGAATGTAATAGTATATTATTGTGCTATAAAAAATGATGACCAGGAAGACTTCAGAGAAGCCTGGAAAGACTTGTATGAACTGATGCTGAATGAAAGGAGCAGAACCAGGAGAATTTTGTGTACAGTAATGTCATTGCATTGCAAGAACTTAAAAAATTCCCAATGGTCTCTTAAGGCAAAATACCTTCCACATACAGAGAAAGAACTATGGAATTCAATCGCAGAATGTAACAGATCATTTTTTTGTATTATGTTTTGGCTTGTTTTATGATTTCTCCCATTCACTTTAATTCTTCTATGCAACATAATTAAGGTGAAAATGCATTTAATGGGAAGGTACGTATAGAACCTATATAAAAATGGATGCCATGTCAGGGAGGGAGGGAGGGAGCAGGGAAGAGGGAGGAGGGGAAAAATCTAAGATATACGGAAGAGATTGTAGAACACTGAAAGCAAATGAAATAATAATAAATAGACAATGGAGAGTCAATACAGGTTTATGAGTAACGAAAGAACCCAGAAGTTTGTAAAATACACTGAAATGGAGGGTCCCTGGAGGAAAGGGGAACATTTAGAACGTTATTTCACAAGTCCAAGGAACAGATAAATGGGGTCTGCAATTTGGGTGGACATAGAGGGAAAAGGAAGAAGAGGATACATATTGGATTAATTTCAGGGATAAAATCAAAAGAAATTGGTTGCCTGATTGTAGGTAAGAAATTAGGTAAAGAGAGAATTAAAAAATAAATTCTAGATTCAGGGCACAAGTAGGGAAGAATAGTATTGATTATTTGATTAAAAATAAAATCAGTAGAAGAAACAATTTCAGAAAATGGGAATAATATACATTGTTAAAAAAATAACTTTGATATACCAGTGAAACATAGTGGTAGAAATGTCTATATATTGAAAATGCAAGTCTACATTTCATGAGAGAGAAGGAAGAGCTTGAAATGCAGATTGGTATGTAATCTCAAGTTTCTTGGCTTCCTTTCAATTTAATTCAATAAACTCCATTAATTTTCTATTACGTATGAGGCACTGAATTAGTAGCTGGATATACAAATTAAAAGGGTGGGAATCTATTGATTCCTCCATCTCACTTAAAAGAAATTACCTTTGTTAGGTGAATCATTTCTTAATTGAATCAATCCATCAGAAATAAGTGTGAACAAGGCCTTACTCTTCCTTGAATGAATCAAAGATATTTCAATTAGGTTCTATAAAGAAGTCTCTTCTGATTAGGTAAAGAAATTGATTCTGAAGAATTTAGATAAAACTAAAAAAAGCTATCTCAAAATCAGAGAGATTTCACATTGGTGGTAATGAAGATAACTGTAATTGGAGGTGAGCTTCTTGTTATTGATTTAAAAGTTAATAAATTTGTATTTGTTATTTTTGTATTTATTAAATCCCAATACATCCAAAGACTTAATATACAGAAAGATGAGTAGCTATTATTGGGGTAAGTGATTTCTCCATCTTAATATATATCTGATGAAGTGGGTGGAGCTCAGCTTAGCTTCTTAAGAGATATGTTGGAGCCAAGGTGGCAGAGTAAAAATGAAGATTTGCTTGAACTCTCCCCCAAACTCCTGTAAATACCTGTAAAAATAACTCTAAACAACTCTACAGAAGAACACACAAATTATCAGAGAGAAACAAATTTCCTTTCCAACACAACTTGGAAGGTCAACAGGAAAGGTATATTGCACTGATCTGAGAGAAGAGCACAGTCCAGCATTGGCCAGACCAGTACAAATAGGGCCTTAGCAAACCCAGAACATGCCCCAGGACACTGTACCACTGGAAGCTTTAGCAGTTCCCAGGCATTTCAAGCCACAAAGGCCAAAATAACTAAGAAAGAAAGTAAGAAAGGTCTGTTGAACCTGGGCGAGAGGAGCAGGGTCAAGCCCCAGCCCTTGAGTGGCAGCAACTGCAGAGGTGGAAATGATTGCTTCTGGAGTTCTCAGTCCACAGAGAGAATCAAGGAAGTGATAAGAGAAGGATTGCAGGGATCTCTTTGCTGTCACTGAGGCAGGATTATCTTGTTTTGCTCATGCCAGGATGTGAGTCATAGTCCTTGGTGGTGGTCCTAGAGTGAGGAGCAGTGCTGGCATGGCAGAGCACCTTGCAGCAGTATAGAGGGAATCCTGCTCAGAGTTTCAAAGCAGAAAAGAGTGCTTTTGGTCACTCAGACCAGAGGACAAACCAAATACCTCTATTTTGGTCACACAACCTGGAAGAACTTAAAATTTATAAGGTCCTAGAAATATCTCTGAAAATAGCTGAACAAAACTCCTGGATCTTGGGATAGTACACCCTCCACACTGGAAAAAGAATACTACCTTAACAAAGAGCTAAAATGCTAAGTAATTGGCTAGTAAAACGAGGAAACAGTGGGAAAAAATCAGACATTAGAATCTTACTTTGGTGACAAAAAAAATCAAAACATACAACCAGAAGAAGAAAACGAAGTCAAAGTTCCAACATCTGAAGGCTTCAAGAAACGTATGAGTTGAACTCAGGCCATTAAGGAGCTAGAAATGATTTTAAGCATCAAAGGAGTAGTGGAAGAAAAATTGGGAAGAGAAATGATACTGTTACAAGAAAATTGTGAAAAATAACTGAAAAACTTGATAAAGGGGACCCAAAAATGATGAAAATAACACCTTAAAAGTAGAATGAACCAAATGGCAAAAGAGATCCAAAAATCCAATGAGGAGAAGAATGCTTTAAATAGCAGAATTGACCAGATAGAAAAGGTGGTCCAAAAGCTCACTGAAGAAAGTAATTCACTAAAAATTAGAATGAAGCAAATGGAAGCAAAGGACTTTATGAGAAATCAAGAAATTTTTAAAAAAAATACCAAAACAATGAATAAATATAAGACAATGTGAAATATCTTATTGGAAAAAAAAATGATGTCTAGGCTCTTTTTTTGACCGTGGGTTTCAGGTAGTCCCATAATTTTTCAATTGTCTCTCTTGGATCTATTTTCCAGGTCAGTTGTTTTTCCAATGAGATATTTCATATTATCTTCCATTTTTTTCATTCTTTTGGTTTGGTTTTGTGATTTCTTGGTTCTTCATAAAGTTATTAGCCTCCATCTGTTCCATTCTAATTTTGAAAGAACTATTTTCTTTAATGAGCTTTTGAACCTCTTTTTTCCATTTGGCTAATTCAGCTTTGTAAAGCATTCTTCTCCTCACTGGCTTTTTGAACCTCTTTTGCCAATTGAGTGAGCCTATTTTTCAAGGTGCTATTTTTTTCAGCATTTTTTTGGGTCTCCTTTAGCAAGGTATTGACCCATTTTTCATGCTTTTCTTGCATCTCTCTCATTTCTCTTCCCAGTTTTTCTTCCACCTGTCTAACTTGATTTTCAAAATCCTTTTTGAACTCTTGCATGGCATGAACCCATTGAATATCTATTTAGGATGTTTTGGATATAGAGGCCTTGACTTCTATATCTTTCCCTGATGGTAAGCATTGTTCCTCCTCAACAGAAATGAAAGGTGGAAACATCTGTTCACCAAGAAAGTAACCTTCAGTGGTCTTATTTTTTTCCCTTTTCTGGGCATTTTCTGAGCTAGTTACTTGACTTCTGAGATTCATCTCCACCCCTGCCTCACTGATGCTTGGGGTCTGAGATTCAAATGCTGCTTCCCAGCTTCAGGGCTTTTGGGGGGGGGGGCTGCTATTCAGTATGAGATTTAGTTGAGGTTCTTAGGTGGGGGCAGGGCTGCCACACAGGGCTCCTTCCCCTCAGGATGTTTATGTGGAGATCTTCAACAATGGATCTGAGCTCCTGTCTGCTTTGGGAGCTCCTGTCTGCTGCTGCCTCCCGAGGGGGCCTGAGTTATGGAGACACCCCCTCCCCTCTTGACCAGCCCAGAAGTCTCTCTCCCTGACCTGTAGTACCTGTGGGTTGAGGGACCTTCGCAGCTGCTGGAGATTCCATCCCTGAAGCCTGCTCGGATCCGCTCCTCTTGGTGCCATGCAGCCAAGACAGGGATGGGCCCTGCTCCATGTCCAGTGCATGATGGGCCTTTGGTGTCAGTTTTTCAGGGCTCTCTGGAACATAAATGTCCTCCACTCTGTTGTTGTGCAGCTTCCACTGCTCCAGAATTTCTTGGGAGTTCCTCTTTACAGGTAATTTATGGGCTGTGGGTTGGGAGCTAGCATATGTGAATCTTTCTACTCTGCCATCTTGACTCCTCCCCTTAAGTTCACTTTCAAGTGTTTTTGATGAACACACCAGAGGTAAATAGAAAATCTGACTTTCAAATATAAGACTCAAGAAAAGGATGAAAAGGTAAAGAGGAAAAAGAAATCATAAGGGACTTGCTAAAGTTGAACTGTTTACATTTCTATATGAAAAGATGATATTTGTAACTCAAGATATCTTTCTCAGTATTTGGGTAATGTATTGTGTGTTTATGTGTGTATTCATGTATATGTATAATTAAATAAATGATAGATGATAGATAGACAGACAGACAGATAGATAGATAGATGGGTAGATAGATTGATAGATTGATAGATGGAGATATAAAGATGGGGACAAAATTTGAAACTCAAAATCTTGTGAAAGTGAATGTTGAAAACCAAAAATTCATTAATTAATAAAAAGGAAAATTTCTTCTATTTTAGATTATTGCAAACTTCAAATTGCCACAATCTTTTCCTCATGTTCATCTATGCTAAACACTGTTGCCAAAGCAATTTTTCTTAAAGAAAATCTGACTATTTTACTCTCTTATTCAATATTCTAGTAGCTTCCTATTAAATCTAGAATAAAATATAAACACCTTTGTTTAGTTTCTGAAGCTCCTCACAGCTTTGCCTCCACTTATATTTCCATCCTTATTGGACTTTACTCTTTTTCCTTCTCACATGCTGCAATCCTGCCAAACTGGCTGTCCATATCTCTTGTTTCCAAGGCTGGCCAGCTACTATCCACCATGCTTGAACTATACTGCCTCCTTACCTCTAATGCATTATGTACATCATCTGCATGATGTGTTTTCCTGGTACTCTAAACTACAGTTACCCTTTCTATCAAATTACTTTATATACAATTTTGTATTGATCTGGTTATTTTTTTAAATCATTCTCTCAACTACTTCTCTTAAACTTAGACTAAATGTTTAGTCTGTGGCCTGATAGCCCCGTGAGTAGTCTTAGCTACTGATGCAGCACCACACAGGACACAGCCTCCCTTTCACCTAGTTCTGATAGCCCCCTGTTCTGCTCTGAGAGGTCTGGGAATTGCCCCTGCCACCTCTGTTGATTCAGTCTTCTTTTGTCTACTCTGGTTCTTCTATGGCCAAGTATTTGCTGGTAGAGCTCACGTACTCCTCTCTCAGTCAGGGGCAAGAGATCCTTCCTGTCAACCCCCAAGGACTTGGAATATGTCACACTCTGTCTCCTTTCGGATTCTGCCACTTTAAAATCTACTCAGATTCACTTCTTAGAATTCCTTGAAGGAATACGTGGGAGAGATCAGGTGAATTCCTGCTTTCATTATGCCACCTTGACAACTTTTGAAATGATTCTTCAATGTCCTCACAATAATATCAACTATGGAACTAATTTCCTCAATTTACCTGTTTTCCAGATGATTTATTCACATGATTTCTCTTGATTGTGGTCCTTACCTATTCTCTAAGTACATCTAGTAATATGCTTTTAGGGTCCCAGTGTCATGGCTATTTATCATTAATGGTGGAAAAAAGTTTGTTGTAAAAAAGTTCTTGTAAATCTTTTCTATTTGTTTTGTTTATCATCCCTCTATTTTTATTTTTTAGTGCCCTTGGGATGATTTTGCTTATTTGGGTCTCTTGTTAAGATTTCTTTAATCTGGTTTTATCTGATACTGCTTTCTTCTGCTTTATTAGGTGATATCATTTGTAATAACTTTTCTCCATAAAAATTTACAAATAAGATTATATTCTATTTTTATATAGCCCTTGGCTTCCATATTTCTCTGACTTGTGAGTAAGACATGTTCACTGAATAAAGAAGTTTCAACCTCTTTTGACTCATGCTATAGCAATTAATTTGTCTTGAGAAAACTTTGTGTACAAAATAATTATGGACAATATCTGTGTCATTTCTTCTGGGGGGAGCAGATAGATTTTGGACTTAGGTCAAAAAACTGGTGTATGAATCTTGTCTGAGATACCAGATGTTTACTGTGTGACCTTGAGCAAACCACTTAATGGTTATCAGACTCAATTTCCTCATTTGCAATATGAGAACAACTGCTACCTCATAGAGTTATTACAGAAATCAAAATATAAAGTACTCTGCAAACTTTTAAGTATAGTACAAATGGTCTTGGCTTGTAACCTTTTCAGATTGAAGAATTTACCATCAGTATGATAGTTGACCTTGATGCCGTGTTCATCCTCATTGAAAGCATTGTCGACATGGCTAAAAACATCATACTAAAAAGCATGAAAACAAACACACAGCCCTTGGGGTGACTGGGAAGGCACAAGAGCTTTGTCCATTATCCAGAATCTGGGCAAACATGTCATCACAGAATTGATGTACAATATTGATGAACTTCTCCGGGCAACCAAATTTTGATGTAATTGTCCATAAGCCCTCTCAACTAGTAGTGTCAAAGGCCTTGGTCTGATCTACAAACGTGTACAGACCTCTGTTCTGCTCCTGGCATTTTTCCTGGAGTTGTTGGGCAGCAAATACCACATTGACTGTTCCTTGGCCTTTTCTGAAGCCACACTGGCTCTCAGATATATGACCACCTTCCAGGTGAAGGATCAGCCCATTAAGGAGGACTCTAAGACCAAAGTGGAGGGAGTATTGGTGCATGATTTTCTGTCTGCAGGTGATTGTGCACTCGATGCAGCCTCTGAAGCTGAGAGGCAGAAAAGTATGGACCCATTCTCTGCTGCCTGTGCTAATTTGGGCCTAATAATTAACACCAAGAAACCACAATTGTTCCATCAGCCACCACATACCATCCAAACATGGAACCATTGGTTGCAACAAATGGAGAAGCTTTGAATGTTGATGATAAGTTCACTTACCTTGGTAGTGTACTTTCTAGGAAAGTATACATTGACAATGAGGTTGATACATGCATTGACAGAGCTAACTCAGTGTTTGGGAGGCTCCAAAGAAAGATTTGGGAGAGAAGAGGTATTACACTGACTGCCAAACTGAAGGTCTACACAGTCATTGTGCTGACCTCATTGTTATATGCTTGTGAAATAAGGACAGTCTACCAGTGCCATGCCAGGAAACTGAATTGCTTCCATTTGAACTGTTTTAGGAAGACTCTGAGGATCACCTGGCAGGATAAAGTACCAAACACTGAAGTCCTTGCTTGAGCTGAACTGCCATGTATTCAGACTATGCTTCAGAGAGTGCAACTCTGATGGGCTCGCCACGTTGTTCAAATGCCAAATATACACTTGCCAAAAAAAGACTATTTTATGGAGAACTTGCATAGGGCAGGTGATCACATAGTGGCCAGAAGAAAGGCTACATGGGCACTCTCAAGTTCTCTCTCAAGAACTTTGGACTTGACTGTGCACCATGGGAGACACTGGCTTAGGACCGCTCAGCATGGTGTGCACACATAAGAAAAGGTGCTGTGCTCTTTGAGCAAAGCAGTATTGAGACAGCACAAAGAAATCGTAGGACACTCAAATTTGGGATATCCATCCCAAATATTCATAGGAGCTATCTGTGCCCAACCTGTGGTGGAGCATTCTGAGCTCATATTGGTCTGATCAGCCACAGTGGGACACACTGAAATTTCTCTTTGCAATGGTAATGTCACTTTGGTCCTCTTCAAAGATGAAGGACAACAACCAACCGTAGCCATCATCATGTTAGCCATCATCATTACTATTATCGCTTTTTTCTTCTAATACTTTTTTGAATAGGTTAAGATTGAGTGGTTTAAAGTTGAACCATATATGTTATTCACATTATAATTCTTTCTTCTGCCTTTTTTCTAATTTTTATCTTTCATCTAGTACATCATTGACACGACTACACAGAGACAACTGTTTTAACAAAGATAGACAAGTCAATAATAAATCACTTCTCATCAGCTAATACATAAGCTATTTCATTTTTGTAATGTCATTATGTGCTTGCTATGCTCGGTGCCTCTTGGTTATTTCCTTTATCAAAATATTCATTCTATATCTGTTTTATTTCCATATATATCTTTCTAACACCATCACAATTTTTATATCATCTGCCAGTATCTTCTACATGGTTTACAAATCTTTGGTCACTCTCACTCCTATCCTTCATTTGAATTTTCATATATTATATACTATATGTATATAACATATACATACATATATTTCATGAAATTATCATTTATCCTTCCAACTGGCTAAAGTCACTGTCAAAGAATACACTTATTTAATTTGGACTTTTAGTAGCTTTTATTAGAATTTCAACAAATAATGATTTCAAGTTGTTTTTTTTTCCTTCTGCATAGCATGCAAATTTTTATGGGGATTATTGATAAATATTTACTACAAACACTGCGATATAATTTGACTAAATGTCTCTGAGTGCTTTATTGTTGTTGACTTTCGATGTCTGATAAAACTAATAATATCGATTTGTTTATTTTTCTTTCCCAGGAGAGCCTTTGAATTATTCTTGCATTTAATTATAACCTCCTTCCTCCTTGTACTTTAATTTAACTAAGAATATGATGACTGGTATAATTCAGTTTCTCCAGCAGTAGGTCCACTCATTGGTCACTGGACAAGAATGTCATGTTAAAAGCACTCAGAAGCAAAGTTAAAGTTTATAGATAATTTGAATCCTATGATTTAGGAACCCTTGACCTTTCTGCTACTCTGTCATCATCACCGCAAAGACACAAGGATGCTGAATGATACCAAGGGACATTTTCTCATTTTTTCTGTTGTTATGGCAATAAGAAAATATTTTCATTCACTTTACATAATAAATAATAATAATAAATATAGCTAGCATTTGTATAGTTCTCTAAATTTTACAGAGTGTTTTACAAATATTATTTCATTTTATCCTCATAACCCTGGGAGGTGGCAAAGAGTATTATCCCCCCCTTTAGAGTTGAGGAAATTGAGGTAAATAGAGGCTAATATTTTGACCAGGGTAACACAATTACTCAGTACCTTAGCCAATTAAAACTCAATTCTCCCTCACTGACCCCTATCTAATTTATGTTAGACTTCTCCATACTTAACTAGGCTGGTCTTGGAAAGAAGATTCTGTTGGGGGAGTGTTCCTGAAACCATTTAAGCATGGTGAGACCTCCTAAAACACTGAAAATTCTTGTGATTCACTGGCATATTCTTTAGGAACCCAAGGTTAGCTCCAAAATATCATGATAAATCAGGGTAAGACTCTGTGGAATTTCAATGAAAAAACATTTGGGAATACATAATGTAGCAATCAATGCTTATAGACTATTATATACTTTCCTTTAAAACCCTTTCTCACAAATTAAATTCCAATTATACAGAAATACTATATAACTTTAGGAAAGCTGTATGAAACTGCAGTGTTTCTATTAATATGACGGAGTAAGCAAGTTTTGCTGTTATGACATTCGGGTGTTCAATGAAGAAAGGCATTGTTTAGTTTTTTCTACTTCTTGGACATAAAACGTCATGGCTACTCTACCAAGCTGTAGTTTTTATGAACTTAGATTCCTGTAAACAGACTTACAGAGACATTTTTAACCATGTATGAATCCTGTTGGAAACATTAAAGTTGTATCTGTAACACTATGTTTTCAATTCAATATGCCACTTATCTCATATGGTTTGATTTTTTTTTACTTTTTTAATTTTTAATCAATCAACAAGCATTAATTATTATATGTTGGACACTATGATATCGATCGGCATTGGGATGTAAACAAAGTGAATGAAGCAATCACTTCTCTCCAGGAGCTTGCACATTAATGGGGTTTACAACAATGATAAACATATATACACATGCATGTATTATATGAGTTTCTACACATATGTACATGTATTTATATGTGCATTCATACAATATTACACATACATGCATATGTAAATATATACACATGTAGAAAGAATGATTTTATTTTCACCTCATGCTCAGTACATTTACTTCAGTTTAATTGGAAAACATAAGGACTGTTGAGTTGACTGCCCAAAATAAATGACTTTGAAGATGGACACATATCTACTATCAGATTGTAATCCTGTCTCATAATCATCCCAAACAATTTGTAAAAACCACCTATTTAAACTTCTGAGAGCTAAGATGGTGGAGTAAACCATAAATGTTTTCATTCTCCCTTGTTGACCTCAAAAAAATCTTCATGAAAAAAAGAGCCCAGACAGAATCTTCTAAGAAAGCATCAAGGAAAAATCCCCCAAGGCCCCAGAACAAGAGGGCAAAATAGTCATTGAAAGGATCCACCAATGATCTCCTGAAAAAGAATCCAAATTGGAAATGCCGAAGAATACTGTAACCAAACTCCAGAATTATCTGGTCAAGGGGAAAATACTGCAAGAAGTCAGAAAGAAACAATCCAAATATTGAGGAACTACAGTCAGGATCATACAAGACTTTGCAGCTTCTACATTAAAAGATCAGAAGGATTAGAATATTATATTCCATAAGGAAAAGGAGCTTGGACTACAGCCAAGGATCAATTACCAAGCAAAATTGAGCATAATCCTTCAGGCAACAAGATGGATATTCAATGAAATAATGGACTACTGGACCTTACTGATGAAAAGGCCAGAACTCAATGGAAAATTTGATCTTCAAATACAAGACTCAAAAAAGATCTAACAAGATAAACAGGAAAAAAGTTAAAAAAAACATGTTATTGAATAAGGGAAAATTGTTTACCTCCCTATACAGGAGTAAAGAAATTTAATTTATCATACAGATAATAAGAGGGTAAATGGGAAAGAAAAGGAAGGGATAGTTAGAAGGGAGGGAAGAAGCAGTAAGAGAAAAGGGAAAGAAAAGAGAGGGGGCTGATAAAAGGGAGGGAAGATTGATGGAGGTGGTGGTCAAAAGCAAAACTCTTAAGGAGAATAATGGAGAAATAAAAGAATAAAAGGGGAAGAGGGGATAAATATAATGGAGAAAAAGACACAATAATCATAACTATGTATCTGAATGGGATGAACTCTCCCATAAAATAGAAGTGGATAGCAGAAAGAATTAAAAAACATAATCCTGAAGTGTGTTGTTCATGAGAAACATTTGAAATGGGGGGACATACACAGGGTAAAAGTTTGGAGTAGAATATATTATGCTTCAGCTGAAATTTAAAAAAGCAAACACAGCAATCCTAATCTCAGACAAGCAAAAGCAAAAATAGGTATAATCAAAAGAGGAAAGGAAAGAAAACATATCCTGATAAAAGGCATTATAGACAATGAAATAACATCATTGCTAAACTTACATGCAGCAAGTGCTATAACTACCAAATTCTTAGATGAGAAGTTAAGAGAGTTACAGAAAAAAATAGAAAACAAAATTATATTAGTAGGAGACCTCAATCTTCCCCTCTCTGAACTTGATTAATCTAACCCCAAAATAAACAAGAAAGAAGTTAAGGAGGTGAATAGAATTTTAGGAAAGGTGGCTATGTTAGACCTCTGGAGAAAATTGAATGGAAATAGAAAGGGATGTACCTTTTTCTCAATGGTACAGGGAAAATACACAAGATCTGACCATGTACTAGGGTATAAAAATGTCACAATCCCATGCAGAAAGGAAGAAATAGTCAATGCATCCTTTTCAGATGATGATGCCATAAAAATTGTATGTAATAAAGGGCAATGATGGGAAGGTAGATCAAAAACGAATTGCAAACTAAGTAATCAGTCAAATAATAAATCATAGAAACAATCAATACCTTCATTCAAGAGAATTACAATAATGAGACAACATACTAAAATTTATGGGATGCAGTGAAAGTGGTTTTTAGGGGAAGATTTATATCAAATCAGGAAATTATCAGGGAACAGGCTAAATTTATTTTTACCATCACACAACTGACTGAATAGTCTTGGGAATGTCACCATGCTTATTGCTTGCTGATTTTTCTAAAGAATTGATTAGATACAGCAAAGCACTATCTTAAGGGTTCTCTTCTATGACTGTGAATACCAGTCATACATCAAAATTATTTAAATTCCTTTAATATTAAATGATAGACTTAGCCTTGATTAATTACTCTCTGATAATAAGTGTCAGATAAAGCACAATATGGGGAAATACATGTTCAAAAAGGAATTGTCTACTGTCATATAGGAATTTCAATGCGAAGTCTAAGTTGAAAAATGAATCCCTAGTGGGGATTCATCACCTAGTGGTAATGACATTCTGCTGATATTTATATTTGCAGATGTAATTGTAGTTGTTGTATAAAGTCCCAGTTGTGGAAGAGATCTTTAACCACTGGTAAGTGTTGGCCCTAAACATCCATAAAGAAATTGATTAATGATGTCTATCATCTATGCACTGTGCTTATCTATTTCATTCATCTAATGACATTCATTTAGAAGGGAAATATGGGAGTTTATTCATTCCTATTTATATCTTCATTGGATAGAATCAATGGATCATAAGTTGGGTCCATAACAAAAGAGGATGAGGATGAGAAAGTTGGATTGCCATTCAGAAATTGCAAAGCTCTTTTAATGACCCCAAACTTTGACTACAAAAAAGACTCATTTTTTTAATATGTTATATATTGACATTGATCCTTTCCTTTTTTTTAATGTGACTATCAACAGATTCCTTATAAAAATGCATAATGCTATTATGCAGTTCTTATACAGGTTTCCAGTTTAACATGGTAGTGTGTCCTTTTCTCAAAGTATGGTTACTAATATGGTTTTAGAGTATGGTTATGAGAGGAGAATTTGATTTTTATTTTAATCACAAGATAAAATATAAAAGTAACACAAATAATAACTCATATTTCCCAAGACAGTGAGTTTGATTTTCATAACTTCATGGAAAATTTTCAAGCAATCTAGATGATCTTGTGCTGAATTTGATGCCAAAAGTTCTGAGTTTGTGTAGAAGCTCTGCCCATTACCACATGATTTTAGAGAAATCACAACTTCTGTAAAACTCAGTTTTTCCATCTGCAAAATGAAAGGACTGATCTAGATAAATGATCTCCCAGATCTCTTCTAATTCTAAATATATGATATATTGAACATTTCTTCCAAAAGTGATATAATTCAAACTTAATCAGAATATTATTTTATTGATATTATTTATGGTCACAAGGGTGTTAAACTTTTCAGTGCAGAAAATAATACTGTGGGAAGCTTCTCTCAAAGCTAAGAAATCAAACAGTTGTCAATGACTATGGCAGTCTACTGTTTAATAAACCAAGAAAGCCAGTGTCTAGGATAAGAACTCACTGCTTGACAAAAACTGCTGGGAAAACTGGAAAATAGTGTGACAGAAGCTGGGCATAGACCAATGTCTGACACTGTATACCAGAATGAAGTCCAAATGAGTACATGATCTAGGTATAAAGGCTAATATTATAAACAAATTAGGGGAACGAGGAATAATTTATTTGTCAGATTTATGGAAAATGGAAGAATTTATGACTAAATAACAGATAGAAAACATTATGAAATCCAAAATGGATAATTTTGATTAAGTTAAGTTCAAAAGTGTTTGCACAAACAATACCTATGAAAACAAGATTAGGAGGGAAGTAAAAATTGGTAACTAATTTTTACAACTAGTGTCTCTGATAAAGGCATCATTTCCAACATATATTGAGAACTGAGTCAAATCTACAAGAACACAAGTCATTCCACAATTGAAAAATGTTCAAAGGATGTGAACAGGCGGTTTTCAGAGGAAGAAATTAAAGCTATCTATAGTCATGAAAAAATGCTCTAAATCACTATTGACTAAAGAAATGTAAATAAAAAAACTCTCATGTACCACATAACACCTGTCAGATTGGATAACATGACAAAACATTGGAGATGATGAGGGAAAGTTGGAACACTAATTGATTGTTAGTGGAGTTGTGAGCAGATCCAATCATTCTGGAGAGTATTTTGGAACTATGCCCAAAGGGCTATAAAAATATGCATAACTTTTGGCCCAGCAATACTGCTTCTAGGGTTGTATCCCAAAGAGATCATGAAAATGGGAACAGGATTCACATGCACAAAAATAATTCTAGCAGCTCTTTTTGTGATGTTCAAGAATTGGAAATGGAGGGAATCAATTGGGGAATGGCTGAGCAAGTTGTGGTATATGAATGTAATGGATTACTCTTGTGATACAAGAAATGACAAACAGAAGGACTTCATAAATACCTGGATAGACTTACATGAACTGATGTTGAGTGAAGTGAGTAGAACCAGGAGAACATTATATACAGTAACAGCCACAGTGTGAGGACTCTTTTTGATAAACAATCCTTCACAGAAAGGTAGGGATCTAAATATTTTCAAAGGACTCATGATGCAAAATGTCATCCATATCCAGAGAAAGAGCTATAGTCAGAACACAGAATGAAGCAGACTATTCTGTCTTTTGTTATAGTTGGCTTTGTTTAGTTTTTCTAATGGTTTCTCCCATTCATGTTAATTCTTCTATGCAATGTGACCAATGTATAAATGTGCTTAATAAGAATATATGTGTAGAACCCAAATAAGATTGTATGCCATCTTTGGGAGTGAGGAGGGGAGGAGGAGGAGAAAATTTTAAATTTATGGAAGTGATTGCTGAAAATTAAAAACAAATAGATTTTGGGAAAAGAGAAAAAATCAAAGTTATTAGACAAGATAAATGTAGGTATACAGAACTGGAGGATTAGTGAAGGTATACATTTTACAGAAAATAATAGAGGTATTCAAGATGGGATCATTGAACCTCAGTAGCTGAGGGAGGCAGATTATTAGAATGTTGTGAGGAAAAGGTAAACTATTAAATGGATCATTGATGGTAGCTAATAGGACAAATAAGCACTTCCATTATTCTGAAGAAAGCACACGCTCTGATTGGCAAGAAACCACCAATAGTTTCTTCCAGTGAAAAAATACTATTCTACACATATGATGGATAGAATTTCGCAGTAATATCAAGTTCTAGAAGTACAACAATAAGGTGTATTATGTTTGAACCTTGATTCTACAGATTCTAAAAATATGTGTATTGTTTTATGGCCATGAATCATGGAGCACTACATTCCCTAAAAAATTAAAATTGAGTATTATACCAAGGACAAAGGAAGGATATATAGTGGGTATGAAAAGCCTATGTGATATAACAAGTAAATTTGAAGAAGAACCAACATAAACCATATTATTAGAGAAATATATGGATTATTTTATTTTATTTTTAAAAATTTCTTTTATTTTAAATTCATAGAACAAAACAAGCCTTTCTATAACATAAAAAAGTAAATTAGATGACTACACACGAAACTGAAAATCTACCTTGTATAATTTGCTATTCCTTTAAAAATACAAGTTATTATGCATTTTTTAATTTTTCCCTTCCCTTCCCCCACCCTAGAGATGGCTACCATTAGACATAAATAGGTACACATACATACATATGTATGTACATATATACATATATAAACTTATTCTATATATACTTCCATTTATCATTTCTTTCTCTGGATGCAGATAGTATTCTTTATATGTCTTTTATTTTTAATTTGTGCATTTATCAAGTGAAAATGATTTAGCTACTCAATGTCATTCTTGAAACAATATTACTACAACTATAAGCACTGTTTCATTGGTTCTGCTGACTTCTCTCTTCATCATTTTGTCAAGTCTCTCTACAGACATATGAGATACTTACATATATATAGTATGTATATATATATATATATGAGAAATATATGATTTTCTAAATACATAGGATTGATCATGTAGTGAGAACAAGGGATAATCGGTGCTCCACTGGCATCCTTAATGGAAAATAAAGATGGTCTCTAGTATATGGAGTAATAAAAGTATGATTTGACATAGACAAGAGCAACCAAAAATGGATAGACACATATTTATTTTAATCGGTATCATTAGAAGGATCATCCACAGCAATGAAATAATAGATCCATTGAGTATTTACTCAATGGAATTGTACCATACACACACACAAATACACACACACTCATAGGCACACACACACAAGAGCAGTGGTCCATTGTAATACTTGTGACTAAAAGACCATATATATTTAAAAGGAAGCAATTTTTTACAAAAAAAAACAAAAAAATTATTTTATTATTTTATTAATATATATGCAATTCTGGTGATATTCTTTTAATATTCTCAGTGAAAATCTTTCAATGCTTAGTGTAATAAGGTGGCTTTCTATTCCTTGGAAAGAAAGAATATAATGGATAGCTTTGTCAAAAAAAGATAAAGTAATGTATTGATGAGGCAAACCTCATTCATAAACAAAACTTTTGTTTGTGGACAGGAAATTTAAAAGTGAAACTAGAGATAACTATTTGAATCTCATTATTTGAATCAATTATGTTTCTTTCCCACCATTACGTTTAAAAATATAAAGAAACAATTTTAAGAGAGGAATGGACTAAATATTTTATGAAATTGGAAGGTGAAGTTCTATAATTTGGACTATAAGCTCAGAGATTTAGTGCTAGAAGGAACCATGAATACCCTCTAGTTCAACCTCATTTTATAGATGAAAACCCTAAGTCCCAGATAGGGAATGTAATTTGCCCAAAGTAAAAAATGATAATAAGTGGAAAACATATTTTTAAAACAAGGTTGTCTCATTTCAAATCTGGCCTTTCCACTACACTATGGTAGGTGAAACATAATGAATTTATATGTCTGCAACACCAAAGGATTGAAAAATAGAAGACATGAAGCTTAGGAAATGTTATATTTAGGCTAGATTTAATATCAGTGCAGCACAATACTCTCTCTATTTGTGGCACCATTTGTGGGAGGAAAAGCACCACAAAAGCAGAGGTCCTGTCACATGTATCTTTGCTTTTCTTAAACATAGCACTTTGTACATAGTCCACACTCAAAAAATATAATGAGTTAAAAGTGAAATAAATTAATAAAAAATTTTGGGGGTGGAGCTAAGATAGTATAGTAGAAAGATGTATATACTGTAGTGCTTCCCCCACAGCCCACAAAATACCTGTAAAAAATGACTCTCAACAAATTCTAGAGTGATAGAAGCCACAGAACAACAGAGTAAAAGAGGTTTCCAGCCAAAGGTAATCTAGAAGGGTGACAGGAAAGGTCTACCTCATTGGATGCTGAGTGGAGGGGAGCCCAGCCCTGGTCATGCAGCACTGGGAGCAATAGGACCTAAACAGACCTATGGGGCAGAATTCCCAGCAGTGAGAGTCCCAGATCCCTCAACTCACAAGCAACAAAGAAAACTCCAAAGGTCAGTGTGGGAGGACTTTCCCAACTGGGAAAGAAGGGGGTGGGGTCCCCCCAGCACTAGCCCCAGGCAGTGACAGAGGCAGTGGAAGCAGCAGCAGTAGCAGCAGTGGGTGGCAGGTGGCTACAGTGGCCGTGGAAGCAGCCTGGGTCCATTGTCTAGGCAGCTCACCTTAAAGCCTCTGGGGGAATTGAGCAGCTGACCAGAATCTCAGCCTTGAACTTGGTACTGGGAGGAAGAGGAGTACTAGGACCCTCATTTTGACAAACAATTCAGAAGTCAAGTACCTGACTGGGAAAATGTCCAAAACAAGGGGGGGGGTGGAATAAGACCATAGAAGGTCACTTTCTTGGTGAACAGGTGTCTCCTTTCATCCTTTTGGAAGAGGAAGAACAAGGCATACTGTGAGAGAAAGTCAAGGGTTCTGCCTCAGTACCTTCAAAATGAATATAAAGTGGGTTGAACCCATAGAATTGCTTGAAGAATGAGTCAGCAGCTTGCTAAAGGAGAACCAAAAAAATGCTGAGGAAAATAACACCTTTAAAAATAGTCTAACTAAATTGGAAAAAGAGGTCCAAAAAAATTAATGAGGAGAAGGAGGCTTTAAAAAGCTGAATTATCCAAATGGAAAAGAAGGTTCGAAAGCTCACTGAACAAAATAGTTCTTTAAAAGAGAGACTGGAGTTCAGGAAAGCTAATAACTATGACATAAACCAAGAAGTTAAAAAACAAAACCAAAAGATTGAAAAAATAGAAGATAATGGAATTAGAATTCATTGGAAAAACAACTGATCTGGAAAATAGATCCAGGAAACATAATTAAAAAATTATGGGACTACCTAAAAGCTATGATCAAAAAAAGAGCCTAGACATTATCTTTCATGAAATTATCAAGAAAAGCTGCCCTGACATTCTAGAGCCAAAGGGCAAAATAAATATTGAAAGAATTTATTGATCACTTCCTGAAAGACACCCGAAAAGAGAAACTGCTAGGAATACTGTGGTCAAATTTCAGAGTTCCCAGGTCAAAGAGAAAATATTTCAAGCAGCTAGAAAGAAACAATTTGAGTATTGTGAAACTACAGTCAGGATAACACAGGATCTGGCAGCTTCTACATTAACGGACTTGAGGACTTGGAATAGGATACTCCAGAAGTCAAAGAAACTGGGATTAAAACCAAGAATCACCTACCCAGCAAAACTGAGTACAACACTTGAAGGGAATAAGTAGTCATTCAATGATATAGAGGACTTTCAAGCATTCATGATAAGACCAGAACTGAACAGAAAATTTGACTTTCAAAAACAAGAATCAAGAGAAACATGAAGGAAAGAGAAATCATAAGGGCTATCTAAAGCTGAACTGTTTACATTCCTACATGGAAAGATAATATTTGTGACTCTTCAGACTTTTCTCAGTATCTGGGTAGGTGGAGGGATTATACATACACACACACACACACACACACACACACACACATACACAGGGTACAGGTTGAGTTAAATCAGAAGAGATGTTATGTATAAAAAAATAAAATTAAGGGATGAGAGAAGAAAATATTGGGAGGAGAAAAGAAATGGAATGGGGCAGGCTAAAAAAAAATCTCATTCAATGGAGGAGAAAAAGGAGGAGGTAAGAGGGGAAAAGTGAAGCTGCTCTCTCCACAAATAACTTAAGGGGGAATAACATGCTCACTAAATTTGGTATGAAAATCTATCTTATACTACATGAAAGTAGGGAAGAAGGGGACAAGTGATTTGAGGGGGATGATAGAAGAGAGGACCTAGGGGAGAAGGGACTAACTAGAAATAAACACTTTGGGGAAAGTACAAGGTCAAATGAGAGAATAGACAAAAAAGGGGCACAGGATAGGATCTAGGGCAATATAGTTAGTCTTATACAACATGACTACTATGGAAGTCTTTTGCAAAATGACACATATATAGCCTGTATTGAATTGCTTGCCTTCTCAGTGGGGATGGGGAGGGAGGGAGAGAGAAAGGGAAGCTGGAATTCAATTAGAAATGATTGTTGAGAATTATCATTGCATATAACTGGGAAATAAGAAATACAGGTTTAGAAATTTTTCTTGTCCTACAAGTAAAGAGAGACGTTGGGGTTAAGGGAAGGATGGGGTGTGATAGAAGAGAGGATACATTGAGGGAAGGGGCAATCACAATGCAAGGTATTATGGGGTGTGGGGAGAGGAGAGATGGGGACAAAAATTGGAGCTCAATATTTTGTGGAAATGAATGTAAATTTAAATGAATGTAAAATTTAAAATGTAAAATAAAATTAAAATGTAATGTAATTTAAATGTAATGTAATTTAAAATGTAATGTAAAATTTTTAAAATTAATCACATTTTTTAAATTAATTTTTAATTTTTTAATCCATTATTAAACTATCAACCAGTAATTTTTCCAAGCTTTTCAACTAACTCTCATTCTTTCTAGCAACTACCCCTTTCAAGATAACACAGTTCTTAAGTTTACTACCCTCTGTGGAGCACTGTGTCCCAGAAAACATAGAATTTTGTCTTTAAAAGTCCTTTTCTACTTTTGTCATCATATTGAATGCTCTTTCTGGATGAAGTGAATATTCTGGGGTCCATGTCTCCAAGTGGTGGTTATAGGACCAGCATATCTGCCACAGTAGACCATTTTATTGCATTAACTCTAGTTCTCAGTTTCTCAGGAATACCTTGGAATGTCCCTTTCTATAAATAATATCACCTTTCTTTAATCATTTCTCCAAATTATTCTCTCTCTTTTATTCCTTTCTCCAAACTCATGTATCCTGATATAATCCCTAAATCCAAGAACAGGGATCTCAATGGATTCCTGCATTCTTTATGTAGGTTTATTACAGGTTGCTTGTTTTATCATTAGGGCACTTGAACTCATGCTGGAAAACTCCAGCAATGCAAGATGCATCTATTATACTTAGATATTATAAAGGGTTGATTGCATAACTTAGAGTCAGAAAAAGCTAGGTTCAATTCCTTCCTCAGATATTTACTAGCTGTGTAGTTCTGACAAAATGATTTCACTTCTTATTTTGTTTCCTTATCTGTAAAATTGAGATAACAGCTAGGACTTACCACACAGGGTTGCTTTGAGAATCATATGAAACAATCTCTGTGAAGTGATTTGCAAATTTGAAAGCATTATATAAATGTCTGCTAATGTTATCATATGTGCAAAACACTGTCGTGGGCAGCGAGGTTGCACAGGGCTAGGCCTAGAATCAGGAAAAATAATCTGAGTTCAAAACTAGCCTCAGACACTTATTACTTGATGGACTGTGGGCAAGCCACTTAAACCTGTTCACTTCATTTCTTTATCTGAAAAATGAGCTGAAGAAAGAAATAGCTAAACACTCCCAGTATCTTTGCCTAGAAAATCCCAAATCGAGTCATGAAGTGTCAGACATGACTGATAGAACTGAAAAATACACAATACCTTTTCCTTTTATTTATAATAAATTCATTCATTTATTTATTTATTTATTTGTAAGCTTGATAATAATTTTAATTCATTAATTCCATATGGTGCCCCATAATTTGGATATTCAAGAACAAAACTGGATAACAGTGTGGTGGAAACTGGGTATAGACCAATGTTTAAAACTGTACACAAGAATCAAGTCCAAATGCATACATGATCTAGGTATAAAGGATGACACTATAAACAAATTAGGGGAGCAAGGAATAGTATATTTGTCAGATTTATGGAGAATGGAGAATTTTATGACCAAATGAGAGATAGAAAACATTATTAAGTGCAAAATGAATAATTTTGATTATATTAAATTCAAATGCTTTTGCTCAAACAACCCCAATACAACCAAGATTAGAAGGAAAGCAGAAAACTGGGAAAGAATTTTTGGAACTAGCGTCTGTGATAAAGACCTCATTTCTAAAATTTATAGAGAAATGAGTCAAATGTACAAGAATACAAGTCATTCCACAATTGAAAAATATTCAAAGGATATGAACAGGCAATTTTCAGTGGAAGAAATTAAAGCTACTTATAGTCATATGAAAAAATTCTCTAAATCATTTCACACCTATCAAATTGACTAACATGATAAAACAGGAAGATGATAAATGTTGGAGATGACACGGAAGAGCTGGAACACTATTTCATTTGTGGAGCTGTGAGCTGATCCAACCTTTCTGGAGAGCAATTTGGAACTATGCTCAAAGGGCTACAAAAATATGTATACCCTTTGACCTAGCAACCTTGCTTTTAGAATTGTATCCCAAAGAGACCATAAAAGTGGGAAAGTGTCTCACATTTACAGAAATATTTATAGCAGCTCTCTTGTGGTGGTGAAGAACTGGAAATCAAGGGGGTTGTTCAGCAATTGGGGAGTGGTTGAACAAGCTGTCATATATGAATGTAATAGAATGTAATGTGCTATAAAAAATGATGAATAGAAAGACTTTAGAGGGGTCTGAAAGGACTTATACGAACTGATGCTGAGCGAAATGAGCAGAATCAGAGCACCATACACAGTAACGGCCACAGTGAGTGAGGAATTTAGCCCTTCACAGCAATACAGGGACTAAAACACAGCCAAAAGATTCTTAAGGCAAAATGCCATCCACATCCAGAGAAAGAACTATGGAATTGGGAGGCAGATGAAGCAGAATATTTTCTCTTGCTTTATGTTTTGTTTTGGTTTGTTTTTTTTTTCTTATGCTTTCCCCCATTCATTTTAATCTGCCTGTGCAACATGACAAATGTGAAAATGTGCTTAATGAGAATGTATGTATTATTGACCCTAAATGCTTAGCTTTCACCTTTCCAGAATCCGCACTCGTTCTTTCATTACTTGTCACAACGAGGATATAGATTTGCTAAACCCCAGAACCAATGATTCTGTGTTTCTGGTTTCCATCTCTGTCTAATTTGACATACTATTAGCTCAGCATGCCAATTTTTTGGCCTTCTGGTTGACCATTGTGGTCTTGTGGGATACCAAAGGCAAGTTAAGCCTTTCATTGTTTTCCTGTCATCATTGTAACACAATCTATTTGACCTTTTCGGCTTATAGGTTATCTTCCGTGAATCTGTGTTTTTCACTCCAAAACCTTCTGTGGAATTCATTGGCTACATGATGCTATAGAAAGGCTTTGTGCTTTTCAGAACATAAGCTACAGATATATGAAAGCTCACTTTGCACAATAGATGTGTTATTCATAGGTTGTGCATAAATCAAACTTTTTTAAATTGAATATTCTAGGAGATCTCATTAAAGGAACACAGAGTTTAGCCTTTTGTGAAGCAATTTATCAGCCTGTAATTTATTTACTCTATAAATTCAGGTAATTTTCTACATGCACTGTCAATTTACAGATGTCTTTTCTGAAACACACACCCCAGTTATTAATGTTTTTTTTTTCCCTTGCTGTCAAAGAAATAATGCTATATTTATTCTTCACAAGAGGCCATTTAGGTTAGAGAGATAGAAAACGAACTTTGAAACAGACTTTCTGCAAGATCTGCCTCGGTCACATATTCTCTGTGTGACCCCAGGCAAGTCCTTTAGCCTCCGAGTTTTCTACTGGACTTCTAAGCCTTTAAGTTGCAGAGAATGGACAAGTCTGCATTAATTCAGGGAACTCTCTCATCTAGGAGCTTTCTATAATGATGAAATCATGGAATCTATTCCTATCTTATATTATATATGTGTGGTGTTTGTGTGTGTTTGCATGTACACATGCATGTATGTGTGTATGTGTTATTCACTTACATGAACATATGTTGTCCTTTCTCACTAAGAGAATATACATTCACAAATTGTTAAAGTAAACGTTTATTACATTGAAATGAATTGAATCAGTGCATTTACCAATGACCAAAGAGAGAAGAGAAAGAAATTGAAGTAATTAGAATAGATAATGAGGCAATGAAACTATTACTCTTTGCAAATGATATGATGATATACTTAGAGAATCAACTAAAAAACCATTTGAAATAATTAACAACTTCAGCAAAATTGCAGTATATCAAATTAGCCCATAAATCATTCACATAGTATTACTAACAAAGCCCAGAAATAAGAAATGGAAAGAGAAATTCCATTTAAAATTACCCTACACAATACAAAATACTCGGGAGTCTACCTGCCAAGACAAACCCAGGAGTTATATGAACACAATTACCAAACACTAAGTCAATATAATAAAAAATGCCATATCTACTTAAATCAATTTACTTTTTTGTCATATCAATCTATCATATGTCAATGACCTATATATGCCATCACTGTGAAATCTCTGCCACACTATTGTAATATCTCCCCATAAGTCCAGGAGCAACTATGAAATATGTATATATATATATATATATATATATATATATAATTGAACTCCAAAAGCATTCATTAGATGCCTACTATGTAAGTACTAGGGACACCAAAGCAAACAGAAAATATATGCTCTACTTTTAACAAACAACTTAGAACATATAAAGAACCTATGGTCTCAGAATGAAAGAGAGGAGCTCTGAAAATCAAAAATAGCTTAGGGGACCTAACCTCTGTGGTGGACATCTGCCCTAAAATATTTGCTCATATGACTTTGTGTGTATACATACATATATACATTTACTTTTGGTTTGTTATGTCCTCTAAACCTCTCATTATGAGAAATTCATCTGCGTCAATAAATGTCTTCTTTTAAAAGTATAAATATCTCTGGGAGAATTAAAATATTTAAGTCATTCAACATATTGTGGATTATGTTGCCAATTTTCTTGACTTTTATCTGACCACTCAATTTCAATGACTTGCAGGAGAAAATGAGACTGATGACTTTATATGACTCTGCTTCACTTAAATACAATCCATGTGCAAATCAAGACATTACTTTGTGATGGCTTTAGTTTTCTTTGGGAATGAAGGATAAGCAAATTTCCTCAGCTTCATTTCACACTGGATAAAGTACTATAATTGAAGTGAGCAATACCTGAGTTCATGTCAGCTTCAGACACTTACTAGATTTCTGCTCCCTCAGTAGCCTCAGTTTCTCCATGTTTAAAGTGAGGGGGCTGTATTTGTTAGTCTCTGAGGTGTCTTCTGGCTCTAAATCTATCATCCTATAATCTTAATACCTGCACTGAGAAACTAGGGGTAGAGAGAAGCTTGAAGGAAAAAAACATTGAAGCTTGAAACATTTTGGGTACTAGAACAGACCTGGGAAGAGGTGTCACAATTGACACCTAAGAATTACTTGAAGATATTAGATGCCTCAAGTTTAATGAGAAAGTTCATTGGAAACAGATAGAATGTCAAAGATAAATATTTCCTTAACACAAATTTTTCTTAGAGCTCTCCCTATTCCAAGGAAAAGAAAGAGTATGCATTAACAAAACTTTTTAAAGTAGGTTCTTCTAGGACTTGCTTCTATGTCTTAGTCTAGGCCATGCACTTTGATGGCAACCATCACTGTTTTTCGGAAGTGATCTATTTTATGATGATTCTCTGAAAATACCACTCAAACTAAATTTATAGGCATGGGGTTAAAATTGCAAAGCACAGCAAATACAAACTAGTCTGCTCCCTTCATTTTATGGATGAGGAAACTGAGGCCTCAGAGAGCCTGTGAACTGTCTGAGGTTATAGAGGCAGGAAGTAGAAAAGCCAGAATTTGAACCCACAACCTCTGACACCCTAGAACAATAAAACCTTTCTTCCATGAAGCCTGCTGTTACACTATTCTCCAAGCCAAATCTTTGAAGACTAGCTAGACCACTTACCTCAACATTCCCTGGGACCCTGCCGTTTCATCCATACCTGACCATTTTCTACCATGCCTACCCTTTTCCCATGTTCATCTTCTTTTCCATCTCTTGCTCTAAAAACTAATGAAATTATTACCATTATCATGCCTTTGGAAAAAAAACGTATCAGTTGACTAACTCATTGCTGTACTCACCATCTTTGTGACTTCCCATACCCAAGAAATCCATTCCCTAGCTTCAATTCCCATACGTGTGCGTTTCTCTTCCATTGGAATGTAAACTTCTTGAGGACAGAGACTATTTGGCTTTTTCTTTGTGTCCCTGCCACCTAACAGTCAATGCTTCTAACCCATTCATTCTTTTACTTTTTCACTCTACTGTGGAGTTTCCAACTTTTTCTGGTTCACAATCAGTCACCCCTTTACAAATTCCAAGTAAGGATTTCTTTACATTTAGTGTGACTCTGGCTTTCAGCTCATTTACAGAAATGAGATGACAAATTAAGTCCACTTAATTCCACCTATAGTTTTGAAGACTAACTGCCCTAGATACCCATTCCACAGGGAAATGGTACTTCCCAGAATTTAAGTTTGTCATTGTTCGGTCATTTAATCATATCTAACTCTTCATGAAATCATTTGGGGTTTTCTTGGCAAAGGTACGGGAGTGATTTGCCATTTCTTTCTCCAGCTCTTTTTATACATGAGGAAACAGAGGCAAACAGGGGTAAGTGATTTGACTAGGTGCACATAGCTAGAGAGTGGCTGAGGTCAAATTTGAACTCAGGTCCTCCTATCTCCAATCCCAGCACTCTATGCACTGTGCCACCTAGCTGCCACATAATTTAGGTGCAAGACAGAAAAAGCCTCTCAACATATAATAGCATTAGCAGACAGTATCTAGCAACAGTAAAGGAAATGTTATTTTCTCTCAGTTCCATGACATATAAAGATTAAATATGAATGCTAAACAATAAAATTTCACATTGAGTGTTTTAGAATCTATGTTCACAACTGTATTCCTCCCAAGAACTCAGTGGTGTTAGGTAATATAGGACTTACTATGGCAGCTTTTTGGATAAGAAACTCATAGTGTGATGAGTATGGCTAATAAATGATGGATCCATAACTTGAACCCAAATACCTGTTCTAAGGTCAATGCTTTTTGCTCTATCCCAGGGATCCTTAATCTGGGAACCATAGGTTCTTCCATGAGGTCCATGGATACACTGAAGGAGAATAAATACTTGCTGATTTATTGAAGGGAAGCTATAGTTTTCTATTCTGAAAATCTTTTATCCTAAATGATAATGGATTAATTATCCAAATGACTTCAACTTCTGATTTTCACAGAATCATGGAATCTCAGAGCCCAGATTTGAAATATACAACATTATATTTGGGCTAAAATCCCAACAATGTAACAGACAAACAGTCATTCTGTCTTTGATTGAAGACCTCCAATGAAGAGGACATTCCTCTCTCCTGAGATATGGCATTCTATTTTAATATCTCTCTAAGCAGAGAAAGAGAGAGGGAGAGAGAGAGAGAGAGAGAGAGAGAGAGAGAGAGAGAGAGAGAGAGAGAGAGAGAGAGAGAGAGAGAGAGAGAGAGAGAGAGAGAGAGATGAATTGCAATAAGACTGGTTTTCTTTTTCACGTTTTGTATTTTATGTACCTAAAATATTCTGAGAAGGGTTTTTTAATCTTTCCCCAGAATGCCGACAGGATTCATGTCTTAAGAAGTGTTAAGTGTTAAGAACTTCTGAACTACACCGTTCTGCCATGCAGCACACGGCATTTGAAATACAGCTATTTTATAAACTGACAACTATTATAATTTCTTAAAATTTCACCATGTAGTGTGAAATAAAGGACTGATTATAATGAAATGTGGATCGATCATGGAAAGTTTCCTGGAACCGGTGTGTCTTAAGCTAGGCTTGGAAATGTTAAAGCAGTACAATTATCAGAGAGACAGCAAAGAGTTAGAACTAACTATATCACCTAGAAAGGGCAACAACAGGATTTTCTTGAATGAACCAGGAAATTGAGATTAGTGGAAAAAGAAGAAAATTAGTAAAAAGTTGGGGTGTGAATGAAACTTGGAAGGCTATGTGAAGCAGTTGAAATTTGATAAGATAAGTTAAAGGAAAATGATATCATTTCTTCAGCAGGGGAATGGCTAAAGGATAATCACCAATGAACCACAGAGTAGCAGAAAGAAAACAAGAAATACTGTAGATAATTCGATATAATTAGAGAGTCTTTGTTGGTATAGGTACTACTTTTGAGGCCATAAGAAAGTAGATGAGGGTATCTTCTGATTTTCATGAATAGGAATTTTCATGAATCTGTCAACTGCCAACAAACAACAGATAAGGAGACCAGTGTCGGGTCAAAAAAAAATAGGAAATCCAGGATAAATACAGGAATCCTCAATCAGGAGCCCCCGCTGCCTGAACTCATAACTTAGTGAATAGGGATGCCAGCAAGTCAGTTTGCTAAAACAGTTCACAGAGGAAGTTAGCCATAAAAGGCTACCAACAAAAGGGCTTAGAATCTTGCCTCTAGCAAGGATAAAGGGAAAGGAAGATCATGCGATGACTTTGAAAGACAAAGTATAATATTTCTGTTTGATATAAACCCAAGTAATAGCTTTGCATTAACAAAGTGCAATATCCCTCTGAAAGTAGAATGCAAACAGACTAAAGGAAAGCATTTCTATACTTTAGGATATCAGGAAGAATTAAGTTTACCTTATCCACTGAGATTTCAGTCGTTGTCTAAGGACAAACTATTCAAAGGGCGCATGAAGGCAATGTCTACCAAAAGATAGCCATACTTCTCTTCCCTTGCTCTACTTTTGTGGGAATTCAAATGGAGAATTATATCCTGAAAAAAAGGGAGATATATTTTAAGGAGAAACAAAGTGGTTACCGGCTCCATGAGTGGGATTCAGAAACTAACTCTTGAAAGATATTTTCAATGACAATGAGCTGAACAAGTATGTTAGCTAAGATTAAGTTGTCCCTTATGGTGTAGTTATTTAGATCACCATCTTGTTAGAGGCAAATTTCAAAACATTTGCGATTTGCTGTTATTGTTTCCTTACTTGGAATTGAAATTATAGCTCTAATTTTGACAGTTCTAATGAAAGGTAGTACAATAATCTCCAACAAGCAGCTCAGACCTTCATCACTTACTAAGACAACCAGTCAAGAAGAGAGCGCTGAAGAAGAAGAACCATCTGCTTGACAAGCTTGAATTCACAGGTGTCCTTCATCCCCCACCCCCTGAGATGCCCCACGCACTGAAAGTGATCCTTGTCATCAACATAAATGGCCTTCTTAATGAATCTACTATGAATAAGAATACAAAAAAGACAAGACCACCATCATCAAGACAAGATCACCTGAACAAAGAAGGAGTGAGGTTTGGGAAAGGCTAAAGAAAAATCAACAACTGAATATGAGAAACAGAAATACAAGTGCTTCCAAGCATTTACTTGACACTTATGATCTAAACATTAAGGTGTCAAAGAAAGGGAAGTGTAGAGTTAAAAGACAGATTGAGGAAAGGGTAAGTACAATCATAGAAGTGGAGGTGCAAAGTTAGGATATTGGTGAAGATCTAATCAGTGAGATACAGTGACCAAATTGTGATTGGAACATTTGTAGCATACGTACTATAAGGTGAGTAGGTGTGTTCCACACTTCTGCCTATATACAGCATACTTTCCCATGGGAAAGAAAATTTCTCCTAATAATTTTTCAAGGTAGAAATGTCTGGATCACCCATATACTTTTATAGTAATGTCAGCACAACTAGCAAAAGATAGACCTAGAATCCCAGTTCAATAAAAGACACTGTATGGAATAGAAAATTCAAGGCAAAGTCACTAATAAGGACAAATATAAGATCCTTGACAAATGCTGTCAAATTGACAACTGGCTAAACAAGAACCAGATTGGCAAGAAGGAAGAATCTGAACTTCAGCAGAAAAGAAATGAAGGATCTGAACTCTAACAGAATAAAGTATACCAGAATGTAGGAGACATGTCAGAACGCATATAGAGGTGCCTCTTCTGGATTTACCTTTGAGAAGTTAATTAAATAAACCAGAAGAAAAAGCATTCCACTTCACTTTTCATAAATCAAAGAATGAAGACGTGTAGAAAGACTAGGTACCATAAGTTTTAACCTTGTTTATTAGCTGTATTAGATATAATATGAATTTTGGCATCCTTGAATGTATGTGCAGGGAGAAAAGTGTGTGATATGACATTTAAATCAAATCAACAAGCACTAATTAAACACTTACTGCATGCCAGACACAGAGATACTAACTGGGGATACAAAAAAAATATGAAGAATAATACCTCTTCTCCGTGAGTTCACAGTCTAATACAAGAGACAACATGAAAATAACTATTGAAAAATAGATATATACAGGACAAGTTAGAATACTCAATAAAAGAAAGGCACTAGAATGAAGTGGTATTAGGAAAGACTTCTTGTGAAAGGTGAGATTGTAGCTGGAACCTGAAGGAATCCAAGGAAATCAGATAATGGAAATTTGGAGGGAGGAAATTCCAAGCATGGGGGCAGCTGTGAAAATGCATGGAGTAAGGAGATGTAGTGTCTTGTTCAAAGAATATCATGAGGTCAATATCATCGGATCAAAGAAAATGTAGGGGAGAGTAAGATGTAATAAGACTGGAAAGGGAGGAGGAATTCAAGTTCTAAAGGTCTTTGAACACCAGAGGACTTTGATGACAATTGAAAATGTGGTTATTTTATTGAAGATTAAGAATATATGTAAAATTGACATTAAAAAATACCATACAGAATGTTATTTTCTCTATCAAAGGAAACAAATCTATCTGATGGAAAAGACAAAACTAAAATCATTTAGAATGAGCTGAAACACAAAAAGTTGATGATGAGAGGATATTTCCCTAGGCCAACCCATTCAAGTCAGCAAGCTGGCATGAACTTCATCACAAGGAACTAACTGATTTGGCATATGTGAATACTGAGATACTATCTTCATTATTTGAAAGATATTGGATAAAAGAAGAGATTTCTCAGGGTAGGAGAAGAGGAAATTATTTCCTAATGAGAAAAAAATTAGAAGGTCTGCAAACCCTATTTTAGTCAACTTGGTTTCTATTTCTGGTAGAATTCTAGAATGCATTATTACATTCTAAAGCATTGAAAGGGAAAGTAATAATCACTAAGATCTCTATTTCCTCAAAAAAGAGATTGTATCAAACATAATTTACTGTTTTATAGGATAAATAAACTATTAGATCAGGAGAATGTTACAGACATAATATTTCACCAAAGTCTTTCTCAGTATAGTTCATGCTAGCCTTTCGAACAGAATGGAATTGTGAGTTATGTAAAAGTACACCAATCAAATGAAGGATTGTTCACCAAAACAGTCATTAGTTGAAAACTTGGAATAAGGTTTCTAGTAGGATATTCAAAGCATCTCTTCTTCTTCCTAACATTTTCTATCATTTACTTACATGAAAATATACAAAGTATGTTTATCAAATTTGCAAATGGCACAAAACTGAGAAGGATGGTTGTAAGAAAGTCAGAACTCAAAAATATCTCAGTAGACTAGAGACATAGGCCAAATTAAATAAATTAAAACTTCATATGAACAAATATTAAGCTCTACTTTTAGAGTTAAAAAGTCAGTGGAACACATACTTCCTATAGCAAAAGACCTCAGAGTTTTAATAGGCTACACGTTCAATTTGAGTCAGTAACGTGTCATGGTAGCCAAAAAGCTAAATCTGTTATAGGTTGCATCAAACATAACACTGTTTCTAGATTGATTTTTTTAATTGCAAAGTATAGGAACAAATAAGCCTTTCTTTAATATTTGAAATATTATTTTTTCTATAACCAAGAGGTTAGATCATTCAAATTAGGATCACTCTTTAATACAATGAGGGACAAAGCAAGAATGTCTGCTGTTACCATGATTTTTTTTTAATACAGATCAAGAAATATGAGCTACAGCAATATAGATAGAGATAGGCACTACTATGAGTGTCAAGTTTTCTAATGAAATTGGGAGGTGAAATTATCTCACTCTTATTAAGGTGATAGCATATGTACTTGGAAGTAATTAACAAATTCTGAGCCCTTGCTTTAAGGTAAGGGGGTGCTCTTTAACAGTCCCTTTGGAAGAAGGGGACAACCCTTCAGCAGAACTCTTTAAGTTAATCTTAATATTTCCAGGAAATTCACTGAATAATGAGTCAGAAAAATCAATTTTAAGACTTCTTAAAGTCTTTTAGGAGATTTTTATTAGGAGATATTTTAGGAGATTCAAATTTTTATTTAGTTTAAATCGGCAATGTCTATTCATTGATTAAGCAAAGTCAAGTCAATCACCATTGATTAAGTGCCTCCTATGTGCCAGATATCAGGCTAAGTATTGATCCTGGTTCTTTTCTCTGCGGTCAAACAACCTAAGATTATTTTGACTTGCTTATGATAGCCTTTCAATTAGATGACAACGACTGCCATCATCACTACCATCCTCAGTAGTCCATGTTCACCAAGATCCTCTCTTGTTAGATAAGCGTTATTAGATCTTTCAACTTATACTGGAATAAAATTATTTCGATTTCCTTCCATATTAAGCTTAATTGGCTTGCTGTAAATGTGCTTGAATGTGGAAATGTTCGTCTAAAATATGATACCCAATGTATGTGTCCCCATGTGTTTGCTTCATGTCTCATTTAATTTATTTAAGTTCTGTCTTCTTCCTAATATCCACAGTTTTATACATTCAGTAACTATACTAGGTTTCCACTCCTAAACCTTACTACTGGCAACCTTTCCATCTGTAGTTAAATCTTTTTCCTATGAAAAAGATTTGTTGAGAAACTAACATTTCTTTCACTTGAATAAGCATTCCACTAAAATTATTCTCTGGCTTTCATTCTGTAACAAGCACACACTGAAGCTATAAAGCAGCAAGCCAGACTAATTTTATTATTTATAGATTACTAAGATTTAATATTTTATCTGCTTTTTTACTTTTGTTAAGATTTATTCAAAAAAAGTACATTCTATTCCTTAAAGGTGAGCAGGTATGGATAATCTGTTCTGTTTGGAAGAGGTCAAATATTATTACCCAAAGAATCAAGGCACAAGAATTGTCATGAAATATGATCAATTTTCAAAGTAATAGTAAGCATAATTTTCTTTTTCAATATTCCTCTTTATGCTCATATAAAGTAAAGGACATTTGGAGATGTATCAGTAAACACAGGGGGGCCTCTATCACAGGTTCTTTGATCTGCTTTTCTAAAAGGAAAGGCAACTTTTGAGGGACTAACAACACCCCTTAATCAAACACATGTATCATTTACTTAGTTCAGGAAATCAACAGACAGTGCTTCCAAACTGTCTCATGTAAGCAATACATATATCACAAATCAACAGACAAGTGCAACTATCTGACCATAGTTCCAGAGAGGGAAGCACCAACGAATGGGTTTTCAAAGCTGAGGGCCTGCTTAGCAGTTTCCAAGCTTCATGTGGCACACAAAGCTTGTTACAAAATCTAAGCCCCAAAGTAAAACCTCATCCTCAGAGTATTTATACCCTTTTTAGAGCCAGAGGGCTCCCAATCCTTAAGAACCAGTGCCTCATGAACAAAAGGTGTAGGCCTTCCTACAAATATTCCCTAATCAAACTCCCCTTAATGGCAAGACCCATTAATGGGTGGGGAAGATCTTTAATCACATTAACAGTAAAAAAAAAGTATATTATATATTTATCTAATATTATATATTATATAATATTATAAATATACTATAATATTATATATACTATATAATATACTATATATACTATATTATATATATATATATATATATATACTTTTTCTAGTTGAAGAAACTCTTGTTTCCATACTTTACTTCTAGTAAAGGCTCTGGTTTAATAAAGGCAAGATTCAATCAGAGGCATTTCATTATGCTAAAAAAAACAGCAAAAGATCCTATTTTGTTTACCATCACAGGAGAGCTTGGGGAGAGAAGGATAAGAATCATTGTGTGTTCATCTTTCATTGCCAAAAAAGGTCACACCATCAAAGAAATAATGACATGACTTGCACTTGACTTTGTTTTGAGTGAGGTAGGGTTGTGCAGGTCACCAGCCTCACTTCTCCTTCAGAGCCATCTGAATCCAGTGACCAGATATTTATCAAGATGACTGGTGACAACCCAGGAGGAGGAAGTTGGGGTTAAGTGACTTGCCCAAGGTCACATAGCTAGTGAGTTCAAGTGTCTAAGGTGAGATTTGAACTCAGGTCCTCCTGACTCCTGCACTGGTGCTCTATTCACTGCATCACCTAGTTGCCCCCATTATAAAGGATGAGAGGATCAAGAGTCCTCAACTTCACTCATGTTTCCTCATTTTTCATGCTTGCTAACCTTACTTGACACAAATTATTACAGATAGTCTCTGTAATTTTTTAAAAAATCAGCTAATCACTAAATAACTGAGTAATCTAGAAAGTCAATGTAATATCATTGAGAGATTACTGTGTTTGGAATAAGGAAGCCCAAGTATGAATTTAGTTTGAGTCACTTTCTAGCTGTATAATGATAAGCAACTGTAATTTAATTTTTGAACTGCAGTATTCTCATCTGCAAAACTGGAAATTTTGCATGACATCATAGGAGTGTTATAAATAAAACCCGTATAAACCTTAAAGTACTAATAGAAACATTACTGCTGTCATAATTTTCACTTTATTTGCCACTTAGTAGAAATCCCAATGTTAGGCAGTGACTATCAAAACCTACAGTCTATAGATAAGATATGCACAGCAAAATAAATAAACAAAATAAAGTACTAATCTCATCCAGAAGCTTATAAGTTCCAGGTAAATGCTATGGAAAAGGAAGTGCAATAATCAAGTTTTTAGAAGTGGAAGAGATCACTTTTAGCTACGTTGGTCAGAAAAACTTCATAGAAAATGTGATATTTGAGCTGATTCAAAAAGTAAGTGGAACTTGGATGGAACATATGCTCCTTAAAAGTGAAGACTTTTGCTTCTATATACCTGGGACTTAGCATAATGCCTTGAACAGAGTCAGTTCTTAATAAATGTTTATTGCTGGACTGAATCCAGATAGGATCTTTGTAAAAGTGGGGATGCCCCCTCTAATCCTAATTAATGTAAACACAGAAGGTCTAGACTCCACAACTGAATCAATCAAAGGGTCAAACTAGTTACAAACAAGTTTATTATCACTTTGGGATTGGTGGAGCAATGTGAGAACTGGATGAGATCATATTTACAGAAAATATTTTGTTACTGGCTTAAAAGAATCAAGGATATCCTATTGGGCTGTGGATAAAATGGTAAGCCCATCCAAGAATTCAAGCATTTTATCAACAGCCCACTCTAATACTAGTGGGAGGGAAGGATAGAGTTCTATCCTGCCCTGTCCCAACACTGAACAAGTAACATCCTTCTGAACTTTGAAAGGCTGGAACATTTAGCATTCCCATCAGAGACAGCAATAGTTTCCCTAGAACCACAGTGAAATGTCAGTTGATAGCACTACCTGTAGGGGAAGCTAAGAAAAACACCAGAGACAAACCAAACACGATCTAAGAAAAATTATTTCAGGACTAAATAAAGACACTGACTCTTGGAGATAAGCAGAAAGCTACTTCGTGAAGAGGCCACAAAGGGACAAAAGGGACTTCTAGTTAGCGGAGTGATGAGCTTACCCGTTGGTTACACGGGTTGTGTCTCAGCTCTCTCCCCACAGGAACCTTGTATGATCGAGTTAAAAACAAGCACTTGGTTTGGGGAGATGTTTCTGTTACCACTGTCTTCATTAGTCCTACTAAGAGAATGTTTGTTTACTCTTTTAAAACCTAATTAGCTCTGACTTGTGATGGCAAGGATGCATATAAGAGTTTGTGAAAGAAGAACTAGAAACCCCAACCTCTCACATGGTTTTGCAACCCTGCAGAGAGAAGTCGAGCAGTTTCTGAGGACCCAACTTGCTAGTGCTAGTGGAGCTATAGTCCTGGAGGGCGGGGAGGAGGCTTACAAAAAAAAGGGGGGAAAAAAACCCTTCTGAACTTGACAGAAAATTTGAGTTTGCTTCATGACTCCATTTACTGGTGATTTGAAGTTGGGGAAAATTATCACTTCTCTGGGTCTCAGTTTGGCTTTCTGGTTTGTTGTTTTTTCGTCTTATAAAATAGCAGAGGCAACTAGACTGTCTAAGGTCCCTAGAACATAATCTTCAACAGTCTATGATGATACAGTTCTAGATGGAGAGACTCATGGCCCGAATGGAACAGAAGCAGAAAAACAGAAGTGAGTTTGGTGCCACACTATGGTGGACTTCAACTGACAAACACTTTTAAAAGTAATTACACTGATCTTATGCTTATGATCAGATTCAAAATCTTATTATCACAACTAGGTTCCAATTGGTACAATGAATCATTTGAATTCTCACTGCATATTTCCATTGTATTGGAACCAATTGCCATATTTTACATAATTATAACTCCAACTAATGCAAATTTGACTGCAAGTGACCACTTTAAGGTCACTTGGCAGGAGCACTTAGAAGAATGAACAGAAGCAGAAATTCATTTTTTAAAGCACGTGCAGTCCCAAGATCCAGAAAATGCAAGAAAGTAAAGAAAAACTAGGGAACATCACAAAAAAGACACCATCAACCATCTTGGACTCTCTACTCAACACTTTCCAAGAGGAATTCATTAAGCACTTACATTATTACATAAAAATAATTATTTTCAGATAGACAAAGAAAAATTGAAACAGTTTTTCTCAAGGACAAATCTACTGAAATATTTCAGACTCTTCAGACATGGATGGCACATATGAACTATGAATGAACACAGGATGAATTTATTGGAGTTAATAATACATACTTTCACAGAGGCACACATTTCATTACCTATGCCCTTTGATGCTTTGACACTAGATGGAAAATGAGAGAATAAAGGAATGGAGGACTCCTAAATTGGAAAGTCTTTCCTTCTCCATCTCCACTCTCACATGACTGAAAACTAACTACCTTAATGTGTGCTTATATTTCTTCTTAATCAGGCATTCATGTGATTCTTTAAAAAAAAAAACATATTCATTCTGTTCCAATTTTGGTTTTTCTGCCAATTTAATGATATCTAGTTCCATAGGACAAAAAGTTCAAGAACTGATGTGTTATCTATCCCAGCATTTCATACAATAAAATTATCTGATTTTAACACAGTATTTATTAAATAACAAATGGTGGGGAAAATACTTGTTGGCAGAGTTTTGAGAAAGAGGGGAAAAAAAGCAGCAGAAGATGGGATATGTTCTTTCTCCCACGTCACTTGATTTAATTGGACCTGCCACTAGGAGTGTCTGGTGTGTATTTCTGCTGCTCCAGGATACAATCAAGAGATTATGTCACCGTTGATTTTCTTTTATTAACCTCAGAGATCATAAATTTATTATAAGTTAGGATTTGTGGTCAATTATTTTATTTCTCTATATTTGGTCTATACATAACTGACTTCAACTTAAATAAATTAATAAATGCTGACATCTATTGAAATAAACAATTTTCCTTTCTATAAGAAAATCTTTTATTTTTATTGCTCATAAATTGAAGATTTTTTTCACTAAATTACTAGCGCTAAGTGGCATATATGACCATAAATTATTATCACAGGAGTATTTGATAGGTATCTAGAAGATATCCAGCTATCTAGAAGATACCCAGCTATTAGTACCTCTTCCTTACTTCCAAAAATTACTTCATATTTTGTATACACTTCTATAGGTTTACATTATCTTCCCTAATAGAATACAAGTTTCTTAAAATCAAGGACTATTTTATTTTTATCTTTATATAATCCTCAACATGTACCAAGCAATAAATTGACACTATACTATTAAATGCAGGGTTAATAAATTTTCATTGATTAATTAATCATAATCGCAAGATGTTATGCTCAAGTAACTATATGTTAAAGCACTTAGTTTTTATCTTTTACATCATTAATGAGTTAGTCTAACATCACCAGTGAGTTCTGCCATTGTCAGTAGAAATATATATACACATATATTACATATATGTGTGTCTGCATGCATGTGTATTCACACATACATATTTTTGCATGCATGAATGTATGTATTCTTTACTCTTTGAATGAATTCTGATGAGAGTGAGATTCAAGTGCTACCCCCCATTTCCCTTCTATTATAAAAACTCATCCTCAACCTTTTTATAAGAAAAAGTTTCTCCTTTACACCTCCTTCTTCCCCCTTCTCCCAACACATTCCTCTTTCCATTCCCTTCATTTTTTTAGAGATCCTTCCAACACAGTCAACTCACAGACAGTTTTTTTTCTGTGTGGGCTAACTCCTTTGAACTGCCCTAATAATTGTAATGTTCTGAGGAGTTACAGGTATCTTCTTCCCATAAAAGGAATGTAAATACTTTAGCTTTATTGAGAGTTTTATGTTAACTATTTCCTATTAACATTTTTATGCTTCTATTGAGTCTTGTGCTTGAAAGTCAAATTTTCCCAGTTATGGAATTTTCATCAGTAATGCTTGAAAATTCTCTCTGTTTCAGTAATCATGCACTTTTCCCCTAGAAGGATTATATTCAGTTTTACTGGGGTAAGTTATTCCTGCTTGTAATCCTAGCTTCTTTGCCTTCCAAAATATCGTATTCTAAACTCTCTACTCATTTAACATGGAAGTTGTTAAATTGCATGTAATATTGTTTGTGGATTCACAGTATCTGAATTGTTTCTTTCTCACTACTTGAAGTATTTTATCTTACATATGAGAACCCTAGAATTTAGTTATAATATTCCTGGAGTTCTTAATTTTTTTTCATTATTTAGTTATTTACTTTTTGTTTTCAACATTCATTTCCTCAAAATTTTGAGTTCAAAATTTTCTCCCCATCTTTCCCCTTCCCCACCCCATAATGCCTTGCATTCTGATTACCCCTTCCCTCAATATGCCCTTCCATCTATCACAGCCCTCCCTTCCCTATCCCCTTCTTCTCTCTTTTTTTGTAGAGCAAGCTAGATTTCTACATCCCATTACCTGTACTTTTTATTTCCCAGTTTTATGCAAAAACAGTTCTCAGTTCCTAATACCTTGAATTCCAACTTCCCTCCCTTCCTCCCTGCCCCCATCCCCACTGAGAAGGCAAGCAATTCAATATAGGCTGTCTATGTATAGTTTTGTGAAAGACTTCCATAATAGTCATGCTGGGAAAGACTAACTCTATTTCCTTCCATCCTAACCTGTCCCCCATTTATACTATTCTCTCTTTGGACCTTGTCCCTCTCCAAAAGTGTTTATTTCTGATTACTCCCTTCTTCCATTTGTCCTCCCTTCTATTACCCCTCCCTCCACTTGTCCCCTTCTCCCCTGCCCTTCTGTAGTGCAAGATATTCTTTCATACCAAACTGAGTGAGCACGTCATTCTCCCCTTAAGCCAAATGTGAATAGATTAGGTTTGCCTTTTTCCCTCTTGCCTCCTCCCTTTTCTTCTCCAATGAAAAAAACTTTTTATTGTCTCCTTTATGAGTGATAACTTGCCCCATTCCATTTCTCCCTTTCTCCTCCCAATATGTTCCTCTCTCACTCCTCAATTTTATTTAATTTTTTTAGGTATCATCCCTTCTTATTCAACTCCCCCTGTTCTCTCTGTCGATGTGTGTATGTGTGCTTGTGTGTGTGTGTGTGTGTGTGTGTGTGTTCCCTCCTACCTACCCAAATACTGAGAAAAGTCTCAAGAGTTACAAATATTATCTTTTCATGTAGGAATGTAAACAGTTCAGCTTTAGAAAATCCTTTATGATTTCTCTTACCTTTTCATGCTTCTCTTGATTCTTGTGTTTGAAAGTTAAATTTTCTATTCAGTTCTGTTCTTTTCATAAAGAATGCTTGAAAGTCCTCTATTTCAATTAATGACCATTATTTCCCCTGAAGTATTATACTCAGTTTTGCCAGGTAAGTGACTCTTGGTTTTGATTCTTTGGCTTATGGAATATCATATTCCAAACCCTTAGGTCCTTTAATGTAAAAGTTGCCAGATCCTATGTTATCCTGATTGTATATTCACAATGCTTAAATTGTTTCTTTCTAGCTGCTTACAGTATTTACTCCTTGACCTGGGAACTCTAGAATTTGTCTACAATGCTCCTAGGAGTTTCTCTTTTCAAATATCTTTCAGGACATGATCTGTGGATTCTTTCAATATTCATTTTGCCCTCTGGTTCCAGAATATCAGGGCAGTTTTTCCTTGATAATTTCATGAAAGATGACATCTAGGTTCTTTTTTTGATCATGGCTTTCAAGTAGTCCTATAATTTTTAAATTGTCTCTCCTGGATCTATGGTCCAGGTCAGTTGTTTTTCCAATGGGATAATTCACATTATCTTCCATTTTTTCATTTTGTTTTATAATTTCTTGGTTTCTCATAAAGTCATTAGCCTCCATCTGTTCCGTTCTAATTTTTAAAGAACTATTTTCTTCAGTGAGCTTTTGAATCTCTTTTTCCATTTGGCTAATTCTGCTTTTTAAAGCATTCTTCTCCTCATTGGCTTTTTGGACATCTTTTGTCCATTCAGTTAGCCTATTTTAAAAGGTGTTATTTTCTTCAGCATTTTTTTGAGTCCCTTTTAGCAAGCTATTGAATTACTTTTCGTGATTTTCATGCATCATTCTCATTTCTATTCCCAATTTTTCCTTCAATTCTCTTACTTGATTTTCAAAATCCATTTGGAACTTTTCCATGGCATGAGACTATTGCATATTTATTTTGGAGGTTTTGGACATGGAAGCTTTGACTTCCTCTGATATTACGCTTTTTTATTCCTCATCTGAAAGAATGGGAAAAAATACCTGTTTACAAATAAAGTAACCTTCTATGGCCTCATTTTTTTCTCCCTTTTTGGGTCATTTTTCCCAACCAGTTACTTGACTTTTGAGTCCTTTGTCAAGAGGAGGGTATACTCTGGGAACCTCTAAGTTCTCATTTCCTCCATAGTGGCACAATCAAGGGAGAAGAGTTTACTTCTCTCCTGGTCTGATCACTGGTCTGGGAGCAACCAAAAACTTTTCTGGCCAGAATCTGAAATTGGAATTCTTTCAGCACAACTGCCTCCAGATCCACTGCCCTTGCTCCTCCTCACCCCTGGGCTGAACTTAGGGCTGAAAATGTCCTCACCTCTGAGTGGAGCGCAGAGCTGAAAGTTATATCAATGGCTCAATTACCCCAGGACTTTTAGGTGGAGTTCTCCTAGGGCTGCCACTCAAGGCTGAGATTCAGATCAGCTGTTCAATTCCCCACCCCCTGGGTTCTAGGTAGAGGGCTCCAAAGGTGGCAGCTGCTGCCACAGTGCCTGCTGATGGAGGTCCAGACTGGGCTCCCCTCTCCTGTGTGAAGGAGATCTCCCAATGACTTTTGAAGCTGTCTGTGACATTTTTGGGTTGAGAAATCTGGGAACTCTTGCTGGTGGTGCCCTAAAGCCTGTTCCAGGTCCTGTCCCTGCTGTGCTGTTCTAGTCTGTGTGCCACATGCTGGGCTTGTCTGCATGCCACATGTTGG